>LR812526.1:53347033-53947033 GCA_903798195.1 Danio kyathit
CAAACCATGCAATTGGGCCACATGTGAAAGCACACCCATGTGAAAGCATGTACACTTGATGTTTGAGTTGGAATTAAATCAGGAACTCAACATAGACTGATTAGGTTAATGTGCAAACTTGCATCACATGCTTTGTATTTGATTTTTAACTCACATTGGACAAGTGTCCCATTGTTTTAAGATGTGGTACTAGTCAGTTCTCCTGTTATCAATATTTCATTAACTTTATGTAATTAACCTAAGGTTACTGAAATAAACACTTTGACTTTAAGTAAACATGTTCCACGTCACTAGATTGCATTAAAGTTAAGTTATGCCAAAGGTTAATACTTTATAACTGTTAACACAGCTCCTTTAATTTGAACACAATTGTAACTATGAATTCATTAAATTAATTAAAACATAGTTAAAATCATTGGACCAAAAACAGCTATATATATATGTAGGGAGTTATTGATCGAAAAATCTCTGGTTTGTTGTCCCTGAAAAAGTCCAGACGAAGGCCAATCAAGGTCATGAAGTGACAATGGAAAATCAACTGACGCTTTGTGAAATGCGGCGAGTTGTAAAGCTCAATTTCAAATCAAAACATGAATATTCATCAGTAAGAACTGTCTAATATACACTACAAGATTTAGAAAGGGAACATAAAATTTATGTCAGTTCAGGGCTCGAAACTAACCTTTTTGCTTGGTAGCACTGGTGCTCCTAGCTTGAAATATTTAGGCGCACCATCCAAAATTTAGTCGCACCCACCAATTATGAGCAATGTTACTACACGTTTTATATAAACATATTTATTGCATTTGAAATCAACAGTAATCAAAACTAACAAGCAAAAAAAAAAAAAAATAAATAAATAAATATAAAAATATATATGTATTCAGTTGAAGTCAGAATTATTAGCCCCGGTTTATTTTTTTTCTCTGTTTTCTGTTTAATGGAGAGATTTTTTCAACACATTTCTAAACATAATAGTTTTAATAACTTATATATATGCTTGTGTGAGGAAAATATGTCTCAACAAAATCCCGTTATCACAAGAAAATACATTTTTATAACATAATTGAGTGACCAAAAGACACGGACCGCTCACCGGCCCTGCACGCACTGCTTGACATGAATGAATCAATTAACGACACGTTAACTGTGCTGTGTTCTCACGGGTGGTGTCTGATATTGCACAGATGGTTTTGACATATACCTTATTATTTGTATATGTCATTTTAATAGCAATGCCGGTCTTTTCATGAGCTGCAATACTAGTTTAATCTTAGTCAGTGCAAGCCCTTTTGCGATAGTGTACGTGGTGTTACATTTTACATATACCTGCCACTTGCACGGCTGACAGCGTCTGGCGATTAAATGAAGGATTAAACAGAACCTCTCATGTTTAAAATGTGTAGATGAGGCAAACAGTTACCTGAAAATTCCGTCCCATAGACTTTACAGTGAATGCTTTAGTTATTTTCATAGCGGACTTGAAGCCAATGAAAGTCTTTTATCCACTCTTTGAAAAATGTAGATGGTGGATTAACATTCACCACCTGATTAGTAATCAGTGCCATTATTTGTAGCCTTAGGTGGTTTCGAAAACAAAATCTGTCAGTATTGTTTTCATTCTCATCTTTAGCGCTTTACATTTTCACGGTTGTTGCTCCCTGTCATCTGAAGGCAGAAGGCATTAGGTGCATTCGACTTCATGCAGCGCTGCGCAGATTGATCGAAATCTGTCTTAAAGCGATGCATGCCGGTTAGAAATTTTGGCCGGATTAATACTGCGCTGACGTCATGTGACTGTCACATGCAGTGTTGTGCAAGTTACTTCCAAACTGTAATACATTAAACATGACTTGTTACTGTTATTTAAAAGTAATCCCTTACATTACAATGTTACTCTCAAAATTGTAATATGTTACATTACTCTTATATAACTTTTTAGTTACTTTCACCAAAATAACTACAGAATTAGAACTTAACATTCTAAAATGACCAAATGTACTGCAGAGCATTTTACATCCAGTAGAAAGCGATATAATGTAGCAGAATGACTGTGACCTATCCAGGCTACTTACAATACAGTATAGTATATAATTGGCAACGTAAAGGCTCAAGACAATGCAAGAGAGGATGACAGCCAGATTCACAAATGATCTGTTAAAAGTATGGTAGAGGTAAAGTGGTTATCTGGCAATATCTGTGAATAGCTTGACTATATTCATATTAGACACAACAGGCCTATATGTAAACTCCAATGCCATGACATGATGCAGATTTCTTTTCTCGTCTTATTGTTGCCATTATCGTATTCACTTTAAATTCAAGTGGCTCACAACACAAAACTGTCATGCACAAAGTGAGCATGATGAACATAGGTTTCTCAATATAATGCTCGTGCACCGATTTCCTCTGTTTGTGGACAAAACTGCTTGCGAGCTCTCAAATATATGCTGCTCGCGTGTAAATTTTCTCACGTTCTCTCAAATATGCACTGCTCACACAAATTTCTTTTTTCTTTCTTTTTTTTTAAATAAAGATGATTTAGACATACTGTATGAACACAAAGTTGGCGGTTCATTCCGCTGTGGCGACCCCGCAAGGGACAAAGCCGACAAGAAAATGAATGAATGAATGTATGAACACATATTGGTTAAGTGGAGCAAGGCAACAGCACATGCAACAACTTGATCTTCTATAGTTAAATGAATTTGATAAAAAGCGCGTAACATTTTCACGCTACAAAGCTTGTTTTTTATGCGGTAATAAGTGATGTGCAGTTATGCTGCAATTGCTCCTTTTAAGTACAAGATCAATGTAGCAAAAAAAAAAAATTATTTATTTGTTTTTTTATTTACCATTTTACAATATAACAACCAGCACATTTGACAAAAAGAATGTTCAGCATTAAGTAGCATCAGAGTATACAAATATAAAAACATATACATCAACAAATCCAGTTTATGTTACTAGATTAAAACAGGAATCAGATAACAGCTTGTGAATGGTCAGTGTGATAACAATTGGAAATGGAGGCAGAGGTCAAAGGGTTCATAAAGGGTCCATAAAAATATTCCAGGTTTCTAAAAATATGTGTGTTTTGTTTTTTAAGCTATATGTTAGATATTCCAAATGCAGTGTGTCATTTATGATGTTTTTAAATAACTCAAATGTTGGAGGGAGTTCCTGTTTCCAGTTTAACAGAATACATTTCCTAGATACATAAGAAATTCGACCTATCCTTTTGGTAAAAAAGGGTCTGATACCTCATTAAAGTCCACCCCAAAAAGATATATTAAAGGAGTCTTGTGATATTTCTTTCCCAGGACTATCACAGAGAACTCATGTACAGAATCCCAAAACTCATTTAGTTTTTTACAGTTTTAAAAAATATGCATGCATATGTTTCTTACATCGGTTACATAAAGGCGATGCACCAGGATATATCCTACTAAGACAAACTGGGATCAAATATATTCTTTGTATAAATTTGTAATTTTGTTCAATTGTTTTGTTACTTGAAAATGAAAAAGATATACATTTGTATACAACATCCCATTGATCATCCTCAAAATTACAACCGAGGTCTTTTTCCCATACATTTTTTAATGAGATTAAAGAAGAATCAGCTTGGTCTTTTAAGATTGCGTATATCTCAGATATCTTTCCCTTCAACATTGAAGTATTTTCTAGAATGTTTTCTAATTGAGATATTTCCAGTGAAATATGACCCTTTGCAAGCAAATCATTTATCAGGGGTCTAAGTTGTGGGTACATGTAAAAATCTTTATTGTCAATATCAAATTCACTTTTTAATTCAGAAAAAGATTTAAGTGTGCCCTCTTTAAAAACATGCTTAAAAGAGACAATGCCTTGCTCTTTCCGCTTAATGAATACTGTTCTTCCTATAGGATGGTAAATCTGGATTATATGACAGAGGTGACAAGATAGACATTTTTGAATGCAAGCTACAAAATCTTTTAATTTCTTGCCAGGTTTTTAGTATATTATAAATAACAAATGTCTTTGCACAGTTATTTACCTGCTTTATGTTATTAATGTAGGGTTATGATGTTAATGATACTGGATAAATGGCCTGTTTCTCAATATGACTCCATTGTGCATTTTCTTGAAGGTGTACCCAGCTTATAATATTTTTTGTTTGTGCTGCACAATAGTATAATTGAAAATCTGGCAGTCCTAAACCTCCATTTTCTTTAGATTTGCACAAAGTTTTAAGAGCAATCCTTGGTGCATGGTTATTCCAAATAAAAGTGCTAATTTGCCTATTTAAAGATTTGAAAAATTATTTAGTTAAATAGCAGGGAAGAGACTGAAATAAATAACTATAACGTGGCAATACATTCATTTTGACCACATTTATTCTTCCCAGGAGCGATATGGGCAATAAATATTCTAAATCATCCTTTATTTTTTTTATTTATTGGGAGATAGTTATTGCTAAACAGATCCTCGAGGTCAGGATATATCACCACGCCCAAATATCTGAAACCTGTCTGTCTCCAAGTGAAAGGTGATAAATTGCAGAGATTTTCAGTAATTGGAGAGGATAATAAGCAGGCATTATACTTAGTAAAATTAATTTTGTAGCCTGATATACTGCCAAATTCCTTAATAATATTAAGTGTTGCAGGAATAGATTTATCAGGTTTAGTTAAATATAATAAAATATCATCTGCATACAGAGATATCTTATGAACAGTATTTGTAATATTTACCCCTGAGACATTATCTCTACCCCGTATAGCTTCAGCGAGTGGTTCAATAGCTAGATTGAATAGTAAGGGGGAAAGAGGGCAGCCCTGTCGACAGCCTCTTCTTAATTCTATTTCTTGAGACATTATGTTATTAATACAGACTTTTGCTAAGGGATTACTATATAAATTTTTGATCAACAAAATAAATTTATCACTAAGGTTGAATTTTTTTAGAGCCGCAAATAAAAACTTCCACTCAATTCTATCAAATGCCTTTTCGGCATCAAGGGATACTATTATAGTTTGTAAGCTGTTCACTTTCGAATGATTAATTATATTTAAGACCCTACGGATATTGTCTGAACCAAATCTAGCTTTAACAAAACCTGTCTGATCTGGGTGAATTAAGCCGGGAAGAATTTTTTCTAGTCTGGTGGCAAGTAGTTTACATATAACTTTAAGATCAACTGGAGGTAGCGAAATTGGGCGATATGACATGCATTCTGTTGCATCTTTATCCTTTTTATGAATTAAAGTTAAAATAGCAGTTTTCATTGATTCAGGGAGATTTCCTCTCTCAAAGAACTCATTTACCATTGGTATAAAAGGGGTTCGATTTGAGGCCAAAATGCCTTATAAAATTCGGAAGGGAATCCGTCCAACCCAGGCGTTTTCCCTGATGCCAAGGACCTGATAGCTTCTTGTACTTCTAGTGAAGTGGGTAATGCATCCAAATATGCCCTATCCTCCTCTCTTAACGATGGTAAAGTTATAGAGTCCAAAAATGTTTGTATATTTGAATCAGAAGGATTCTCAGAATGATAAAGTTTATCATAAAATTCAGTGAAAGCTTGATTGATCAATTTTGTGTCATATGTCAACTGACCTTTAAAGTTACGAATTGCTTTAATTGTATGTTCCGCATGTTTCTTTTTTAGTTGATAAACTTAAAATCTACTAGGTTTATTTCCAAATTCAAAATACTTCTGCTTCGTTAAAATTAGCAATTTCTTAGTTTGTTCGGTCTGGATAAAATTTAATTGGTTTCTAATGTCGTATAATTTTTTGAGATTATCTTCAGATGGATATTGTTTATGAAGTTGTTCAAATTTGGTGAGTTCTGACATTAGCTCCATCATGCGCTGCTTTGTTGCCCTTTTTCTTGCAGAGGTATAGGATATTAGGTTCCCTCTGATAACTGCCTTTGCAGCATCCCACATAACAGCTCATGAGACATCAGAAGAAGCATTATCAGTTATATAATATTTAATCCATTCTTTAATATTGTTACATGCATCATTATTATTATTAAGTAATGATGAGTTAAACCTCCAGTGTTTATGTTAGGGTAATCCTTGACCTATGGAGAGATTAAGATATACTGGTGCATGATCTGATACAAGTATTGATCCGATAGTACATACATTTACAAAAGGGATATATTCTTGAGGCAAAAGAAACATATCTATGCGGGAATATGTATTATGTCTTGTTGAAAAAATACTTGGCCCACCCAGTCTCTCTTAAGTTTTTGATGTTCTATATTAGACAGGTGGGTTTCCTGCATAAAGGCAATGTTAACTTTTTCTTTCTTAAGAAATGTGAGCACCCGTTTGCGCTTAATAGGGTGGCCTAACCCTTTGACATTCCATGTTATCACTTTGCATACAATATCCATTTTACAATAGTGTTATGGTTGCCCTGACCATCGATTTGTACACCCGGAAATGAAAGATTGTATACTATGTGCTGAAAACTCTGAGATTCGCAAACGAATACCCCTCCCACCCACCCCCACCTCCCAACCACACCCCATCCCCTCTGGCACAAGCCCTGTCCCCAAACGACAGGGGAGCCCCATAACTGAACTAATTCTGGGCATATGATAACCAGTAAATTAGTGCTCAAATCCCCAACACACAAATCTAAAAAAAAAAAAAAGGTTTGCCATCTCAAAGACTTACAGTACTAGACATTATAAGAATATAATACTTAATTAGCAGAAGTATTACCTCAAAAATCTGAATTACAATTTACATGTTTCTCGAGACAAAAAATTAATTCGTAATTATTAGTATTTGTCAGTCTTAACAAGACATTTATACCCCAAATAGCTTATTAATTTTAGTCCGATCCAAATAGTATTACTCACGACATTCTAGCCAATTTTATGCTAGAACTCCTCGGCATCTGTGGGAGATGAGAACAGGTAGATCTTTTTGTCATGAAGAATTCGCAGTTTGCATGGTTGGATAAGGAATCCACGGTACATCCCTTTATCAGCAAACAGTTTTCTGACATTGTTAAACTCCCGGTGTTGTCGCATGGTTTCGACTGAAAAGTCCTCGGAAAAGTACAGCCTGTTTCCATCGTAGGTGATTTCTCTGCGTCTTGCTGAGCGAAATACCAGTTCCTTAACCTGAAATTTAAGGAAGGGTATGAGAACGGCCCTGTGTTGGTTAGGTTTAGCTGGAGCTAAAGTCCCGTGGACCCGCTCCAGGGTGAACTGTGTGTCAGGTGTCTTTGATAAAGTCCATGAGCGGTTTTGATCCTTTTGCACCTTGTAAACCAAAGAGTCGAAGATTCTTTCTCCTGCTGCGGTTTTCTAAATCTTCCACCTTTGCTTCCAGGAGATTCAGGCGTTAAGATGCCGATGTAGTGAAAGAGTCGGCTGTATCCAGTCAGCTTTCCGCCTCCACAATGCGCTCCTCCGCATCATCGACTGTTTTTTCATTAGCCGTTACCGCATTTTTAATCTCTGTCAGGTTGATCTCTAACATCTTAACATATGAAGAAACTTCCGTTAATCGTTTTTCAATACCGTCCAGTTTGGTTCCAAGCTCAGTTCTCAATGCTTTTAATTCCGCTAACACGTCTGATGTATCCGCCATGACAGCCAGGTCAAGATCGGCCTGAGGTTTCTGTTTTTCCCCTCCTGTTTTACGAGCTCTAGTAAAAATGTCATACTGTTTTGGAGCAGAATGTTTGGACATACTCAAATTGTTAATTTCGATTGGAGTTAGTTAAATTTACAAGGGTATTATAATTTTTTGTGTGCGGGTTGTCGGAGCGCGTCAATCAACCAGCCATCCTCGCCAGAGCCACGTGACCTCCCCACACAATTTTCTTGCGCGCTCTCAGTACACTGCTTGCTTAGGGAGATTATATGCAGACACACAATTTGTGTCTTGTGTTCCCTCTTCTATTCGTGCTTTTTGATATGATATATATTGGTGCACTATTTATTAACAATAACTAAAATGCTAAAATAGACTTAGAATTTTTAATCTAATAAACCATAACATTTTTGGCTGTATGTTATATGATGAGATATTTCCAGTTTTAAACACTTAAAGACACAGAGAATAGACGTTGGATGTAAAGAATACGTTTTATTTTAAAAACATTTATTAAACATCTAAAAGGTGCACCATACTAATCAAATAAAAAACATTAATACTAATACTATAATACATGTAATACTATAGTTGCTATGTTAACACAACAAGTGTAATATAAACAAATACTTACCCAATGCTGTAAGTTCTTTTTTTTTTTTTTTTTTTTTTCCATATAGTGTATAATATACTACAATTCACCACACTTTACTGTAGTAAAACTACACTTTGTATTTCATTTTATGAGTTCACTATTCTTAATACTACAGTATGCTGAAGCATTCATTAACAAGTTGTAAATAATACTAGCCTAAAACATAGGCAGTATACCTAACACTCCAAAACACTGGAATTTATTATAGATTTTACCTTAACCTGTAGGTAAATAGTGTAGCAATATATAAACCATATCAACATTCTTGGGATAACAATTTAACAGGAGGATCTCTGGAGAGCAAAAGCACGAAAAGAGGAGGAAACACAAGGCACAAATTTTGAGTCTGCATCATCTGACGGAGCGAAAGCAGATCATTCGCACGTGAGCATCCCAGCCAGTGTTGTGAGTGCACACGAGGAGTTTTGTCCACGGACAGAGGAGACCGGCGCGTTCGCTCGCTCATGTTACATGAATGCGCTTATGATATTTGTCAGTGAAATAACGCCATATGCACGTACGTCCATCTCGCGAATGTACTGTCTTCTGCCATTTTCATCTATTTTCTGCTGCGCGTTATGGGCTTAACGTTACCCGGACCTCGAGCTCAGAGGCTGAAATCATCCGCGTTCAAAGTAAAAAGTTCCAATAGCCAGAGCGAGATTGACAACACACACGTACTGTATGTTCACTCACCACAAACAGGAAATAGAACTGCCGTATTTTTTATTTGTTAATGTCTTGCCGGCGAAAAGTTTGTTGTAACGCATGCGTTACTGAACATGTACCGATTAAAATATTACTGAAAATGTATTAGTAATGCCTTACACTACTGCTTTACAGGAAAATGTAATACGTTACTGTAATACATTACTTTTGTAACGCATTACTCCCAACACTGGTCACATGTGGCATCAAAGTACCACGACAGCACTCCGAGATCAGACGACTGATTCAGCCAGTGCAGCATCTGAAGAGCGCCTGCTGGAGCTAAGATGACAACACCAATATAACACGATTGTTCACTGCTTGACAACAACCATGTTTGTTTCGCGTTTATTATTGGACAAATTCCATCTCACAAATTTCAAAACAATTATTTGTACAAATATTTTACTGCAGTATCATCTTTTGTTAAATAATTTGTTCATAAAGACTAGATTGTTTGCACGGGTTTATTCGGCCTTTTTTATTCAGACTACTGTATTCAGCTCCATAAATGATTTAAATGATATATTTTAGTAAATAACCTAAATATTAATTTAAAAAACTCTTACAGACTTGTAATAAAATTTATTATCATCATTGATCCTGACGATTTCTTAGCAAATTAAGTAAATATGTAATATAAAAATATATGATTCTAAAATATTTTATTTCCTGTCAAGTCATTTATGCAGACATGTTAAAAGTGTCATTGATATACCTGCTCTTTCTGGGAAATGTCTACTTAAAGTGTAGCTCATTTATTTTGGTCATTTTGTTAAATCTTTTTGGATTAAAGTGCTTTTTTAAAAATGCTTTCATTATCCAAAATAATCTTATTCGTGGATATTTATTTATCATATTTATTTATTTATCACGCCATGTGATCGGTAATCATGACTGCAGCAACTTTGAGCCCCCGAAGTTGCCGGCTTGACGGCTCTGTTTTCAACTTCGCCCCCGCATGTACTCGGCTAATCTCCTTGATCATCGGCTGCAGCCGTGCTTCATGTAGAACGCACCTAATGACTGAGTGATTGACAACTGATTTTAACCAATCCATTCACGTTCAGTGCCAGAGCAGTGGGCCAATAAGAAGAGCGCGAAGGCGGGGCAAGCATTGGGCTTTGTTTACTGCAGCAAGTTGACATGACAACAGTTTTAAACTATTCCTGAGCGCTGCGTTTCAAAGATGCATTTTGCATGAATGTGTCCTCAATCTGCGTATGCGGTGAACATTTAGCAGTGAAAACCGGTCGCGTGCAACATTTTTATGCACTCGCAGAAATGCTCCTAAATATATTTTGAGGTCGCATAGATAAAATTTTGGGCGCATATGTGACCAAAACGGTCACAATTTCGAGCCCTGCAGTTTCTTTAAAGTTTTTCTAAAATAGTTGTATACTGTATATGATATGAGTTATTTGAGTCAGTCTGGCCACTAAGATTGTAGTGCAGTCTGGTGATTATATTACCACAAAACCTGATGTGCAGTACAGTTCATGCTGAACAATAATCTTTAGAAAGTGACCATTTGTTATGTTACAGTACCATTTTATTTAAAGGGCCCCACATTTGGCTTTTCAACCAGACGCAAAATAAGTCTATTGCGTCTCCAGAATGTGTCTATGAAGTTTCAGGTCAAATTACCCATCAAATTTACCCATCAGATTATTATTATACCCTGTTGAAAATCTAAGTTTTTGTAACTGAAGAGGTAAGTTTATGTTTGTGGTGGGTGTAGACGTTATTAAAACACAACAGGTTACTGTAATGGGTAGGGTTTGGGTAGGTGTAGATTTACATTTAATAAAACAATAGAGGTTGAACAAACACAAACTAAATATAATATACAGTCAAAAATGTTATTGTTCAGTGTATTGATCAAAATTAATTTGAATAAAAAATTATAATTATGTATTTGCAGTATTTTATGTATTGTTTGTGAATACTGTACATGTAATTCATGTGGACGTTATTGGAATAGCTCATGTAACTATACAGAACCATGACTGATCCATCATTACCCATATACAGTATGGTTTATCCCGGCCTGGATCTATTGGCCTGAAACATCGGTGGATCTGGGCCCTGCAGCTGGATATATATAAACCTTACTCTCGTCACACTTGAGTTTGAGCATGCAAAATTCTGCCGTATGGTGCTGCAAAAAGGGGCAAGATAAAAGATGATTAGACATTAAGTGAGCAATTGCTCCATATTTAAGATTTCTATACAGAGAGGTCACATTTTGATCTTCTATTAGTCTCACGCAATCGTGTGATCTGATTTCGCAGGTTAGAGTTCACCAAGCTTAAACTTTGTAATGCACTGACATGTGAAACTTGTCGCACAAGCTTGAAGGCATATGAATGGAAGTCTATAGGGCGAAAAGTGCAGTGTGACTTTGGCTTACCTTTAGAAATGTGGTTCTCAACCATGTCTTTGGACCCTGACACTGTTTTCCCTGACATGTCTCCTTAGTCAAACACACCTGATTCAAGCAAGACTCCAGTGCTGTATCCAAAATCACTCCATATACCCCCATTCACTATTCCTTAGAATAGTCCACTATTATAGTCCAATAAAAGAGTGAATGAAATGAGTGAAATTTGAGCATTGAGTTACTGAAGAGATGCCTTTTGTCTGAGCTTTGCTGATTGATAAATCCCTTGCCTTCTTTGTCAGACCCGGGTATAGTTGTGTAGTGCTTGCTAAGTATTTTGTCATATACAAATGCTGTAGATGCCATCTTGTTGTCTGATAGAAATTAATTTGACATCACATTGGTTTATGGGTGTTTTCTAGCTGTTGGGTGTACATGGGTCATACATTAATTATTGAGGTGCATTGTTTGCTTGACTAAGTGCATTTTAGAACATGCTCTATTGTTTCAGACACCCCTACATATGGCTGCTCCCTCAAATAGGGCATTATTTAAGGGTATAGAGACGATTTTGTATGTATATTAGTATATATCAGGGCTATTCAATTAGTTTGTCACGGGGGCCAGTTCATGAAAAGAATCCCAAACGAAGGGCCGGAGAGATATGACTTGCAATTAGGGGTGTAACGATACACCAAAGGCACGGTTCGGTTCGGTTCACGGTTTTGGAGCCACGGTTCGGTTCGGTTCGGTTCGGTTTCTGTTTGCTGTGGGGTTAGGGTTGATGTCATCTTAACAGCAATGCTAAGGAACAATAGATTCAGGGCCGGCGCGTCCATTGAGGCGACCTAGGCGGCCGCCTAGAGCGGCATAATAATGAGGGCGGCAAACGCGCCCCGCCGCCCAATCCAACATACTGACTTTCATCCGCAACATCAACACAACACTGGCATAATAGGGGTCTGTCATAATAGTGAGGGCGGCAAACGCGCCCCGCCACCCTATCTAATGTAGAGGTGTAATCGGGCCATAAAAATTAGGCCCGATGGGGTCCAAACCCCACCAGAATTCAACCCGAGCCCGACATTTTGATTGACAGCTTTATAAAGCCCGAACCCGTTAATAACCCGACATTATTCAGATGTGCACATGTACACAGCTCTTTTGCCTTTTTTCAAGAATGAGTCATTTATATGTTTAACATAATTTATTCATAACAAACATAGGGTATAGGTCACTTGGAAGTCGGAACAAAGAAATAAAATAAGTCCTCTGTAACATCGTAACATCTCAGCACTCTAAATAGACCTAGGTACATACACCTAGCCTTTAAATTGGCCAGCACACCAACGAAAAGAAGTCTTTCTTAACAAATTAAATTAAAATGAATTCTAAATTATGACTGGTATTTGGCAATAACGAAATTAAGATAAAGGCTCTGCGGCATTTCTTTTGCCACTTCTCTTCACAATCTGGCATTAAGGCGACGGGGAAGCTGAATAACGAACGAATAATGCCAACATTAGCCTGTATACTCTGTCTACATTATGATTTTATGGTTTAATAATATTTATTTACAATTTAAAAACCCTTTACTCACCAAGATTAGGCTATGTGCTTTTGTGCAGGTATTGAATTCACTGTAAATGGCTTTAGCGCAGTCCTGCGCTCAGGATGCTGCATACCGAACCTTTTACTGCAGCTGCTAGGCTGAGATGCAGAGTTCAGATCTGGCTAATTTTGCAAGTTTTGGGTAGGATTGTTTGTTCATCTTCTACCTGCCAAGAACATCCGTTTAATTTTCCATGACAGCAGTTTCAATGTAGCGAATGACCTCGTCCTCTTCCCTAACAGCTTGCTGTACATACGTTGCTGTTTAGCGCTCTACCGTAATATGCAGTGTATGGGTGACCGCCAAAATACCTTGGCGGTTAGAATAACCTTTCCTTCTGGACTGGCGGCTGACCTGACCACAGTCAAAAACTCGCTCTTTTTCACTTCTCTGTCATCATTTGTTTCACCTTTGCAGGGATGGATTTTAATGTTGTAACAAATGATTTGATTACTTTCTCGTGCTAATCGAAATGCATCACATGACTATTAATTTACTGCGCCAGCTAAGCCTCAGCACTCCCGCTGGGTCCCGTCGGGCTCGGGCAAAGATCTTCAGCTCTAATCCAACTACTGAAGCGGAGGAGCGCATCTTCCTTTGAACTCGTTTTTCGTGTATTTTGCTAACATGATTATAAATTTCGTTGTTTTTGCTTAACTTTCGTTTGGGCAAAATTATTTTGCATTAGTTTTGCCCACTTTGAGAAATTTTGTGATTTTTGTACACTTTTATTTCGATTGATTTGTTTGTTGCTTTTTTGTTCAGCTCTTTCTCGTCATATTGAGCTTTACCTCCTCAAGTTCACTTTTTTCTCAGAGCAAGGTGGATAGGGAAGATGTCTTACGACTTCCATTTCGCAAACAGTAGAAAATGTATTGTCAAAGACATCAGGTAAGAGGTGAACGTCATCTTTGTATTTTATTCTACAGTTCAGTATAGGGAAGAATAAGGCGCACGGCGCTGAAACCCTTTTTTTCTTTTCATCAGTTTCTAGCGAGGTAAGGGGTTAAATCCCTTCTGTTGGCAGTTCTGTTGTCAGTGTCTTTTGCGTACACCCTCACATTGTGAAATTTACCACATTTTTTAAATGTTATTCCTTATTAAGTTTCGTGAAGCAGGTAGTTACGACAGATAGTGTGCGCTTTGTCTACGACACGAATTCCATTCCTGTACTCCACTGGAAAACCAAAATGTTCCCAAACAGGAGACTTAAATGTATTTGGGGGATCTGCAATCTCAATATATGCGAAGCAGCCGTCCTGCATATACAGTAGTAATGTAGTGTGATCGCTCACCAGTACCGCCGCTCCCTATACGCAGAGTACGCAGGCTGAGTAGGGCATCAGCTCCGGAAGGGGGCACCATCTCGGACGGTTGCTCAAAAAAACAATATTAACATTTATTTAATAATATTAACATAAACTGAGTGTAAATAAAATGTATGTTGATAATATGTTGTTAAATACATAAAAAAAATTCATTTTATGACGAGCGCAAAAACAAACATGTGACGGATTTTTTTCCGTGTACGCGCATAGACGCGTACGCGCGGCGCGGTCCGGTCCGGTCCACTATCTGTGCGGCTGCTAGCAGCAAATATTTATAATTGATGCAAGTTGCAGCTCTATCCCCGGGAAGACAACAGCAGTCTGGAGCCGAGAAGAGAAAAAAAGTGCAAGATGAATCGCGTGCATCATTTTCAGGTAACTTCCATGAATCTGAAAAACATATTTTTGCTTGTTCACTAGTGAGGCTAACGTTTAAACTTCGCCACAACTGCACCAAATCTGCCTTATTTGTTGTTGTTTACGTTCAGTTTATTTGCTTTGCGGCTCTGCATTGCGCTTTAAACTATGACAGGACATGTTTTATGACTTTTCGCGTTTGCCCCTCTTCCCTATGTTGCTGGTAAATACCACAAACTCAATTCTTTTAATAACTTGTGCAATACTTTACAATTCTGTTTGCACCCCAGCTACATACACACACACTGCACAATTATTTTCACTGTATGTATTATTTATTATTATATAGTTATTATATTATGTTATATAATTATATAATTCTTTGCAGTTGTTTATTGTTTTGTCTATTTCTATACATTTCTTATTGCTTGTATCACTGCAATGACAATAAAGTCTCTTTAGTCTTTACATCGGTGGATTGGTGTGTTTTAGGCCGGTTTTTCATTTTTGTACATTTCTATATGAAATAACAAAACTGACTCATTCTGTCATTTCTGAAAGATCAATAATATAAAATCTAATATTATATAAAAGCATGACTTCATTAATGATTATTTTTTTCTAAATGTTAGAGTTTTTGTTTAAAAACACACTAATTTTAATACACTTTTTAATTCTTAAAAACCTCAAATGTCTTTGATTTATACTGATAGTGAGGCTCAGTGTTTGTCACCATAGATTATAGTGCAAGTTAAATCCACATTTTGGTTTTAGTTTAGACACATTAAGAAGAGTGCTTGACTAGCTCATTGTTTTAATGGTATGTCATGAGTTTTTCTCTAAATGACTAATTTCTTCTGTATTGTATATGGAGGTTCAATGCTGAAAATTGTCACAAAAGAAGATGAGGTGGCCTGATCCAGCACTGCTCCAGAGGCACCAGCAGCAGCACAGGTACAGACACAGAGACAGGATGCAACCCTGAGGACCGCCCATCTCTACAGGTACAGAGAGGGTTTTATTCCTTACCTTTTGTAAAGTTTGAAATTGGGAATGCTTCTGCAGAAGACATGTCAGTGTTTACTTTAATGTAAACTATTATTTTGTAATCAGAATCAGAAAGAGCTTTATTGCCAGGTATGTTCACACATACGAGGAATTTGTTTTGGTGACAGAGCTTCTACAGTGCAACAGAATTACAGAGACAGGACTAAAAAACAGATAATAAATATATTTTAAAAAGTAGAGAATGCAAATATACAAATTGACAAGTGTATGTACAGCTATATTACTATATACAACATTATATGTGCAGCTGTTATGTGCAAATTGGCATGTAAAGTGTGTTGTTAAATAAGTGTATGTGTGTATAAAAAATGTAAATATTTGAATGGTTAAGTATAATTTTGAGTGTTTAAATGCACATTTATCCATATAAATAAATAAATACATGTTTAAATATATGTTTGTGTGTTTTTGTTCCTCTGTGGGGGCACCACAGTAAAATTTCGCATAGGGCACCCTTTTGGTCAGCAGCGGCCCTGTCGCTCACTCAAGTCACATGACATGACATGCACTTGGAAAATACTATTCCAAATTCTAAAACATTAGAATATAATATTTAGAACAAAAGCTCATCATTACTAATACAATTTAATCAAATGTGATAAAATAAAGATGTTTTGGTTCAATTAGAGACAAGTGACGTCAACCTTAACAGTGGGCAGCAGGGGGCGTGACAGTACCGCGGTCCGCCACGAGAGTTTCGCGATACATATCGTGGTTGGTGTATCGCGATATTTCGGTTCGGTTTGTAGTATCGTTACACCCCTACTTGCAATATAAATGATGACACAACTGCATATAAGAGCCAATTATGTATTTTTGCTCCTTTAGACACCCACGTTGTATTTGTCTACATTAAAATGTGAATATATTGTATTTTGAAACTATATAATATCACTGCATTGTACAATAAGTTTTTTAACATTCAAATGTTGTATTTCACAGCACAACAAAATCAGTGTATTGCTTAAGTAGGCTTCTTCTACATTCAGATACGTTCATATGTTCTATTTTGAACTGCATAACAATTATGGATGCAACAATTATAGATTTTGGTTGTATGATTATATAGTGTGAAAAATAATTAGTGTTTCACAGTTATCACGTCTAATGTAAATTTAAGCTTTATATTAGCAAGATTTAGATCTGGACATCCCTAACTATAATGTTAAAAAACCTTTAAAAGGCATTTTTATTAGTAATAGGTTTTATGCTGAAGGTTTTTCTGTGCTTATAGGGCTACACAATTTAATTATGTGAGTTTATAGAGAGGAACGGGAGAAAATAATATAATAATATTTGTCATGAAGGTCGGCGCCAATATTTAGATTAACTGTTGTTATCATCTGCGTTCATACATACATAATCATTTTAATAATAGTTCGTCTAACATGTCTTTTGTTTACATTGCACTGAAAGCTAAGCACAACTCTCACCGTTACAGCATGAGATGTTTTCTACTGCGTGCGCCCAAAGCCGCGAGCGCGTTGCTCCGCTTGCGCCCGCATATTGGCATATATTCTTACGACATAACAAACTTGCAGTGTTGCCAACTTAGCGACTTTGTCGCTAGATTTAGCGACTTTTCAGACCCCCCTAGCGACAAATTTTCAAAAAAGCGACTAGCGACAAATCTAGCGACTTTTTTGTTTGTTACTGGAGATGTTTATAGACTGTTATTTGTCCATTACTGTACCGTCCCTACTCTTCTCAACGAGCTGCGGGTGATGCCCCTCCCCTGCCTCAGAGCACTGACAGGCGACCCAGTTCTAGTAAAGCAGTCTCTCTCCCACCTGCAGCCTGACAGCAGATCACTCTTCTGCGTACCGACGCCAAATGAATTAGCACCGGCAGTTTGAAGGTATTTCCCTTGTACAGTCAAACCGATCTGCTTCTCCTTTAATTTAACAATTTATTTTGACCGTTTATTCTTTTCTTGTTCACAATCACAGATATTTTAAGTGAGTTTCAGAACTTGTCTGAGTTTATTACGTCTGAGAGATTACTCCAAATTCACTACACATCTATAATGATATACTGTATTCAAACAGCAATAAATTTAGTGAAGTTGACATGCATAACGTTACATAAAGCGTAAATACCCCTTTATTGACCATAGGCTGTTAAATAAACAGAAAGGGTAGAACGTGATGACGTCAGTAATATGCAAATTAGCGTATGACGTAATCTAGCGACTTTTAGCTACATTTCGGGCAGAGCTTAGCGCCTTTTCGTTGAAAAAAGTTGGCAACAGTGCAAACTTGTGCGCGGGAAAGACGTGATATGGGAACGGCCCGCGGCTCTAGTTATTAGAGTGTGCGTGCGTATTAGCTTCGGTGGACAAGCTCGGAACTTTAAACTAGCGCACAGTTGGCAACTTGGCGTAACTTTGTTCAGCAGTTTCGTTTCGTGCGGCAGAACAGAAATGCAGAAATGCGGCTTAGAGAAGCCTTTACGATTAATTAACCATGACGAATTAAAGCGCAGTTAATAGTGAAATCGGTTAATCGTTGCATCCCTAATAACGATATCAGTGCATTGTACAAAAAACCATTTCTACAAACATATTCAAATGTATTCGGCTGCTCTCACCACTGTCAGGTGACTCACGCTCTGCGCAGCTCATGCTGTATTGAACAGACGCACGTCACTTCATCACTATAGCGGCCGTTTTTTGACTGAACTAAATGTATTCTTGATGTCTTGGTCACACTATTTGGAGGGCCAGAACAAATTGCCTCAGGGGCCGGGTTTGGCCCGCGGGCCGCCAATTGAATAGCCCTGGTATATATATAGTACAACTGGGTGATAGGATGAAGATCAAAACCTTGATTAACTAAACACTTTACCTCGATTTATTATTTTATTTTTAAATAATTATTTACTTAAATTTCCCCCGTTCATTATGTTATGATTTGTATTGTAAATACTCTCCACTCTTAAAGGTGGGTCATCTTTTTCTAATGAAAGAGCACATTTCTAATCTTTGTGATATTAAGATAAGGTAACAAACTATTTATGGTTATTTGATGAATACTTTAAACTGAACGCAATGCTTGAAATGAAGACATCTTGTGAAAAAGGTGAAGAAAGGTGAAAAAGCAAGTTTCCTCACAAATAGAGAATAACGTTTTTGCAAACAAAATAAATGTCAGAATAAATTTCCATCTCAAAGTGGAAATAACCAGCAGCTCTTGCAAATTTATATTTTAAATAATCATTGGAAAAGCAGAAAATAACTTTTGTAAATAAATATAATTTCAAATAATGAAAATTACAAAATAACTTGCATCTATAATATTAACAATAATACAATAGAAGTTGATATTTATCTGCATGTTAATGTTTCATAACATAAATTTTTACGAGATGGGTTGTTAGCCCAACGCTCAACCTGGAGGACCTCGACATACACACATATACTATGAACAATTTAGCTTACCCAATTCACCTATAGTGCATGTCTTTGGACTTGTGGGGGGAAACCGGAGCACCCGGAGGAATCCCACGTGAACACGGGGAGAACATGCAAACTCCACACAGAAATGACAGACCCAGCCAGGACTCGAACCAGTGACCTTCTTGCTGTGAGGTGACAGCGCTACCTACTGTGCCACTGTGCACCCATGAACAATAATAATAATTATTATTATTTTATTTATTCTTTAATTTATTTTATGGTAAAGAACTTATGGTAACTTGGTAGACCTTAAAGAACTTATGGTAAAACTGGTAGAACTGGTTGTTTATTCTGAGACGTGCCCTGATAAATAAGAGAATAAAGCGAAGGAAAGTGAGTGATGTATGGACAACAATGTCAGTGAAACTACGTTTTTTCAAAAGGATAGTATTAACAGGAGGATTAAAGAACTCAATTAACCGACATAGGAAAATTACGTCAATTATAGGTTATCAATTTCGGTTACGGTTTCATTTCAATCTTTCACCCAGCCATAGTATATAGCTTGTTACTGTTTTTGATCTTGATGGCATAGATCTTCTAGACTGCTTCATTGATTAGTACACAAGTACTAATACTTGCCACTGTCAGTATATTAACAGACATACTGTCTGAGAATATAACACAATGCTGCTTATGGGATGGGGCCCACGAGGGTCACAATTCGATTCCAAAACGATTCTTAACTTAAATTTTTTCTATTTTGTCTGCTGTATGTTTACATCTTTACACTTTAACCAGAATTGGAGTTTCTATGCTTTTATTTAATAATTAGAATATCTGTATGACTGCACTTAAAAATAATTTATTTTATTAAAGAATTACTCGTGATGAATGTAAGTTCTGAATGTAAAAATACCAATTACAAAGAGTAAGAGGAAAAAAAGTGGACTTGTAAAAATAGGATATTAAATGGTACAATTATGACTGAAAAATAAAAAATTTTCAAGTACACAGTACTTCTATTTTGTATCTGTTGTATACATACAACTGCTTATATATTTCCAATTATTCCCCTTGTTGTATGATCCAGCTCTCTGACTGGTGGATGCAGTCAGCCTACTTGGATTCTCGAATGCCTGTGGCAGTGTACTCAAGTCCAGGGGTTGTTTTACCTAAAATGCACTTTCAAGACCGTCAAGGACAAATGAGGTGGGTGATGACAGCTCGTTTTAATTACATTTATATTTATATTAATTCATTTAGAAGATACTTTTATCCAAGGTAACGTAAATGAGCAAAAAATTAAAAAAAAAATGTATGATGAAGAAGCAAATAATCACAACCATAGCTATAAAGAAGAAATTACATGCACTGCATAGAAAACACAAGCTATATAAGGGAGGTATTAAGGAAACAGAAATTAAAAAAAAAAAAAAAAAATATATATATATATATATATATATATATATATATATATATATATATATATATATATATATATATATATATCAAGTAGGATTCAAGTGCTTGTGAAGGAGTGTTTTTTCAATGTCATAAATATAGTCAGGGATTTTGCAATTTGGATGGGATGATCATTCAGGTGATTTTTGTGCCTCTTAAGTGAAGATATCACAAGGCCACACTCATGTGTGAGTTCTCAAGCTTTTCAAAGGAATGTAGAATAAGAGCTTTTTTTACTTAACTTTTTTAAGTGCTAGGCGATATTGCAAAAAAAAAAACATTCTCACGATATCATGTTTCATATCACTCGCTATCGATAATTATTGAATATTTTTTTAACAATCCATTTAGGTATACTGTAGTAGGATTTTTCTTATTTAACCACTTTTAATTTACCAACATTACTAAGGCAAGTAGTTTTAATAGTCAAAAACAAAAATAATCACTTTATAATAAAATAAACATACGTTTTAAAGAGACTCTTAAACTTGATAAATAAAATGTTACAAAGTGTGTGCAATGGTAAAGGTAGATCAACATGTGTAAGGTGTCAATAATAATTATACAGTTAAACTCAAACTCTCTAAACAACAAATTATGATAATAAAATATGAGCTTTCAAGTAAAGGAACTAACCATCATTATTTAAATACATGCTAAACATTACAAATTTTGAAGTTAAATGACTATATTACTCCCTATGCTAATTTTTTTTATTTTATTTACAATCTTCTCACTGCTGCTAGCCACCGCACTCATTTTTGCATGTGTTGTTATTCTGACCTAAAGTGCCAAACACGAGTGCGTGGTTTCCTTGAACTTACAACTTACCCTGGCGTCTCTCGTAACTAAGCGACCATCAAGCATTTTCTTAGAGGATGATAAGTTTATGGAGAAAAGGAAAAATCACTGCAGTGTTTGGATGTGCGGTGTTTGTCTGAGGCAATTAGTCACAGTTATAGATGCTTTCTACAGTGCTGGAACAGAGTGATGCTTCAGTGAATGGTTAAAAATGCTAGTAAACACTGGTGCTAATTGCTGGGCACAGTTCTTTAAAACATTTCCAGAAATATTATCATTTATGGCCGTTCTACACATTATCATCCTCTGGATAATGATCGTCTAATTGCGTTGCTCTTCCTAAGTAATTCACAACTTGGTCTGGATGGTGAATCTCCTCCAGAAATGACAGTGACTCTTTGTTTACAAGTTTGTGGGCATTTCAGTAGTTGCTGTCATGTGATGTGTTTTTGACAGGACCGACTGTACCTCACGTTCGTTTTATACAGATTACAAAGCCAAAAAACTTTTGTTTCCAAGTGCCCTTAGTTCATTTAAAAGTACAAATTTCAAGCATTATCTCGATATATTTCTTATGTCTGTGAAGCAATTCAATTCAATTCATTCATTCATTCATTTTCTTGTCGGCTTTGTCCCTTGCGGGGTCGCCACAGTGGAATGAACCACCAACTTATCCAGCACGATTTTACGCAGCGGATGCCCTTCCAGCCGCAACCCATCTCTGGGAATTTCCACAAATACACTCATACACTACGGACAATTTAGCTTACCCAATTCACCTGTACTGCATGTCTTTGGACTGTGGGGGAAACCGGAGCACCCGGAGGAAACCCACGCGAACGCAGGGAGAACATGCAAACTCCACACAGAAACGCCAACTGACCTCAATTCATCTTTATTTGTATAGCGCTTATACAATGTAGATTGTGTCAAAGCAGCTTCACATGGAAGATAATAGTGAATTGAAACAGTGTCAGTTCAGTTTTCAGAGATTAAGTTCAGTTCAGTTTAGCTCAGTTCAGTGTGGGTTAATAATCACTACTGAGAGTCCAAACACTGAATAGCAAATCCATCAATGCGCAGCTCTAAAGATCCCGAACCATGCAAGCCAGTGGTGACATCGGCGAGGAAAAAACTTCACCAATTGGCGAAAGCGAAGATTTAAAAAAAAAAACCTCGAGAGAAACCTGGCTCAGTTGGGCACGACCATTTCCCCTATGGCCAAACGTCTTGTGCAGAGCTGCAGTCTAGGCGCAGGAAGCTGGACCTCAGCGAAGACTCGTCTGTCCTTGGAGCATCACAGGAGTCAGTCTCATGCTCTCACTCCATGATGACCCCCACAGCAGCTGCTCAGGATACGGCCTGGTCCAGAAAACCTTGGGATCATCTCGTTGCTGGTCTCGGATCGCGTCAGTGGCACTGCATAGTCTGAGGGCCTCGAGATGAGTACCACCAGGTGGAAATACAGAATAAGGAGAATAATTAGCGTAGCTGCTGTTCATAGTGTATATAAACTAGAACCAAAATCATGTGTGGGGCACATCATGCGTTATACCGCTATGTACTGCACTGAGTGTATGCTTTGCTAAAAAGATAGGTCTTTAATCTAGTTTTGAAGAGCGAGAGTGTGTCTGAGCCTCCGACATTATCAGGAAGGCTATTCCAGAGTTTAGGGGCCATAAATGAGAAGGCTCTGCCTCCTTTACTCGACTTTGATATTCTAGGTACTACCAGAAGCCTTGAGTTTTGAGATCATAAAGAGCGGGTTGGGTTGTAGTGAGACAGGAGGTTGGTTAGCTAAACAGGAGCTAGATTATTTAAAGCTTTATAGGTAAGGAGTAATATTTTAAATTCAATACGAAACTTAACAGGCAGCCAGTGTAAGGAGGATAAAATTGGGGTGATATGATCATATTTTCTAGATCTGGTAAGAACTCTGGCAGCTGCATTTTACACTAGCTGGAGTTTGTTAATAGAGGATGCTGGGCAACCAGCAAACAGAGCATTACAGTAGTCCAGCCTAGAAGTCATGAAAGCATGAACTAGCTTTTCTGCATCTGATATGGATAGCATACTTCGCAATTTAGCAATAGTTCTCAGATGAAAGAAAGCAGTTTTTGTGACATGGGATATATGATTTTTGAAAGTTAAATTGCTGTCTAATATGACACCCAGATCTTTTATAGTAGAGCTAACGCTAACTTTGTATCCCTCTAGTTGCAGGTCCAGTTGTGAGAACTGCTGTGTACAGGATTTAGGCCCAATAAGTAATAATTCTGTTTTGTCTGAATTTAAGAGAAGAAAATTGTTGGTCATCCAGTCTTTAACATCTTTAAAACACTCGGTTAGCTTAGACAGTTCAGACATCTCATCAGGTTTAGTTGAAATGTATAATTGAGTATCGTCTGCATAGCATTGAAAGCTGATCCCGTGTTTTCTAATAATGTCCCCCAGGGGAAGCATGTATATTGTAAACAGCAAGGGGCCTAAAACTGATCCCTGAGGGACCCCATACTTTACTGGCCTGACTTGTGAAAGCTGTCCATTAATATTCACAAACTGGTAACGGTTTGCTAAGTATGACCTAAACCATTCAAGAGCCTGTTTTTGGACACCTGTAGAATTTAAGCGGTCTATGAGAATATTGTGGTCAATGGTGTCAAATGCGGCGCTAAGATCAAGTAGAACTAATAGTGAGATGCACCCTTGGTCAGCAGCTAAGAGTAAATCATTGGTTATTTTTACTAATGCGGTTTCTGTACTGTGATGAGGCCAGAAACCTGACTGAAACACTTCAAAAATGTTGTTTGTCTGCAGAAAGGAGCATAATTAGGTAGAAACAACTTTTTCTAGTATTTTAGACATAAACGGAAGATTTGAAATAGGCCTATAATTAGCTAAGTTGCTCGGGTCCAGTTGTGGTTTCTTAATAATAGGTTTAATAACAGCTAGCTTGTAAGGATTTGGAACATGGCCTAAAGATAAAGAAGAGTTGATAACATTAAGGAGAGGTTCTCCTATAATAGGTATCAATTCTTTCAGTAATTTTGTTGGAATTGGATCTAACATACATGTAGCTGATTTAGAGGTATTTATAACTTTATCTAGCTCTTCCTGTTCTATGGTTTTGAAGCATTGTAGGTTATTTTGATTCAGTTGAATGTTTACTGGATCTGGAGTATAAGGCTGTGCAGAAAGTTTAACATCATCTATTTTCTGTCTAAAGCCTTCTATTTTATCACTAAAAAAATTCATAAAGTCATCACTACTAATTTGCGGTGGGACATTTTGTTCCAAAGATGATCGATTATTTGTTAATTTAGCAGTGGTGCTAAATAAAAATCTCGGATGGTTATGATTATTTTCAATCAGTTTGCGGAGGTGCTCGGCCCTGGCAGATTTAAGAGCCCTCCTATAGCTGGACATACTGTCTTTGTACGCAATTCTAAAAACCTCTAAATTAGTTTTTTTCCATTTACGTTCCAGAGCACGGTTTGCTGTTTTGAGAGTGCGAGTATGATTATTGTACCATGGTGCAGTTTTATTCTATCTAGCCTTTTTTAATTTGATGGGTGCCACTGTATTAAGTGTGCTAGTAAAGATGGCATCCATACTGCTGGTTACTACGTCAAGGTCATTTGCGTTTGCGGGTGTATTTCGAAATAAAGAAAGATCTGGTTAGTTATTTATGAATTCATCCTTGGTGCACGGAACGATAGTCCTACCAGGGCGGTATATTGGTGCAGATCTGCTAATTTCAGGTAAACGCAGCTTATATAGCAAGAGGTAGTGGTCCGTAACATCATCACTTTGTGGTATAATGTCTACATCAAAGACCTCAATTCCATAAGACAATATTAGATCTAATGTATGCTTTAAGCGATGGGTTGGACCAACAGCATTTTGTTTTATCCCAAATGAATGTAGTAGATCCATAAAGGCGAGCCCTAGTGTATCATTGGAGTCATCTACGTGGATGTTAAAGTCTCCTACAATTAGTATTTTATCAGTTTTAACTAGTAAGTCAGAAATAAAATCAGAAAACTCTTTTAGAAAATTGACATAGGGTCCTCAGGGTCTATATATGGTGATTATAGCGAGAGATAACATAGGTTTTTGCATAATATCCGGTAGCATAACATTAAGAGCTAATACCTCAAAGGAGTTAAACATACTTCCGTTTCTCTGATTAACATTAAGAATATCACTAAAGATTGCTGCAACTCCACCACCACGACAGGTTATTTCTACCGCTTTATAAAATGTAGATTTTGTCAAAGCTACGTTATAAGGATGAACAGGGAAATAATAAAGAAAACGTCAGATAACAAAATTTTGTCATTGTGGGACATATTTAATTAGGTCCAGAATTATTATAATTTTCTTGATAAGGCATAAATGCTTATACATGTATGTACAAACCTGCCATGCTCTCCTCCAAATTAATGTTAAGAACTGTTTAAACCAGGGGTGCACAATCCTGTTCCTGGAGATCTACCTTCCTGCAGATTTCTGTTGCAACCCATTTTAAACACACCTGCCTGTAATTATCAAGTGCTGTTCAGGTCCTAATTAATTGGTTCAGGTGTGTTTGATCAGGGTTGGAGCTGAACTATGCAGGAAGGTAGATCTCCAGAAACAGGATTGAGCACCCCTGGTTTAAACTTTGGGTGTGTAACGCCTGGGTTCACAATAGGAAGGCACAGGATGGCAGGATTATCAAAACACGAATATTTATTAAACGACACTTACGAAGAAGATCACAGGAAGAACATGGTGTGAAGACAGACATCAACAGAAGGACAGACTACCGGACCAGGAACTAACAGAATGCAGGAACTTAAATACACAAGAGATGATGACATGGATTGCATACAGGGGATGAACACTGGTGAAAGTGATGAACATAACAATGGCGGGAACTGGAACAAAGGAGCACATGAGGATGGTCACATGACGAAAACAAACACACGAGGAAGACAGGTTGTGACAGGGTGCTTTCACACTTGGTTCAATTGCCTGGACTAGGGCTGTGCGATTTGGGGAAGATATCTAATTGCATTTTTTTTTTTTTTGACAAATAATGTAATTTCTATTTGATTTCCGATTAAATTTTGTAGACAAAGTCAATAATTCAATATTCTGTATTTTAGCTTGTTAGTTAAAAGATATTAACTTATATTAGCAAACAAATCTGAAATTGTACTTTGCTGTTGCTTGCTACTAGATTGAATGTCACTGACAGTACTTTTAGCTGACATTTTAGCAAGGGTGTAGGTTTGCACTTGACATTGGTGGGAACGGGTGAATCAAACAACCCCCACCCCCCAAGAATAAATATGGTTTATATATATATATATATATATATATATATATATATATATATATATATATATATATGCTATTAATTATTTAACTGCTATTAAAATATATTATTAATTAATCTTCTCTTCATACAATTTCATTCATTCATTTTCTTGTCGGCTTAGTCCCTTTATTAATACGGGGTCGCCACAGCGAAATGAACCGCCAACTTATCCAGCACATGTCGATAGACAAAGCGATGCTGAGCCGGCATCGCCGATCCTCCGCCCCGTCCCCGTCGCAAACGCACTCGTAAAAAATACACACTTAGGCCCCGTTTACACTAATACGTCTTAGTTTTAAAATGGCATTTTAGAATGAAAATGATCCACATCCACACTGTGTTTTACCTAGCATTTCTGAACAGCCCTCCATCCGCTGAAAACGCACATCATGTGACCACACAGACACAGCCACACACACTGTCATGTGCTCTTCTAAGCTCCAGAGAGCAGTGCATGTCGGGCAGTTTATCAAGGATGTACCGCTGGATCGCGTCTCACTATAGTTGTTAAACGTGATATCTAATTAATCATGTCTCTATTAACGACTCTTTGGTCTTTTGAATCTATCAGCTAATGTGTCACTGTGTCAGTACACTGCTTCAATCTTTCGCTTTCAGTACTTAGTAATTTTAGTGAAAACCTCAGATACGATGGTTGTGCACCTTTTTTACTGACCAAGTGTGTCAACGCCATTATAACGACACAGATCACTCTGCCTATTCATGCCAGAGTCTCGCGGAAAAAGTGATTGACAGCTGGTAATTTGTGTGTAACTTATCTTTATTTATTTATGATTTGGTTATGGGTAAAACAAAGACCATGCGGGTCAGGTAGTTGAAACGGTAGGCTACAAATAATTAATTTATTGTAAATTAAATAATTATTCATAAATAATTAATACACCTCCGCCTATGAGGACGGTGCCATCGTCCATCGCGATGTTTTACATTAAACATCGTATGATGCCAAACTGGTCGACATCGCCCAACCCTAATGATAACCATCCGACAATCTAATCCAGTAAAAATTTTTTCTTAAAATGTCACTAAAATGTAATATTTATATGTCATAATTAAATAAAACATCAGGTGAATAACTGCAAAAATTACCCATACTCGTTCGCGCTTTCCTGTTTGTTATTGTGGGCGTTCCGCATAGTTTGGTTGCGCAATTCTGATTGGGCAGAACGAAAGTGTGCTCACTCAGTTGGCTAGTAAGGCTGTCACACACAGACGACTGTCACACACAGACGGCAGTCATGCATTTGCTCTGAGCGGGGGAAGTTAAATAATATATATGTCATATCGCAGCCTCTTGCGGTTAGCTAATCGCAACGTTTCAAATCGCGATTCGATTTCGTTTAATCGCACAGCCCTAGCCTGGACCGTACCCAAATTCGATTGTCATCCCTTGCCACCTTCTCAGTTGGTTTGTGTTCACACTGTCTTTTTTCCCTCTGAACCCCGGTACACTTACCTCATTGAGCTGCTGTTGTGGGTATGACTGTTGCTAGGTGACGGACACGAAAGCAAAGTGCCAAAATGGAAAGACGTCCGCACATCGCGGGTGTTCTGCTTTTACTGAATCTTTTGGTTTTGGACATACATAAAGCGACTCGCGTCTATCTGGCGCAAAAACGTACAGAACATAATGGCATGTCTGCAGAAGCTGTTTTTGGAGGAGACAAGCAGACATTATCACTGTGCTTGCCCTGGGTCAGTCTCGCTTGTCACCAAGGTACTGTACATTACGTAATACACAGACACACGCACACACACACAAGAATGAATGTTATGAAAATGATAGTTTGTTGTACTGTTGGAGGTTCACTTACATTATTTGGTACGATTGCATTCATACCAGGCGTGAACCGTACCCCAGACTACCTCTTTCAGGTGTACAGTTCCTCTCGGGTACAGTTCGTGGGTGCGCACCCGAGTTCAGAAGACAGGTTTACACTAGCTAAACGTACCGTACTCCGACATCAAACGAACCAAAAGTGCTAGTGTGAAAGCGGCCTATATATTAATGTCTCTGTTTCCATGTCTTTCATGCTTTTCAGTTCATTTTCAGTCAGTACCTTTTGAGGTATTAACTGAATTTTTCGAATGAATTTTCCAATCTACAACTACCCCAACACTTACAGTAAAGTAAAAATATTAATTGTTGTTCAGTGTCACAAAAATGATGCTTCATCGATAAAATGTTAAATGGTGATGCAATGGCGCAGTAGGTAGTGCTGTCGCCTAACAGCAAGAAGGTCGTTGGTTCGAGCCTCGGCTGGGTCAGTTGGCGTTTCTGTGTGGAGTTTGCATGTTCTCCCTGCGTTTGCGTGGGTTTCCTCCGGGTGCTCCGGTTTCCCCCACAGTTCAAATACATGCGGTACAGGTGAATTGGGTAGGCTAAATTGTCCGTAGTGTATGAGTGTGTATGGATGTTTCCCAGAAATGTGTTGCAGCTGGAAGGGCATCGCTGCGTAAAACATGTGCTGGATAAGTTGGCGGTTCATTCCGCTGTGGCGACCCCGGATTAATAAAGGGACTAAGCCGAAAAGAAAATGAATGAATGAAAATAGAAAACAGTATTACAGGATACTGTAATAATTCACAATTGTACTGCTTTATATTTAATCAAATGAAAGAAAAGTTGGTGTGGTGAGAAAAAGCAACAAGTTTAAATTTTTTTGTGTTTTTCTATTTAAATAAATTCAGATACACTAAGAATACATTTAAAAAGGGACAGTCACTCCTTCTTAACAAAAAAATTATTGTCAATTATCAAGCCCAAAACATGCAAATAAATATAAGGTTGTTTATTTATTCATGAAAAGGAAACTATTGAATTATTTGCATCCAAACTAGTTCTGAAGCGCTCTTTACATTTGGGGTTTTAAGTTTCACATTGACCTTTCCACTGTGTTCTGGATTTGCTCAGCTATTTTTGGCATGTGTGCTTCTCATGACATTGTTTTTTTCAATGGTATGTGCACTACAGACTTGTCCTTATTCCCCTTTCAGACATTTCAACTAAAGGCAGATATCATAACAGTGTGTTTACTACTGTAGATAGGATTTACTTTTCTGATCAGGTTTGTGAAGAAGTATATCATTACAAACTTACACAATACTGGCTCCCTCACACACACAATTCTCTTACGTATATTCTCTTCGAAACATTATGTATGTTGACGATAGTCATCTTGGTAATAATGTTAAAGAGGTTACTAAGAACTTGAACAACGATTTAACAAAAGCAAAAAAAATGGCTTAGTCAATGTTTCCTAAAATTAAATGTGTCCAAAACAGCTTGCATGTACTTTTCTAAACGACATGGCGTTGATATAAAAGAGGATGTTGTTATCTTAGGAGAGAAAGTTCAAGTTGTTTTAGAATAGAAATATCTACAGTTGAAGTCAGAATTATTAGCCCCCCTTTTGAATTTTTTTTCTTTTTTTCTTATTTCCCAAATGATGATTAACAGAGCAGGGAAATTTTCACAGTATGTTTGATAATGTTTTTTCTTCTGAAGAAAGTCTTATTTGTTTTATTTCGGCTAGAATAAAAGCAGTTTTTAATTTTTTAAACACCATTTTAAGGACAAAATTATTAGCAAATTATTTTTCGATAGTCTACAGAACAAACCATTATACAATAACTTGCATAATTACCCTAACCTGCCTAGTTAACCTAATTAACCTAGTTAAGCGTTTAAATGTCACTTTAAGCTGTATAGAAGTGTCTTGAAAAATATTAGAGGTGTGAACCTACACTGGTCTCACGGTTCGTTTCGGTTACGATTATCATGCCATTGTTTCGGTTCAATTCGATATCACGGTGCATTGACGATACCTCCCTGCTGAAAAAAACAGCATGGTAAGGTATGTTTTGATGCTGGTATGCTGGTCTTGCTGGTTTTAGTGCTGGTATAGCTGGTTTCAATGCTGGTCTTGCTGGTCTCGATGCTGGTTTTGCTGGTCTCTATACTGGTCTTGCTGGTTTCAGTGCTGGTCTCAATGCTGGTCTTGCTGGCCTGAGTGCTAGTCCTGACCAGCATTGAGACCAGCAGGACCAGCATTAAAACCAGTAAGACCAGCATCAAGACCAGCAAAACCAGCATTGAAACCAGCAAGACCAGCATACCAGCATCAAAACATACCTTACCAGCATATGCTGTTTTTTTCAGCACGGATTTTTATACACAGTTTTATATTTTCTTCACAGCACAGCAATTCTTGTATTAATATGTATAAATATATTTATATACTATTTGTAAAACAATTTTGTCCCTTAATACAAACAGTCAGATATATAAACTGTACCTTTAAACAACACGAGCATTTATAGCAAATAAACAAATATAAATATGCCGCTCGCTTTCTGAGCCTTGTCTACCAAGTTCTTTCTTACACCCCTTTGATTGGTCACGCGCTCAACAGAAAGGGCTGTGATTGGCTCTTACTGTACATGCTGGCGCTCTTAACAGATGCACTCATGGGCCACAGTGAGAGAGAGAGAGAAATTGAGTTTACTTTCATTCTCTTAATCGCCGTGAAACAGGGGCTTCTGCTGTAAGTGTCAGTGAAACACAGTCCAGCAAACACACACGCAGTTAAATTGTGCACAGCTTCTTAGTTTTTAAGTAGCTGGAGCATTGTAATTACTCGCGCTCGCCTCCCTCACCATAGTAAGCTACGGCGACATAACGCATATGAGATAAATGACGTCAGTACATAATAACCGGTTATGATTATTACTGAACCGATACCGAATTGTCCGCGTCTGCATCGCGGTGCACCGAAGAAACAATTAATTTTGACACCCCTAAAAAATATCTAGTAAAATATTATTTACTGTCATCATGGCAAAGATAAAATAAATCAGTTATTAGAAATGAGTTATTAAAACTATTAAGTTTAGAAATGTGCTGAAGAAATTGTCTCTTTGTTAAACAGAAATTGAGGAAAAATAAACAGGGGTGCTAATAATTCTGACTTCAACTGTAGGGGTTTACCTGGACTCCTGTCTTACCTTAAAAAACACTTTTAAAAAGTTATGTAACAAGCTAAAACTTAATAGGTTTATTAGAAATTATTCATAAAATAAGGCTCAAAATCTGTATTTAAATTCTAGGATCCCCTCTCTCATATCAATTATTGTCTGATAAGTTGGTATAAATTGATAACTCAATATCTACAGTTTTAGAACCTCTGTAATTATTATAAACAAGCACTTAAAATTTTAGATAAAAAACAATTTAGTTTTCTTCACTGTACTATTTTAAAAACTATAGCCTGCTTAATTGGGAAAATTTCAAGTTTAAAAATGGTTATGTAGTTTACAAGATCATGTATGGTTTAGCTCCATTCTATTTATTCTGGCTGTCATTATTCTATTTAAATATGCAGAAATCAGATTGACTAGGGGTGCAGCTAGAGCTGATTGCATTATACCACTTAAGAAAAAGTATTGGTAAAGCATGTTTTTCTTTTAGAGCATTACATCAGTGGATTGATACCGCAATCTTTTAGAGTATCATTTAATTCATTGAAGTACCATTTTAAGACATGGCTTCTTAATAATCAACATTGTGAACACTAGGTTTTTTGCTATTATTGTGGTTGTTTTTTGTTGTCCATTTGAGTTTTGTATATAGTTAGAATTTAAATTTTTATTTGTATAGGTCTTTAAAGAGCCCAAATTATGCATTATAAAAGGTCATATTTTGGTTTTGGGGTCTCCAACAACAGGCTGATATGCATGCAAGGTCAATGTTTTATAATATGCATTTATCTTTACCTATTTGTCCCAATGACTCCCATATGATTAGTTCAGCAATTCATTTGTTCCCAAACCCCTCTTTTGTGTAATGCTAATCTGCGCTGATTGGTCCGATGACACAGTCTGTTGTGAATGGTCGACTGCGTTCAGCATGGGACGGAAAGAAATTCCCACTGCGGTTACATTAAGTATATGTGTGAGCCCAATGCAGAAATGCATTAAATCAATGCAGATTAACACCAGCATACACTCTATTCTTAACCATAACCCTAACAACAACACGCATTCAGTATTAAGCGACACAGTGGCAAAAATTTAACTATTTTGAAAATTCACTGTGCCACGCGTATGTAGGAACAGCTGATTGTGGCTATAGCAAAGACAAACGGCAAGGAATCGTGAGTTCAGAAAGCATTTAAATCGATAAAGGAAGAAGCACACGTCTCGTTTTCAACGTAGTTTTAGATGCAATATGTAAATATCCCCATAAACGATTAACGAGCTCTGATCTATAGTAGATAAGTGATTACAATCGGCGCGGAGCAATTTCAAATTACAACACACAATTTAATACATATTTTGCAAACTACAGATAACGAGGCAACCATTTTAATCACACTTACAGCTTGTGATTGGAAGAAGAAGCTGGTCTGGTTGGGAGGAAGAAGAAGGTAAACGCTGATTTATACTTCTGCGTCAAGCGCACACGAATGTTCCGGCGCAGCCTTCGCACGGTCGCATACCCCTCACTGTGGCTAACGCCGACGCTGACACGCAGCTCTCAAAAAATGTAACTACATGCCGCAATGCTGTGTAATGCAAGCTCTGTGATTGGTTGGCTTGGTAGCACTGATGAGTGTGGGTGGGACCGAGAGCCGCGCAAACCCGTTGGAGTGAGTGTTTACAAGTGTCAAACCAGTGAAGGAGCTCCAGGTGGAAAGTTTTGTTTTGTGTTTACCTTATGATTAAAGTTGTTGCACATCCGCTGGTTCTCGCCTTTTTGAGTTTGAGCCACTTGTACATTAAAGAGCCCCTATTATGGGTTTTTGAAAATGACCTTCCATGTAGTGTGTAACACAGCTCTAAGTGAAGTAAAATATCCAGCTAAGGCTTAAATCTGAAAGTGGACAGTTTTTAAAACTATTGATTCATCTAAAAAAGAGTCGACTCATAGTGGTTTAAATGAATCATCTTGATAACGAGTCTTTAGCCGTTTTGGCGTGACGTGGATACGAAACATAATTGTTGCGCGCACAAATTTAAACCTGCGGCCCTGCCCACTAACACAGCAGCAAAGACAAACAGATCCTGAAGTCATGAGTCATGAAGACACTGCGCTTACCTGGATATTATTGGAAGTGTGAGGAAAAGGAGTGGTTCAGCAATCTGCATGCTTACAATGGGCGATCAGTACACAGCTCATGGATTAGTTTCTTCCTCCATCTTGTAATGGACAGACAATACACCAGGGGTGCGGGCAAAATAAGGACAGTTTATTAGGCAGAGTCAAACAAAAGCAGGCTGCTGCACGCTGGGCTTTCGGATTGGACTTTTTCGGACTTGCACTGGAAAAGCTTAAGTAGGCTCAGGGTGAGCGCGATGGGAGCCCGCAGAGATAGCTTGTCAGGGGACAGAGGAGGAGCGCTGGTGATGGGATCGTTGGGCAAAGCAGAGTACAGGTAAGCCCTGAGAACATATAACACTTCACGCAAGAGGTGCCACAGCAATGATTGCAAATAGAAATGATCTACATGTTTTGTTTTTTGTAGCCGCTTGTACTGTATCAGGTTAACTCTTTATACTCTCATATCGCATCTAAAGCCACGTTGAAAACGCGACGCGTGTTGCTTTGTTTACGGATTTAAATGCATTTGTGAGCTCGTTCCACTGCCGTTTGTCATTGCTATGGCCACTGTCAGCTGTTCTTACACACGTGCAGCGGTTAAGGTTCAGAATAGTTTAGCTTGTGCTGCTGTGTGGATTAATACTGAATGTGTGTCATACTCAAGAATAGAGCAATATGCTGGTGTTTAACTGCACTGCTTTCGGCACTAAGGTGTCTGAATAACACTGTTGAGAACCGGGTACTGTTTACTGTGGTATTAGTAAGTTTACTATAAAGCGCGTTTCGGCTGTTCGCTGCAATCGGATCCTATACCAATGTTGGCGACCAGGGGGCTTGATAAACCGCACTGGGCATTTTACTGTCTCGCGCTGAACGCTGTCGACCAATCGCAACAGACTGTCATCGTTCCAATCAGCGAAGATTAGCTTCGCCCTAAGGAGGGGTTTGGGAACAAATGAATCGCTGAACGATTCATATTGGAGTCTCTGGGATAATTAGGTAAAAATAAATTTATATTATAAGACTATGAAAATGTTTTTTGACCTTGCATACATATCAGTATGTTGCTGGAGACCCATAAAACCGAAATATGACCCTTTTTAATGTGTAATAGGGGCTCTTTAAGGTAGCGTTCAGAAAAAAACAAAACACCAGCAAAGAAACTCGACACAGAGGAACATAAAAACCTCACTGCCAGCTAGCATTTCGAAAATGTTACTGCAGAGCAACACAAACAGCGTGCAGAAGTATAAATGCACAGCAACGCCAAGGCATGCACCGTGTGTCATGCCATTCACTTGACGTAGAAGCATAAAGCAGGCTTAACAGTTACTGACAAAGTCCCATAGATTAATAGTCTTTGCTGATTCTTCCTTTAATAGCAAATGCCCAGCGAATCCCATGTTGTAGGGTAGGTTATTGTATCAGTCATCAGAAAAATGACAGGAACAAACACAGCATAAGACTGCCTACACTGTGGTATTGTTGTGAAAATGAACTTTAACCCTTTATTCCCCACAGCCACATCTCTGGCATTCTCTCAGTGATCGTCATCTTCACATCATAATCAATCCCATCACCCCTCGTACTCCGCTAGTGTCTGAAGTGAAAGGCGCGTTCACGTTTTACCAGATCCAGCACTTCATATTTTGCAATGTCTTGTATTGATGTCGATATGAGCAGGCAAAAGATTCAGACACAAGACAAATCATTTATTCGATTCTGAGTCGACTATTTTATTTGAGAATCAATAGTTTTAAACACAGTGCACTTTCAGATTTTTTGCCGGATATTTTCATTCACTTAGAGCTATGTTACACGCTGCATGGAAGGTAATTTTCAAAAACCCATAATAGGGGCTCTTTAACATCTGGCAACAGGTCTACCTATGAAAACTAGTCTTTGGGCTAATTTGGGTACATTTACATTCTTGAGGAATATTAATTCATGTACACTGTCCTTTGTTGTGAAATAAATTCACATCCTCGGTAATCATCCATTTCTATTGACCTTATTCTGCGATGCTGATGTGCGCTCATTTTTGCAATTGTTTTAGAACTTCAGATTCAGTTGCCTTTGGGAAAAATGACTAGGAATTAAAAAATGGCAGAAAACAGTAAAACTACTTGCTCTACAAACAAGTGTGTTCATGACTGTACATAAAAAAGTAGAATAATATAATAAGATAATGTCAGTTTGCAACATCAAGCAGCATAACGAGATTTTTTAACATTTAAAAATTAATGGAAGTGAATGACATCGGCAGTCTCTAGCCAAAAAGGTTTCAATGACGGTGTCCACTCGTGCGTGAAGAATAAGGTCAATACTGAAAGTGGGCAAAATGAACCCACATGTATATGTCTTAAGTTTATGTTCACATTACTTTTGAATGAAGGCATCAAATTTTGAAAAGCATTTATTATGGTGTAATTTCTGAATTACATTCTTATGATTTCTTGTGAGGTACAGTGTTCACATGGTACTTGTTCTAGCTCTAAAAAAACTTCTAGTTCACAAGTTGGACTCTGTGCACAAGCATAGCAATAAACTTTGTTGGTTAGCATAGTTGCAAGAAGGTCCAAGCCCGGGTTGGACCAGGAGGACTTTCTGTATGGAGTATGCATGTTCTCCCTGTGTTTGCGTCCAGACATGTGGTATACTGTAGGTGAATTCATTCTGAAAGCTCGTGATTAACAATGAAATTGTAAACTGAAAACAAATGTTATTAAATGTCTTACCATTTTAAAATAATTAAAAAAAAATAATAAATTAAAGCTGCATGCTGTATATGATGAGGTTTCATGATTGTTTCAGGAAAACAATGCACAGCAGGTATACACTTTTAACCCTCTGGCTGTAATCATTTTTATGCACCCAAACAAACCATCAAAACAAAAAAAAAACATGTTTTATTGTGGATATTGCTTTACTGTACATTTGGTTAAATAATGAACCCTTGGTGAGCATTCTTACCCGATGCCACCATCTAGTGGACAATCTAAACATTACAGTCTTCGTCTTTGAGGTAAAATTGAAAGATAATATTTTAGTTTTATGCTGCAGACATGCAGTTAGCTTTTTTTTTTTGTCAAACCTAGCAATTCCCCTCAGCTGAAAGAAACTAGCTTTGACAATCGCAATATTTAATTCAATTCAAAATTCGAGTTTTGAACTGGTTAGCCTGGAACCATCCCCTAACAATACATTAGATTCACATTAAATGTGATAGAGGGACCCACCACATCCCAGACCTGATTTAACAGCCACATTTTCACTGTATTACAATCCTAACTTATGTAATACCAGTACACATCCAGTTTTTTTTATAAAATTTTATGAAATCTTATATTTAAGAACATTCGTTATGTTGCATTAATACATGTGAGACCAAGCAGTTTCCGAACAACATGTGATGACATATTAGTTCAGATTCATTTGAAAGAAGTCTGCTGATAATACTGGGTTTGTACTTCTACATTGCCTATTGATTCAGCTGTTAATGTCTATATCAGGGATGGGCAAACTTGATCCTGGAGGGCCGGTGTCCCTGCAGACTTTTGCTTCAACACTAGTCAAACACACCTGAACACACTAATCAGTGTCTTCAAGATCACTAGAAAGCTGCAGGCAGGTGTGTTTGATTAGGGTTGGAGCAAAAGTCTGCAGGGACACTGGCCCTCCAGGATCAAGTTTGCTCATCCCTGGTCTATATTAATGCTAAAGCAGGGGTTCAAGTCTCACGGATTCAACATGAGACTCATTCCAATCATTTCTACCAATTCTTACAGTCTCTTGCCACATCTTGTTATTCTAACGCTAATTCACACCCCAAGTAGGTTACAAACATATTTAGTGCAGCACACATATTCCTATGCAATTGAAACTTATAAAAGAAGCCACCCATCGAGCACAGCATACTGATTACAACATTTAAAAATAGAATTGAAAGTAATTCCATGTATGTATTTTCATTTTATCATATTATTCTATTTATCTGAAGAAAAAAAAATAATCCCAAAACACTTAATTTTCATGACTGGTAAAAATTATTTAAAATGGTTTGTACAGTATATTTATGGGTACAGGGATCTATAAGTAACAGGTTCTATTATGTCAATACTCACTTTTGACATAGTTTCTGATTTATCACAGTGGATTGAACCACCAATTAAAGATGAATTAAACTTCTGGGTTGAGTGATCACGATAATCCTTGGCATATGCCTTGCATGTAACCGTGAATCTATACTTCTGCACTCTGGTTTTGTTGTTCTGACTATAACACTTTCAAAACGCTAGTTGGCAGTGAGCTGTCTGTTTCTATGTTACTCTTCTATGTTTCTATGTTCTATGTTACTATAGAGTTTCTCTGTGGGCATTTTGTTTACACCGGAAATACCTACAATGCTAACGTATTGCACCAGTAGCTCAAAAGCTCTTCTGCAACACACTCAGATTTATATACTGTTTCTTCACAAAAAAAGTGCTTTTTTATTTAAAATAGGCAAATTGGAACACAGCACATATTTTTACATTTTGTTTTCTGTGTTGCTAAGCAAATAGGAAAGGTGCATGCATTTATCCACCAGCCATTTGTTTACAGCTTGTCAGGATATGCAGAATTGCAGAATATATGGATCATAAATGTATTCAGTACCATACATAGAGGCATAAGATCTCTTGAATTGTTCATTTTGTTCATTTATTATGTATATTGTAAAATTTAGCATATGTTTGTAATGAGGCAACAAACACATGTAGACTGCTCTATATAAGTGTTTAATGCACGTTATGCCTCTTGTCATATCACATGGCTCTTACTGTCATTTTAGTGAAAATCAGCAATACACATTATTAAACATCATCTGTTTATGAAGAGGTTGATATTAATTCCTGCCTGTGTTTTCATATATGTTAAAGCACACAGCACAAGAAGTGTTATTTTTAGGGGATTAAAGATAGAAACATCTCAGTCAGTTTCTATTGTCAAGTGTAAATATAATTTAGCCTATATTTAATCCACAACACAACTAAAGTAGATAGATAAGATAGACTTAAGATAGATAGCTAAAATAAACCTCTCTACCAATTCAGTTTAAAAGATTTGACATTCATCTACTCAATTTGTTAAAATATTTTTTAATAAATGAAGTATAATTATTTTGCACGTTTATTTCACATAACACTGTACATCACAGTGTTATGATGCAGGTGCATCAGGGCAGAGCTCATTAATATTCACAATCGTTCCAAATATTGTCACAGTTGTGCTGCTGATTCTAGGGAAAATTTATATATTTATGAATGAGTATATAAAACCATTTCTGGAGATATTTTGAATTCGCCTATGCCACATACAGTAGTGTACCTACTATTTATATATTAGAAAACATTTTAACTTATTTAATCAATGCACTATATGGCACCTTTAATCATAATTTCAGTCCAGTTTGTTTTGGACTTTAGTTGAACAATACATTTTTCATGGTTTTCATGACTTGTTCTAGCCATGACTATTTCATATTTAATATATATTTTTAAATCTGTCAACCAAGTAATACAGTTTTTCTGCTCAGTGCTCAACACAAAAGCCAGTTTTTCCTTTTCATTGAGGTCATGTAAATTCAGCTTTTTACTCAATGAAAGGTCAGGGAATTTTAACTACATAATTTAAGTTCAATTGAATAGGGAAAACAAGAAGTGAAGCAAATTTTAGGATGCTCATCTAAAATCTATAATCTAAATGCTTTAAAGTTGCAACAAAACACATGGAAGAAAACAAGCAACTGTACAGGTAAAATGTATCAAAGAATATTTTAAATGGCAAAGAAAGTTCCCAGATAATTTACAATTACCTGTAAGTACAGTTACAGTCAGAAAATGTTTGATGGAAGCTCAGCTTTCAGCAAGAAGTGCCTTGAAGCACCATTAAAAAAAAAGAAAAAAAAAAGATAGCATGATATACAGAATTGGTTAAAATTGGTAAAGGAATTCATTGGGCCCTATTATACACCTGGCGCCATAAGGCGCAAAACGTATTTACCCCGACGTGTTGCTATTTTCAGACCAGCGCAACTCCAATTTTCCCGTTTATCGCCACGTTGTTTAAATAGCAAATACATTTGCACCACTTTGTGGACTCATGGGTGTTCCGGTCTAGAAAAGAGGTGTGTTAAGGTGCATTGCTATTTTGAGGAACTAAAATAGACTGTGCAAAAAGTCCGGCGCAGAGCGTATTAGTTGTGCACCTTAAACGCTTACACATTGCTTAATACACACAGGATGTACAGCAATACACAAATATATTTACAAATAAAAAAGAAAAAATAATGAAAATTATTATTTTCTACATGAATATAAAAACCACTGCCTCCATACCTTCTTCATCTCGGGGGCTTTTTACAGTTTATTCACGACAACTTGCTTTTGTATAATGTTATTATTATTATTAATATTATTTATTATATGCATATTTATATTTGTTTTGATACAAGCAAGCTTAGATTTGTCCATTTGTCAGGTTTTGGACCATATGGGGCATAGCATGTGTGTTTGGATATAACTCCACACGTCGTTATTATTGCTCATTTATTCATTTTGCTGGAAATTAGAACTGAATTTAGAAATAGTTTTGAAACAAATATTTGCGCTTAACAAACAAAATTAATTATGTAGGCTAATGGATGTCTTCAGTGAAGTATAGAACACTGTTTCCTTATCCACGAAAGAGTGAAAGTGAAAGTAAAGACCAAATGGAGGACGCTCATTCTTTATCTTCATGCTGCAGATGGTCTGTTTAACTGTTTTCTCGCTAGTAGCGTTCATTTTTTCCACTTACAAAGTCTGCCATGTAAATACCAAATGCGCCATGGCGCAACGCAACTGACTCTTAAAGAGAATAGGAGATGAGATTCTGATTGGTTTATTGCATGTTATGTTCAAAACACTCCAATAACTTATTAGGAGAATAAGCACAAGCCTGTTAAACAATGTGCCGCAGCGCAGAGCATATTTTTCCATCCCTAAAATAGCAAATGTGGATTCGGACATGCCCTTAATGATTTTGCGCTATGAACTTTAGACTTTGCACTTGGATATTTAAAATAGAGCCCATTGACTGGATCAAAGACAAATATTGACTGACTCAAAGCAAAATTGTTATTTTCGGATCTAGTTGTCATTGACAGTATATCACATGAACACTAGGTCATAGTCAGGTCAGGGTTATCAGTTCTTGTGAGTATTTGAATTTTAAAGTTTAGCATGCAAAGAGGCATCTTTGCTCTAAATTTAAACTTACAGAGTGTGTCTGCCACATGAACTGTGCTAGGAAGACTGTTTCAGAGTTTAGGTGTCAGATATAAGAAAACGATCTACTACCTGGAGTCAATTTTGATATAATCAAAACATCAGACTTTTTTTAATGTAATGGATTTGAAGGACTATAATAGACTATAAAAGCTCATTCAAATGCAGGGGAGCTAAGCCAATCTGAGTTTGTAAGTAACTATTAGGATTTAAAAATGTATCTTTAATGTAGAGGCTATGCAATGTTGACTGAATCTGACTAATATAATCATAGTTCTTTTTTCTGGTAAGAACTCTATAGATGCTGCATATTGAACCAGTTCAAATTTGTTTATTATACCTGCAGTCCATAGCAACCACTTTGTAATGCATTACAGTTGACTGGAATGACAAATGATATCCATTTCTGCATTAGACATTAATATCATTTGTAGAAATTGGGCAATTTCTTTTAAGATGAAAAAAGGCAGGTTGAGATGTGGAGTTTCTTGCTGGTAGGTTGCTATTAAATCACTTCCCTTAGGCAGCATTAATGTTGACAGGTATTGGTGTGAATGAAAACAAATGATGATATGGTGATATATAATGATATATAAAAACTTCTAACAGTGGCAAAAAGTGTTTCACAGTTTTACAGTAATAATCATTTTTCTGATTTTAGGTTTGCTGCCAAACTAATTGCTGGGGTTTTGGATTTCAAAAAATTGATAGATAGGTAAGTCATGTCAATATTTTCTTAAACAATTGAAAAGGATAATTTATCAGTTTGTTTTAAAGGACACTAATTACTATGCCATAGTAAAACATTGCCTGTGGAATATCTGGGTGGCAAGCCTTTGTGCATGGACCAGTATTACCAGGTGCTCTCTTCATGTCGGATCCCTGGACCCAAGAGGGACAGTGTGGTAAACTATGCTACTGGAAAGACCCCTTCTACACATATTACAGTGGTTCACAACTTTCAGGTACTTTGCCACACTTTAATTTGTCCTGCTGCAAAAGCAGTCATTCTACCTGATAGACACTAAAATATTGTGATCGAATTTTATATTGATGAAACATAAATGATTATTCTTTATTTTTAAATTACATATATAGTAGGAGCATTCAGAATACTACCTTTTAAATGTTTGGGGTCAGTTGGATACTCAAAATTCATACTAAGTGCAAATATTTCTTGAGTACCAAATCAGAAATCAGCTTCGCTATACTGTGTCTGGAATAGTACAATTTCACAATGTTACAGTTTTACTCCCTTTTTTTATCCTTGATGAGTGAGAAGAGACTTCTTTACATTAAATAAACTTACTGACCTCAATCCTTTGAATAGTTTTCTGTTTTGACAGTTGAGTAATTTTTAAATGATTACTGTATATTTGATATTTTGTTAGTCATACCCAGATTACTGCATTAAATGAAAAAAAGGGTATTTTTATTATTTTTATTATTCTTTCCATTTGCTTTTCTGTCTTACTTAATGTAATGTACTATTTGTCTCTATGTATTCCTCAGTTCTTTGTTTTGGATGTGTACAACAGTGATGGTTCACCACTGACTGTTGATCAGATCTATGTTCAACTGGAAAAGATCTGGAACACTTCCCTTCAGACCAATAAAGAGCCTGTTGGCATCCTGACCTCCAACCACCGTAACACCTGGGGCAAGGCTTACAACAACCTTATCAAGGGTGAGATGAATGGAAAATCCTATGTTGTGTTTTTTTTTTTTTTTTTGAACTGTTTGTTTTATTAGAGCATAACACAAAATCTGAGATACATCAGAAATAGTCAGTAAGGATACAGATGGATATTTAAAACATTAGGGAGAAAGGGGAAGAGGAAAAAATAAATAAATAAAAAAATTAAAATAAAAAAAAAATTTAAATTTAAAAAATTAAAAAAAAATAAAAAAAAAATAAAATAAAATAAATGAAAGAGACATTTGCACAGTTTTCTTTTTAAAACAATATATATTGTGTTAAAGTTATATATAAAAATAAATTAACTAATAAAAAAATAATAATAATAATAATAAAAGAAGGGGAGGGGGTGGGGGGGCAATTGGAAGACATCTCATATACTTATCGTGTATGTAATGTAGCTGTTTATTAAATCTATGTTTAATGTTTAAAGTTAGTCATGTATAATTGTTAAAATTGGGTTCCATCTTGCTTCAAATATATTCATCTGAAGTCTAAGGCAATATGTTATTCTTTCCATTTCGTAAATTTCTCTAATTTTTTTTATCCATTGTTCATACGTAGGTGGGTCTGATCTGAGCCAGTTAGACGTAATACATTTTAGTGCTGCAGAGAGCAATATTTGAAATAAGTAAATACCTCTTCTTTCCCCCATGCTCTCAGGCACCATACCCAGGACTGCCACAGCAGGTTCAAAGGGAATATCAATACAAAATATGTCTCCAAGTACCTTATAGATATCATTCCAGAATTGCTGTAGTTTTGGGCAATACCAAAAGATATGAGAGTGGTTCCCTAAATGATCACCACATTTTCTCCAGCATCTATTAGATGAGCCTGCTCTTATCTTTGCTACAATTTGTGGGGTGCGGAAATATCTTGTAATGATTTTCCACTTGAATTCTCTCCATATATTTGAGTTTGTGACTCTGTGGGCTTCTGAACATATATCAATCCAGTTTTCTTGCGTAATCTCTACCTGCATTTCAGCCTCCCACCGTTCTTTATATGCAAAAGTGTTATATGGATGATTTGATAACAGACTTTTATATAGTTTAGAAATAATTTGCTTGCCAGTAGTCCCCATCTGTATTTTCATCATTAACTTCTGTATTTCATTTGGATTGTTGATATTCTCCCATTCTTTATGTTTTGTAAGATAATCTCTTATTTGTAAATATCTGTAGAAATCTGTTCTTGGTAATTGAAATTCTTCTACTAATTGTTCGAATGATTTTAAATTGTGTTTGTCGATAAGCTGATATATGAAATTTAGTCCATTATTTGACCAATTTTTAAATCCAGTATCTAATACTGATGGTATGAATGCATTTAGTGTACTTATACTAGATAATGGGGAAATTGAATGATTGATTTTAACGAAATTTGTATCTTTTTCCATATTTTTAAAGTAACTCTGGTCCATTTGCCCATTACTACATTACCCCTGCTAGAGTCTGTAAAAAGGAGTGACGACAGTGGACACTGACAGAGACTTTTCTCTATGTTTAACCAACGTGTATCCATATTGTCCTTCAACCATGCTTCTATTGGTTTTAGCTGTGCGGCCCAATAATAAAGTTTAAGATTGGGAAGACCTATCCCCCCATCCTCTTTTATAAGCTGTAGTGTTTTATATTTTATTCTTGGCCTTTGGCCTGCCCAAATAAATTTTGAGATCTGCCTTTCTAGTTTCATCAAGATATTTCTGGGGATTTCTATGGGTAGCATTTGAAAGAGGTAAAGGAGTCTGGGTAATATATTCATTCTTATACTTTCGATACGGCCAAAGATGGATAGAGGGGTATCCGACCATCTTTGTAAGTCACTTTGGATACATCTGATTAATTTAGGATAGTTTGCTTCATACAAGTCCTGTAGATGAGGAGGTATATGAATCCCTAGATATTTGATGCCCTCATTGGGCCATTTAAAGCCACTCTGTTTTATCACCTTTTCTGGTATTAGATTTCCAATATCTAATGCTTCAGTTTTATCTATGTTCACTTTATAGCCCGAGTATCGTCCAAAATATGAGATAGTTTCTTTGAGTTTGGGTATTGTTAGTTGTGGATCGGATAAGAACAGCACTACATCGTCAGCATAAAGTGAAATTTTATGCTCTTCTTCACCTATTTTAATACCTGTTATCGCTTCACTTTCTCGTATGAGCTGTGCTAGTGGTTCTATGCTTACAGCAAATAGCAGAGGAGATAGAGCACATCCTTGTCTACATCCTTGTTCTAATTTAAAGGGCCTTGATTTATGTCCATTAACTCTAATTGAGGCTTGTGGGTTGGAGTACAGGGTATTTACCCATTTAAGAAAGTTGGGACCAAAATTAAATTTCTGCATAGTATGGGTCAAAAATTGCCAGGAGACTCTATCAAATGCTTTGTATGCATTCAATGATATAATTGCGGTATTTTCTGCTTTTGATGTAGAGTAATTAATTATATTTAATAATCTACGTACATTGTCCCCATAGTACCTCCCTTTTATAAATCCTGTTTGATCTGGGTTTATAATATGAGAAATTATCTTGTTTAGTCTTTGAGATAGGATAGAGGTCAATATACGGAGATCTCCATTTAATAATAATATGGGTCTATATGACTGACAGAGTGTTGGGTCTTTCCCTTCTTTATGAATAACCACTATTGTTGCGTAATTCCAGGATGGGGCCAGTATACCTGTATCTAAGGCCGAGTAGTAAGTATTTGCTAATAATGGAGTAATGGTGTCTTTAAAAGCCTTATAGAATTCATTTGAGAAACCGTCTGGACCGGGACTTTTGTTATTTTTAAGATTTGAGATTGCCTCTAGAATCTCTTCTTCTGCAATTGGTTTATCCAGTTCGGATCTCATAGATACCGTCAATTGTGGCAACTGTATACTCTCCAGAAAACGCTTAATTTCCTGATCATCTGAGCATGTATCATTATTTTTATACAATGATTTATAGAAGTCCGCAAATTTTTCAGAGATCTCCTCAGGTTTTATAATAATTGAATTCTTAGACTTTAGCTTTGTTACAATGTTTGTGGATTGTTGTTTCTTTAGGCGGAGAGCCAACAACCTGCTTGCTCTATTCCCATACTCATAGTATTTTTGTTTAGTGAATCTTAGTCTACCTTCAATTATTTTAGAGAGTAATGCTTTTAATTCTCCGCGTGTTTTAGTTAATTCTGCTAATAATGATGGGGTTGGAGTTAATTTATGTTGTTGTTCTAATTTTTTAATAGTATCTTCTAATTGTTGCTGTCTATGTTCTCTTTCCTTTTTTTTCGCACTAGCAAAAGCAATAATACGTCCCCGTAAATAAGCTTTTGCACAATCCCATAATATTAATGGTGATATATCTGGGGTGGTATTAGTATCCAAATAGAATTGTAGTTCATTTTTTATGAACTTAATAAATGCAGTGTCATTAAGTAAGGACGTGTTAAGTCTCCACTGCTTAGATATTGGTCTAAGTCCTAAATCCCATGACATTGTCATCGGTGCATGATCGGAAAGTGTTATTGGTAAGATTTTAATATCTGTTATTCTGTGTAAATCTGATTTGGGGGTAAGTAAATAATCAATTCTAGAATATGACGAGTGTCTAGTGGAGAAGAAAGTGAAATCTTTCATACTGGGGAATTTTTGTCTCCATATATCCACTAGTCCTGTTTCTTTAAGTTGTCCAATTAGCATCTTGCTCATTTTAGGCAGAGGGGAACTTGGAGATGGATGTCTGTCCATATATTGTGATATAACACAATTAAAATCCCCACCCAACAAAAGGATTCCTTGGCTATGTTGTAGTATCGTTTTAAAAACTTGTTTGATAAAATTTGGATCATCTTCATTTGGGGCATAGACATTCATAAGTGAGATCTCCAAGCCATCAATTTTACCATTAACTAGAATGTATCTACCATCGGTGTCTTTATGAACAGTGGTAGACGTAAAGCACAGGCCTCTATGAACTAAGATGCAGACTCCTCTCCTCTTTCCAGATTTATGAGATGAATAAAAAGCTTTGTCTGCCCAAGATTTTTTAAATTTTTCATGTTCTTTATCTGTGTAAGGAATCAGTTTTTTTGGTTTAAATAACATTTAAACTCTGGGGATTTGAATCTAAAGATTCGAACATGATTTACATAGAATTATTTAAAGCTTACACTTAACCTAGTCATTTGTCCAGCAAATAAAACGGTCAGTGTAAAGCAATCCTGTATTATATTATTTTGTGACTAACAATTAACAATATAAAAACAGTATCTAATTATTTAATGAGCAAGGTAACAGTATCTAAAGCTGAGACATTGACTTATAAAAGCACACAACACACCAACACGGATCTTAAAAACGAAACACAAGTTTATTGCTACTCTATAACACAACATACTACGCTACATAAAACAAAGAAACGCACATACATACACACAAGCAGTTTGAGGAGAGTTATGACGGAGAGCGAGTAAGGATTCAACTTCTAGCATTGGCTAAGTTCTTAGCATTGCAACCTGAGAGAAACCATAAAAGCAGAGAATTTCGCTATTCTTTACTACTTAAATATTATTCACACCAGTTCAGCAATGGATAGAAACATTGTTTGTGTTACTTGCGATTCTGATGGAATTTTGGTTTCCTCGGCTGGTCCAAAGGGAGATCCCGGCGAAGCTGATGGGTCAGCGTAGCAACTTCAATGACATGCTGGACTTCCCTCGTCTGGAAAAAGGGGTTTTCTTACTTTCAGGGAAGCTTGGAGTCAGTTGTTAGGGATCCAGATGTTGGCCGAGGCGGTTTCGAGTTTCAGTCTCGTGGAGTCCTTCCTGGAGTTTCGGCTCTCTGCGGAATTCCGTAGTTATGGGAGTGTTTCAGAGTTCTGATAAGTGACCCGATCGTTGTTGAAGCAGATCGGGGGTCAGCGGGCGTGAACGTCGCGGTTGGCTCCGTGCTGCGACGAGGCTTCCGGCCAGGCGATGTACGGCCAGCACGGGAGGAGCGACGAAGGTGATGAGAGGCAAGACCCGGCTAAAGACGACGTAACTTTCATTGTTCAAAGTTTTATAGGTTTGGGTATAGGTGTGGCCTACACAGGGATTGTCCAATAGGAGAAGCTGCGGGGTGGGATCACACCCCCAGTCCCTCCTCTAGGAGGTTGGGTTAGCACTTCATGTGAGCATTATGCGTTACCTGCCTTTAATCGGAAGCTTTTACAATAAAGTTTTATAACATGGACATTTTTACTAGTATGGTTTCTTCATATTAACCAATGCATTTAAAATGTTTCAAGCTTTCAATTAACACTAAATATGATACGTTTCACAAACGTTCTGTAGATTTCATGCAAAAGCAGCGGCTTTAACTCATTACCTCTTCATAATGGTTATGTTAAACACATGGGACATGTACACACAAAAACCTACAGAAACGTAAAACAAACATACATTACTCAAATAAACACAGTTTAATTGAAAGTCAGTTTAAACTAGAAGTTTTCTGACCACTTCTGTGTCTGCCTAAAAGTGTGTATTCCCTTGGCAGACGCCGTTTGCAGGCGTGAAACAACAGGGGTTTGTTGAAGGCTCTCTCAAACCGGTTTGGGGGGTCTGAGTGTAGCCTCCCTATTGTTTCAAGACGTATAGTTAATTAGGACGGGGTCGTGAGATCGCAAATGGCAAGTTGTCCTGTGGCTTGCCTTTTGCTGAGTGCCTGTGGTTTGCTTTGAAATTGAGATTAACTCAGACACATAGGCACCGGTCAATCTTTTAAGAATAATGTGGTGTGTGATATGTTCAGTTCTTGAAAAATTCGTTGACTCCCAACATCTGATAAGTGCGTTTCTTGAATAAATGCTATCTGACACTGAAGTTGTTTCAGCTGATTAAGTATCTTTTTTCTTTTGATAGGGCTATGAAGGCCATTTACATTATAGCTTATTATCTTAATTAGACCCATTGACCCGTCTAGGACAGTAAGGATGGTGCTGAAGGCATGGGGAAGTCAAGGTGGAAAATAAACCATACACATGTGTATATATAAGAGTAAATGTGCCTCTTGGGGAGGGAATGGGTTGGGGATAAACAAAACAAAATAAAAGTATAAACATTAATAAAAGATAATATAATAAAAACATGCTGCTTTCATATATTAGTCTTTGGAACCTATAATCTCTGAAGAACAAAGCATGAACACTACCCAAATAGAACATGGGATTTAATGAGAGAGAGAGAGAGAGAGAGAGAGAGAAAAAAAAGTCTGCCAAAAAGCGAAGTCTGTGTTAAACAGAGTTCTAGGCTAACGTTATATGTCAATAACCTACTATCCTAACGTTCCTATAACAGTCGCCTAATCTAGCACAAGGGTTAGATGTAAATACCCTTAAACTCCAACAGAAACCTTACTCAAATTGGTTTGAGCAGATTATTGCAGTATTAGTCTCGATGAAAACGATGTAATTATTATCCTACCGTAATTATACAATGAGCATGGCAGTATTCAGTTTTCAAGTCTACACAAATCAAAGTGTCATTGTGTACTTTTGTTACTTTCGTCTGTTTACTCGCATTGTTAGTTATTCGTTATTTTACATATTTTCCTGTCCTTTAACGCTTGTTTATGAACCCATTGTCTGTTAAGTTAAATCCTTGCCGTTTCTATGTTCATCACAAAAGCCATGGCTTGCTCTGGGTCAGTAAATTCCTTCTGATCGCCCTTGAATGAGATCCGTAGCTTGGCTGGGTAGATGAGTCCGTATCGGATGTCTGGGCGGTTGTTGATGCGCTTTTTTACTTCTGTAAAGGCTGCTCTGGCTTTTGCAACTTTTGCTGTGAAGTCGGGAAAGATTGCTATTGAAAGCCCGTTAAACTTCAAAGGTGCCATCTCTCGCGCTTTCCTTAGAATCTCTTCTTGGTCCTGATAGTAATGCATGCGTACAATGATTGCTTGCGGGTTTCCCCCTGGTCTTCTGGGCGCTAGGCTGCGATGTAAGCGATCGATCTGCAATTCTCTTTTGATTTTGAGCACTCCCCGAAGCATTTTTGATACCGCATCCACATTACTTGAGTCTGGAGTTTCAGCCACCCCCACGATCCGTATGTTGTTTCTCCTCATCCTCCCTTCAGCATTTTCGCATCTCTCCTCGAGGTATTTCACTTGTCTCTCAAGTTTTGTCACTTTTGTTTGCAGTACTGTAGTTTCATCAGACCACGTTGACAGACTATGTTGTGTTTAATGAAGCATTTGTATTGTTAACAGAAACTGACTAGGAAGAAGACTGTTATTTCGAATTTAGTTTAAAAAATCTTTAAAAGACTGCTGTACAGCTACATTGAGTAACAGCTGAGAGGCTAAACCAGAGACATGATTCATGACGCAAACATCAAATAAAAATATAAATAGGGCAGGAAGTTGTTCCAATGTCTTCTGTCGTTTATTTTCCCAAAAAAAAAGCATACCTTGATATTTTGACAGTATAGATTTGATTTGATTTTGGGTTTGTTCAACAAAGAAGACCGCGTCCCTGTTCACCCCCTCATTCTTTCCGTGAATGAACAGGTGCCCCATATAAACACACTACGTAACCCTTGTGACCTTCCACCACAATCACATGACACAGGTTAACCATTTCATGTCTACTACAAAGATGTTTCTTTTTTATTGATGTCCATAAATAATATGCTATTTATTTATAAAAAGAAAGTAAGATCATTTGCATGACATTAAATTCTAATACCAGAAACTCTGAAAAGCCTCTAAATTCAGCTAATCCTGTCACCACTTATTTTTCCATTTTAAGTGAAGATCACATTAATTAGAAAATACTGGGCATTTTGTTAGTGGATTTTTATTTTATTTATTTATTTTTTGCATGGCTGTGCCACTTATATTTACTCTTCTTCAGACAAGACAAATAAGGAGTCGGTGCGGGCAATCCAGAAGAGTATCTTCACAGTGTCTCTTGATGCTCCGATGCCACGTGTGTCAGATGAGATGTACCATAATAAGGTTGCGGCTCAAATGCTACATGGTGGAGGCAGTCGCTGGAACAGTGGGAACCGTTGGTTTGACAAAACACTGCAGGTACAAACATTCACATGGTATATATTAATCGAGATTTATTGAGGTATTCTTCTGTACATGGACTTCCTTCTGTTTTCTGTAGTTCATAGTTGGGGAGGATGGATCATGTGGACTCACTTATGAACATGCTCCAGCCGAGGGACCTCCTATTGTTTTCTTGGTGGACCATGTTGTTGACTATATGTAAGGATTTGACAAAATATAATGAAATTATTTCAGATTTCAGCAAGAACTCTAACATTTCAAAAAGTGTTTAATGCTTGCCAAACCAACATTTTATTTATAATAAAACAATAAAAAAAAACTTTATGTAAAATGCAAATAATAAAAAAGAAAGTAGGGATTTCCAATTTTACTTTGACTTGTACTTAATTACAGACAATATGAACACAAAATATTTCATGTTTTGTCTGGTCAACTTAATTTCATTTGTAAATATACATCTTTTTCTGTAAGTCAGACTGCAACACATTCCAAAAAAGTTGGGACAGGAGCAATATAGAGCTAGTAATCAGGTAAATTGGTTAAATTATGATGTGATTTAAAACTGGTGATGTCAACAGGTGATTGTAATTATGATTTAAGACAAAAGCAGCATCCAAGAAAGGTCTAGTCCTTTAGAAGCAAAGTCACCAGTTTGCCAACAAATACGAGATAAATTTTTTAAAATGTTTCAAAACTGTTCCTCGAAGAAAGATAGGAAGACATTTGGACATTTCACCTTCAACAGTGCATAGCATAATTTAAAAACTTCAAGGAATCTTGATAAATTTCAGTGCGTAAAGGACAAGGGTGCAAGCCTAAGCTGAACAACCGTCATCTCTGATCCCTCTAGTAGCACTGCATCAAGAATTGTCATTCATCTATAAGCAATATTACCACATGAAGTCAGGACTACTTTGGCAAACCTTTGTCAACTACAGTACCTCAATACATAGTTACATCCACAAAAGCCAGTTAAAACTGTACTGTGCCAAAAGCAAGCCCTATGTTAACAGTGTCCAGAAGCACCATCGAGTTCTCTGTGCTAAGAGGCATCTGGGATGGACCATCACACAGTGAAAATGTGTACTGTGGTCAGATGATCAGTACAACTCGCAATAAATAATGTTTGTTGTATTGTTGTAAAAATTTAGAAATCACTAATTTCTTTTTATATTTATTTATTTTTTATATAGTTTTCCATACGAATGCAGTGTAAAATTTCTGTGTTGGCCAATATGATCTTTAGTAAGTTTTACTTTCATTTTCTGTCACACAGTCATTCAGAAATCATTCTTAAATTCTGATTCTTTTGCAACATTTTTACATTTCTAAGCACTTGCTGAATAAAAGTAAATTGTTTTAAATGTAGGCATCACATCATCAAGTATTAAAATAGATGTTCATTTTGAAGGTTGATGAATACATTTAACAGTGTTATGTAGGAGTGTCAAAATTAATTGTTTCTTCGGTGCACCGCAATGCAGATGGGGACAATTTGATATCGGTTCAGTAATAGATCATAAGTGGTATTTACGTACTGACATCATTTATATACCTGCCAACATTTGGTTCGTAAATTCCGGGAGAATTGGGGGGGGAAGAGATGCGTGCGCGAAGTGAAGAGCGGGGGGGGGGGGGGGGGAGGGGGGGTTTGGGGGGGGTTTGGGGTATTGGTGATGTGCGCGCAAACTGAAGAGCGGTGAGGGGTGAGAGGTTTGGGGAGATGGGGCGGTTGCGCGCGACCGGAAGAGCACGCGCACAAGCACCAGGTTTCAGCCCGGACTGTACCAAAATGCTGAGGAGATATTCCCGGTAAATTCCAGGAGTTTTCCGGGAGACAGAACAATACGGGAGACGGGTCTGAAATATGGGAGTCTCCCGGGACAAACGGGAGTGTTGGCAGGTGTGATCATTGTCAATCAATCTCCTATGTGCAATGTCGCAGTAGAATACTATGGCGAAGGAGGCAAGGGCGATTAAATAAAACGCTCCTACTACTTAAAAGGTAGATAATTTTACACAGTTCAACTGCTTGTGAGTTTGCTGGAAAGTCTTTAATTGACACTGAAGAAGGCACAGCTCACGAGCCGCTATTTCACTACTAGGGAGAAAAGCTGTAAAACTCCATCTCTGCCTCTCTCTCTCTTTCTCTCTTACTTCGGAAATTTGACCTGCTGGCGTGTTCGTGAGGTAACTTTTCCTCTCTTCTTGGCTGTTAAAGCGATACTTGTAGACCCAGACATAAGCGTGCCTGAGGTGCAAGTTATCTCCACTGTGTCTATTATGGATTACCCGTGGTAACCACGTATTATGCGCATATAGACTGCAACCGCGGCTGTTTTTCCCGTGTCACTCATCGGTTAACATCGCTTTCATTTTTTAAGCCAATCGCAGCCCTTTCTGTTGAGCGGGTGAAGACAATGACCAATCATAGGTGTGTAAGAACTTGCTTGACAGCGCTCAAAAAGCAAGCGGGATAATATTTACATTACATGGAGTGCAGAATTATTAGGCAAGTTAAATTTTTGAGGATTAATTTTATTATTGAACAACAACCATGTTCTCAATGAACCCAAAAACTCATTAATATCAAAGCTGAATATTTTTGGAAGTAGTTTTTAGTTTGTTTTTAGTTTTAGCTATTTTAGGAGGATATCTGTGTTTGCAGGTGACTATTACTGTGCATAATTATTAGGCAAATTAACAAAAAACAAATATATACCCATTTCAATTATTTATTTTCACCAGTGAAACCAATATAACATCTCAACATTCACAAATATACATTTCTGACATTCAAAAACAAAACAAAAACAAATCAGTGACCAATATAGCCACCTTTCTTTGCAAGGACACTCAAAATGAGTAAAGACAAGATGGCGCCGTGTACACATCGCGAGGCTCGGTGTCTCTCCAGTTTCTGCAGTTTTGCAGTATTGTTCCTGCTCATTTCGGGTCTGTTCGTGCAAAACAGTGGTGCCTTTACATCGTACACCAGACAGGAGATCTTGGATATTGGTTTGTGCACTCCGGACAGTTTTATCAGCAATCTACGACTTATCCCCGAGATCGCCAGAACACCCAAGGATGAGCGCTCTGCCCGGCCGGGCGCGATCGTAAACAAAGGTGGGGACAGTGCAGCGGGCTAAGAGCTAAGCTAAAGCTAACACCACACCGGCTCTCTTTACCCAGCATCTTTCTCGCCAATATACGGTCACTGGTGAACAAAATGGATGAGATTCGACTGCGCATCAACCACAGCAAAAGATTATGGAACTGTAATGTCATGATTTTCACAGAAACATGGCTAAACAGCGGGATACCAGACAACGCTGTATCTTTAACTGAGCATCACACATTCCGAGCAGACAGAACGGCGGATGACTCCGGTAAGACCAGAGGCGGAGGATTATGCATTTATATTAACAAAGCTTGGTGCACAAACTCTGTCATCGTTGGGAGACATTGCTCTGTTAACCTGGAATTTCTGATGGTCAAATGCAGACCCTTTTATCTGCCACGTGAGTTCACATCCACTATAATAATTGCCACTTATATTCCTCCCGATGCTGATGCCAAGCTTGCTATGAATGAACTTCATGCAGCCATCAGCAAACAACAGACTGCTCACCCGGAGGCTGCTTTTATTGTTGCGGGGGATTTTAATCACTCAAACTTAAAGATAGTGCTTCCCAAATTCCATCAAAACATTTTCTGTCACACACAGGGAAACAAAATGTTGGACCATGTATACACAAACATGGCTGAAGCCTACGCTGTGACCCCCCCCCCCCTCCCCCACTTGGGTCAATCAGATCACCTTTCTTTGTTCCTCACACCAAAGTATTCACCCCTCATCAACCGTGTGAAGCCATCAGTAAGGACCATTAAAGTGTGGCCAGCGGGGGTAGACTCCACACTCCAGCACAGGTTTCAACACACAGACTGGAGTATGTTTGCCTCCCAGGCCACCTGTGGCTCTCACACAGACATTGACAGCTACACTTCCTCTGTTTTGGAATACATCAACACCACCATAGACAGTGTTACAACCCAGAAGCAGATCACCACATACCCAAATCAAAAGCCATGGATGAACAAGGAGGTGCGCCTCCGGCTGAAGGCACGCAACACTGCCTTCAGATCAGGGGATGCACAGGCCTACAGCACTTCCAGTGCTAATCTGAAGAGGGGCATCAAAAAGGCCAAGCACTGTTACAAGCTAAAGCTAGAGGAGCACTTTTCCAACTCTGATCCTCGGTGAATGTGGGAGGGCATACAGGCCATCAGCAACTACAAACCCAGCCAGTCCACACCCACAACCACAAACGTCTCCTTCCTGAACAAGCTTAATGACGTTTATGCCCGCTTTGAAAGAGCCAATAAAGAACCCTACATAAGGATCACCTCCTCAACCGACCACTCACCTATCTCACTCACCTCCTCAGAAGTCTACACTGCACTGAGTCGGATCAATGTGCGTAAGGCTGCTGGACCAGACGGTATTCCTTGGCGCATCCTCAAAGCATGTGCAGAACAGCTCGCTGGGGTATTCACAGACATTTTCAACCTGTCCCTTAACCTAGCAGCTGTGCCAACATGCTTTAAAACCACCTCTATTGTGCCAGTGCCGAAACACTCCAGCCCAACATGCCTGAATGACTACCGCTCTGTAGCACTCACACCCATCATCATGAAGTGCTTCGAGCGGTTGGTCCTGGCACATCTAAAAGTCTCTCTTCCATCCATACTGGACCCACATCAGTTTGCTTACCGTGGCAACAGGAGCACAGAAGATGCAGTCTCCATAGCACTACACTCTGTACTCACACAACTGGACAATAAAAACACTTATGCATGAATGCTGTTTGTTGACTTCAGCTCAGCATTCAACACTGTCATACCCTCTAAGTTAATGACCAAACTTAGAGACCTGGATATCGACACGTCTCTCTGCAACTGGGTTATGGACTTTCTGACTAACAGACCTCAGAATGTTAGATCAGGCCACATCTGCTCCACCACCGTCACACTCAACACTGGTGTACCACAGGGCTGCGTGCTGAGCCCCTTCCTCTACTCCCTTTTTACCATCGACTGTAGGCCTGTGAACAGATCCAACACCTTCATCAAATTTGCAGATGACACCACAGTGATTGGTCTAATCAGCAACAATGATGAGACTGCCTACAGGGAGGAGATACAGCATCTGGCCACTTGGTGCACCGACAATAATCTGCTCCTTAACACCGACAAGACCAAGGAGCTCATTGTGGACTTCAGGAAGGGACGAACAGGCTCACATGATCCCATACACATCAATGGGATGGCCGTCGAGCCTGTCTCATCCTTCAAGTTCCTGAGGACCCACATCTCAAAGGACCTTTCCTGGACCAAGAAGGCTCACCAGCGCCTATTTTTCTTAAGGCAGCTTAAGAAGAACCAGCTGTCATCAGCCGTCTTGGTGAACATCTACCGCTGCACAATAGAAAGCATCCTGACGAACTGTGTCAGTCTGGTATGGAAGCTGCTCTGTTGCTGAGCGTAAGGCACTGCAGCGGGTGGTAAAAACTGCCCAACGCATCACAGGGACCACACTGCCAGCCATAAAGGACATCCAGAAGTAACACTGTCTACGCCGAGCACGCAGCATTCTTAAGTATTCCTCTCACCCTGCTCACAGACTGTTTTCTCTCCCGACTTCCGGCAGGCGCTTCAGGCTCCCCCGGACAAAAACCAGTAGACTAAGGAACAGCTTCTTCCCCAGAGCTGTCTCCTCTGCCTCCCACTGACTCTTTTGCCCCCCTGATACACCCCCACTCTCCTCATACCTTATACTCCTCATAATCACTGCACCATTTAACATTTGCACATTTAAAAATTGCACATATTCATTGCACTACATTGCACGGATTTATTTATTTGAACTGTACATACCCACTGCACATTTACATTTGTAATTATTTTTATCTATCTGGACACTTCTGATTATTAATAGCAACCTGTACATATATCCATCTATTGTAAATCTCTGTTCATAGCTAATACATCCTGTATATAATGTTCATAGTACATCCATTTGTAAATATCACCATAGTTTTTCTATAACTGCACTTTATAACTTATACCAGTATTCTGCACTTGCTGCTATTGCACTCCTGGTTAGACCTAAACTGCATTTCGTTTCCTTGTACTTGTACATGTGTAATGACAATAAAGTTGAATCTAATCTAATCTAATAAGCCTGCGATCCATGGTGAACAGATAAAAACACTGACAGAATCCATCAACATTGCGTGATTTTGCAGCTCTGAAATATGGCAAAACTGGTGGCAAGTGCCATCTTGACATCTTGGCAGCTGTACGCTTGACTTTTCTCAGTTCATGGGCAGTTATTTTGCGCCTTGGTTTTTCCACACGCTTCTTGCGACCCTGTTGACTATTTTGAAAGAAACGCTTGATTGTTCGATGATCACACTTCAGAAGCTTGGCAATTTTAAGAGTGCTGCATCCCTCTGCAAGATATCTCACTATTTTTGACTTTTCGGAGCCTCTCAAGTCCTTCTTTTGACCCATTTTGCTAAAGGAAAGGAAGTTACCTAATAATTATGCACACCTGATATAGGGTGTTGATGTCATTAGACCACACCCCTTCTCGTTACAGAGATGCACATCACCTAATATGCTTAATTGGTAGTAGGCTTTCGAGCCTGTACAGCTTGGAGTAAGACAACATGCATAAAGAGGATGATGGGGTCAAAATACTCATTTGCCTAATAATTCTGCACTGCCTGTAGTTTATTTGCTATAAATGCTTATGTTGTCTTCTGTGCATGTATTGGAGTTTTGTTAGAAACATTCAAAAAGAGTGTTTTCTTTGAGCAGGTAAAATTTAAGGTAAAGTTCATATATCTTACTGCTTGTATTAAAGAACAAAATTGTATTACAAATAATATATAAATATTAATATATTTACAGATTTTAATGAAAAAAAATTCTTGTGTTGTGAAGAAAAAATCAAATTATGTATGGAAAGCATCGTCAATGCACCGTGATGCACGAGATATCGAATTGACCCGAATCGATGGCGATTATAATCGTAACTGAACCGAACTGTGAGACCAGTGTAGGTTCACACCCCTAGTGTTATGATAATATTTTTTGTCATTAAATAAATACTTACATTTTTTAACCTAAATAGTATCGAAATATGCGACGCAGTGGCGCAGTAGTTAGTGCTGTCGCCTCACAGCAAGAAAGTCGCTGGTTCGAGCCTCGGCTGGGTCAGTTGGCATTTCTGTGTGGAGTTTGCATGTTCTCCCTGCGTTCGCGTGGGTTTCCTCCGGGTGCTCCTGTTTCCCCCACAGTCCAAAAACATGCGGTACAGGTGAATTGGGTAGGCTAAATTGTCCGTAGCGTATGAGTTTGTGTGGATGTTTCCCAGAGATGGGTTGTGGCTGGAAGGGCATCCGCTGCGTAAAAACATGCTGGATAAGTTGGCGGTTCATTCCACTGTGGTGACCCCGGATTAATAAAGGGACTAAGCTGAAAAGAAAATGAATGAATGAATGAGTACCGAAATACAGTACTGTGCATGCTTAAAGACAATGCCCTGAATATTGATAATTTTAAGTTATTGCTGTTTTGTGATTAATCATGCAAACATTTGTTACAGGAAGAGAACTGAGATGGTGAGAACTCCCATGATTCCACTTTCTATGCCATTAAAGCTTCGATTTAACATCACGCCAGAAATCAAGAAGGACATTGAGAAAGCCAAACAGAACATGAACATGTGAGGAGACTAGAAAAGGGTTTTAATCAATCTATAATCAGCTGTAATCAATGGATAATCACATTTGTCCCTAATTTTCTTGCATTCTTTGTATAGAATGGTCCATGACCTAGATGTTCGAGTACTCAACTTCTCACAATATGGAAGAAAATTCCCAAAGTCTCATAAACTGAGTCCTGATGCATTCATCCAAATGGCACTGCAGTTGGCATATTACAGGTAGGTTTGAACTTCTAGTACACTCAACCGCCAAAGATTCATCTCTTATCAACTGTTTTAAGAGTCTTTAGATGCTAGAAATGTGTTTTTGGAAATCTAGTCCTTCTGATTGCAATTTGTTTTTACATCCCAGTGGCTTCTCTTACTTCATTTTCCTAGGTTGCATGCATGCCTTTTTTGTACCAAATTACCTCTTCGTCAACGTCTTTAAAGATCAAGTATGTATTTTTGATGTTTATGAAATACTTTTTTTAATGAATTTACTGCGTAGAGTGTAGCTCTATTTGTTTGTCCAACAAGTCAGATTCCAGTGGTGTGAATCTTGGATGGGATTAACTTTATACTGTTGGTACCTGGAATGGCTGTTGTTAAAAGCATACAGTTAAAGCATTCAATGCACCAGTGCTTGCTGTCAGTTTAATCATCATTCTAGTTCTATTTTTTAATTGCTATTTTTAAATTATTGGTACTCTCACACACACACAAAAGAAATTGTGTTGCGTTTAAAAACATTCAGGGGCACAGAAACCTTTTGTCACTGTTATCAACTCAATAACTAAATAAAATAATTTTGACTGCATACTAAAATGCTTAAAAGGTACAGAATGCTAGATCTAAAGACTTGATGCATGGATTAGGTTGTTTTAAATGAGTCCTATCCGCTTGTTAAGTCTGACGTCACATGAAGCAGCTTTTGGGTTCAAGTACTCTATCAAACTCATACAAATGGTAATAATAAATGTGTACAAAGTGTAATACTTCAGAAAACAATGATCTATATATATATCTGTCTGTCCATGCATAATATCAGATGGCCAGAAAGTGATTCATTTTTATAAATTGCTAAAATATTAGCTTGTCTGTGATGCAGCAAGTCTAGAGACTGTTGTACAAAATGGTTCATAATATAGAGTGCTTACCAGAACTAAGAACTATGATCATATTAGTCAGATTCAAGATTAGTCAGATTGTCAATGTTTCATTGACTCCAAATTAAACCTCATATACATTTTAAAATCCTAATGATTACTTACAGACTCTGAATGGCTTAGCTCCACAGCATTTGAATGTGTGCACCATTATTTTATTTAAAAAATCACTATAAATTTAACAAATATTTTCTCAATTCAAATGAGTAGCAACTTGAAGCCGGAAACAGTATTCTATAAGTCATGACTTAACAAGCGGATATTCAGAGAGTAATGCAAAGATCACTTAATCCAAATTTATAATCTTATGTACCCTCAGGGCCCTATCATAGAGCGCAAGACCTGTTTGCCCCGTCGTGTTGCTATTTTTTAGACCAAAGCAACCTTAATTTTCTCATTTTCCACCACTGTGTATAAATAGGAAATCCATTGGCACCACTTTGTGGACTCATGGATGTTTTAGTCTAGAAAACAGGTGTGTTAAGGCGCATTGTTAGCCCGTTGCTATTTTGAGGAACTAAAATAGATGGTTGATAGCAGGTCTAAAGTCCAGCGCAGAGCGCATTAGTTGTGCGCCTCGCTTACATATTGCTTAAAACACTCAGGATGTACACAAAGACTATAGAATACACAAGACATGTCACTCGTATCTTTTTGAATGGGGAAAAGTGTAACGGTCAATATGATGAATAAAGCCCCGCCTACTAGTGCAGGAGCCAATCATTGATCGCTATATGCCGAATAAATCCCGCCTTCTAGTACAGGAGCCAATCATCGATCACTATAGACTGACGATACTGTGGGGGAGGGGCTCGAAACAGACATGAGTTTCTGCAGGTTTTGTGTGATTTGAATGTTTAGAAATGAAACTAAAGACACAGTTGTTGTTTCATTTTATTGGTGATTTCTAATATGAAATTCAATCATAAGCTTGACAAGCAGTTTTGGAGAATTTGATGTTTCCCCATTCAAACAGAATGCCCGAGCATATTGCCTGAGAGGTGTTTCAAAGATGGCCACAGAGTGAAATGATGTACAGCAATACGCAAATATTTTTACAAATGTAAAATAATTAAAGGATTAAAATATTTTAAAAATTATTATTTTCTACATAAATATAAAAACCACTGCCTCCATGCCTTCTTCATCTCGGGGGGCTTTTTTTTTAGTTTATTCATGACAATTTGTTTTTGTATAATGTTATTATTAGTAGTAGTGTTATTTATTATATGCATATTTATATTTGTTTTATTAAAAACAAGCTTAGATTTGTCCACCTGTCAGGTTTTAGACAATATAGGGCATAGCATGTGTATTTGGATATAACTCAGTTTTTTGACCACACTTTGTTATTATTGTTCATTTATTAATTTGCTGGAAATTAGAACTGAATTTAGAAATAGTTTTGAAACAAATCTTTGCGCTTAACAATCGAAAATAATTATGTAGGTTAATGGATGTCTGTGCGTACAACACGTTTCCTTATCCACGAAAGAGAGAAAGTGAAAGTAAAGGCAGATTGGAGGAGGCTCATTCTTTATCCTCGCGCTGCAGATGCTCTGTTTAACTGTTTTCTCACTAGTGAATCATTCAGTTTTTCCACTTACAAAGTCCGTCATGTAAATAGCAAATGCGCCATGGTGCGACACAACTGACTCCTAAAGGGAATGAAAGATGAGACTCTGATAGGTTTATTCTCAAAACACACCCATAACTCATTAAGAGAATAAGCTCAACCCTGTTAGACCATGCGGCTCAGAGCGTATTTTTCCATACATAAAATAGCAAAAGTGCATTCGGACGCGCCCTTAATGCTTTTGCACCCTGCACTTCAGACTTTGCGCCTAGATCGTTTAAATAGAGCCCTCGGTCTGCAAGAAGTTAATTGTTTCCATGTTTGCTAAATAACAGGTAGTTTCTAAACTACTATTCCTTTTAAGCTTGTACTTTTTGTCCCAATCTCATGCAACACTGCACCTTTCATATGTGCAATAATGTCATGCCCAGCGGTACTGCCCCAGCCATCAGTGGTGTATAAATTACATACTTCACCTTTAAAAGATGCAATTATTTCTAGAAATGTTGAAATTCAGAACTAATGTGATTTAGTAAAGGGCCATTTCCAAATGACTAAAAATTTTCAGAATATCAGTGGATAAAATGGGGAAATCAATAATGTGGACAAAATGTACCTGTAATAACATGTGTGTTTTAAAGGTGGGTCTCACTTATATTAACTAATATGTACTTTTATGTTTTTACTGTACATTGTACTTGTATTTAAAAATGCATGCATGTAATTACATTTATAAATGTAGCTGCAAAAAGCTTTATCATGGTTGAATCATTTAATACATTTTAGAAATTATAACAAAAAAATAGCTCTTTTTCAAATCTCAAGAGTATAGGAATCTACTATCCAGCAGAGCTCAACCATAATCTAACACATTGAAGAAACTAATTAAGCTTTTCAGGATTATATGTCCAGCATATATCTTGGAATACATTCTAGAATAGATTCTATTAAAATGAATACAATTCCAAAAACATTTATATTTTTTCCAACAACTTTTATATTTTTTGCGAACATTTCCTATAAAAATATTCAAACATTACTTCACAGAATGGTACACTCTTAGAAAAAATGGTACAATGTTGTACCAAAGAAGGTACAAACCCTTGTCACTGGGGCAGTACATTTTTATGGAACAGAATTGTACCTTAAGACAAAGAAACAAATTTGTACCATTGCAGTTTGTACCTTTAAGTATATGATTTGTACCATGGGAAACCAAAATGTACCTTTGGTTTTTAAAACCTGCAGATACAATATTGTATCTTCATCAAAGGTACAAATCTAATCCATGAAGGTACCACTACAGTGACAAGACACTTTGTTCCTTAACAGTGTCAAATGTGTTCCTTCAAGAACAATTTAATGGCATTTTGCTACAGTATATCCAAAATGTGTCAATTTATTTTCAGTAAATATATATATTTTAAAAAAAGTTAAAAATACACATTTTCAATTTACAATAAAGAATAAAAAATACTTTAACATAAATGAAAAGATCCATTTTTTGCTAAACATTTCACAACAAATTTCACAAAAATCTTACATAAATACATTCTCCCATCTACAATATAAAACTTATTTTTCTCTAATTTTCACACAATACCTTTGTAATCACTTAAAAGTTCATTTAATTTACTTAATTTTAAAATAGAAATAGGATTATGCAAAAGTATTGTAACGAGATATGCACAAGGTTTGATTAGTTTTACAATACTAAAATGTCTGCATGAACACTTTGCATATGCAGGATTTTTGCCAGCTCACATCCGTAGTGGAAAGCAAACACCAAAGGGTGTGGATATCAATAATGCAAATGTATTTATCAGAACATGCTTACCAAATATTTATTAAAAATGCCTTAAATGTTTAGTTTACAATACCTATAGTTTTGTTTTACCTGTTGATTTGTATTAGATTACTTAACTAATGTTTATGAGTTTCTTTAAATATATGCTTTTTATTGATGGTTCATGTTTAAATATGGAAATGATTCATAAAATCACTTTGCCTTTCCAGTAATATTTATTTTCATAGATATTGTGATAAAGAAGGATTTGTCCAACGCTTATGTAACTTTTTTATGAGAACAGTTGTGTACCTTCATTTCAATTGTACCATAAAAGGTACAGAACAGTATCATAAGAGGTCTTTTCTGTACCATATAAGGTACAACTTTTACAAAGTTACAAAACTGTTCCTTAAGGAACATTATTTGTACCACCGTGTACCTTTTTTCTGAAAGTGTACAGGTTATTTCATGATTTACAAGGCAATGGACAAAACAACAACAAACAGGGCATTTATTTAAAAAATTACTTTACAAAACTGTAAGGTGACATTTAACATTTTACCATAACATGGGCAAAATCATTAAATAAATGTACATAAATATAGTCTACCTGCTTCTTTATGCTCATCTGCTGAAAAATTACATTTAAAATTATGCGCATGGGCACTTGCACAGTACTACAAAATCCAGTCACTGTGTGCTGTTTTTGATTTTCAAATACTCTCATAAGCCTTAAATAAATCAACTGTTAGTTAGTTGACTTTATTAGTACCCGTAGGTAGATTCTTTTTGCAACAAAGTTTGGCATTTGATACAAACAATTAAATCATACATATACATACCCACATATACACATACAAAGTACCTTATAAAAGATTACAATTTATTCAGCGCGACAATAGATGATGGGACAAAGTTATTCCTAAACCGTTTTGTTCTACTAAAAAGCATCTGAAACCTTCGACCCGAAGGGAGCAGGATAAACTCCTCAGACAGAGGATGAGAGGTACAGCTACTATTGTTCTGGGCAATCCGTAAAAGCTGCCGACTATACATGGATTCAATACTCAGCTTTGATTCACCAATCAACCTGCTAGACCACCTTACCACCTGGCTCAGTCTATTCCTGTTTTTGAGAGACAGATCTCCAAACCATGCCACCAGAGCGAAGGATAGAATAGACTCAATAAAAGCACGATAAAAAAAGAGTAAGCATATTAGGGCCAATGTGAAAACGTGATAGCTTCTTGAGACAATATAGGCGCTGATGCCCCTTCTTGCACACAGCATCACAGTTTGCCTCAAAGTTTAAAGATCGGTCTATAATGGTACCTAAATATTTGTAGTTCTCCACACATTCTACTTTTAGACCCCTAATGTTAGTCACCTCCGCTGCTGTATGATTCCTTCTAAAATCAATAACCATATCCTTAGTTTTTGTTGCATTAAGGTTTAGATTAGACTCCTCACACCACTGAACAAAATTATCTACTATGGGACCATGACTATTTTCATCTCCTTGGAGGAGGCTTACAATCACAGTGTCGTCTGCATATTTTAAAATGAAATGATTTTCAAATGTGCTCTGACACATGTTTGTGTACAAAATAAATAAAATACATAATATAACACACACCCCTGAGGTGAACCGGTGGAGGAGCACAGGCTTTCAGACAGGGAACAGTTTATTCGCACACTTTGTGTTCTATTGGTTAAAAAGTCTAAAATCCAGCCAACAAGATTGTTGCTTAATTGAAAATGATTTAAAAGTCTCTGGATTAAAATATGAGAAAATATTGTATTAAAAGCTGAAGAAAAATCTATAAATAAAAGCCGAGCATGAGCCCCCTTACCCTCAAGATGCTTGAAAAGTAAATGCAGTAGAGTTATTCAGCCTGATCTCACGAGAAAACGTAAGTATTTTACGTTTTGTCAGTTTAGTGGCTAATTCGTACGAATTCGTACGAGTTTAGTCCTACGAAAATGTACGATTTTAATAAGGAGGCGTGGCACCTAACCCCACCCCTAACCCCAACCGTCATTGGGTAATGAGCAAATCGTACTAATTTGTACGAATTAGATCGTACGAATTCATACGAATTAGCCACTAATGAAAAAGTTACGAATTGCCGTGAGATTGCGTTGAGTTATTATGGCATCTTTCATTCATTCATTCATTCATTTTCTTGTCGGCTTTGTCCCTTGCGGGGTCGCCACAGCGGAATGAACCGCCAACTTATCCAGCACGATTTTACGCAGCGGATGCCCTTCCAGCCGCAACCCATCTCTGGGAACTTCCACACACATATTCACACTCATACACTATGGACAATTTAGCTTACCCAATTCACCTGTACTGCATGTCTTTGGACTGTGGGGGAAACCGGAGCACCCGGAGGAAACCCACGCGAACCCAGGGAGAACATGCAAACTCCACACAGAAACACCAACTGACCCAGCCCAGCCGAGGTTCGAACCTGCGACCCAGCGACGTTCTTGCTGTGAGGCAACAGCACTACCTACTGCGCCACTGGGTTGCTATTATGGCATCTTCCACACCTCTATTAGGCCTATATGCAAACTGCATTGGGTCAATAACTTGTTCTGTACTTTTAACAATTTCTGTCCTAATCATTTTTTCAAAAATCTTCATAGGGATAGAAGTCAGAGCCACAGGCCTTAAATCATTTAAAGTTGAGAGGCTACTGGACTTCAGCTGTATTCATAATCGCACCATATTTTGAATAATCACAAATCAATAAGTAAATTGTTTGGTAGCTTTTATCCTTGTGCTTGCAGATATTATATTTTTTATGAATATAATACATTTATGACAGGGTGAAAAGTCATTATCAAATTTCATAAATAATATTTAGTTTTGTCACAAAATATCCAAATGGCATACATCTTTGCAAAGAGAATACATGTGATGTTATTATCTGGAAAGTTATCTGTTGCTACACTATTATCTGAGGTATTAACCAGGACATCCCAATTCTAGCACATTAGCCAAGAATGCAAAAAAAAAAAAACATTTTTCCACAATGTCCTCATAACAACATCTCAAACACTGCACAACTAATGACAACTGATTGAATGATTGATGACGGTTGTCATGAACATGCATACAATTATCTTTATGATGTTTCACGTAATGTCTATAAAGGTGTTATGACCTTATGAATACTTTTGAAAAGTAAGGTGTTATGGAAAATATGAACACAAGAAAGTGCATTGATTTTTATTTTTTTTTTGCATTGTAGTTAAGACCAATTAAATGGGACCAAAATATATTTTTTTATGTTTCAATATGATATATAATTTTTTTATATTTTATATTTTTTAAGCATGCTAGACTACTGATTTCACTTGTTCCTGTGTTAGGATGTATGAGACATGCTGTCCATCCAAAGAGAGCGCATCTTTACGCATGTTTAAACTGGGCAGAACAGAAGCCATTCGATCCACCACTACAGAATCGTTCCAGTTCACAAAAGCCATGGATGATCCATCAAAAAATGTACTGGTTTTAATTTCAGTATTGTACTTATTTGACATGTTTCAGAAGTTTTAAGAATTGCTCATGTTATTTTCATATTTTTTGACATTTGCAGAATATTGAGAAAGCAGCACTACTCAAAAATGCAATTAAAGTCCACAGAGAGCACACATACATGGTGAGTGTCTTAAAATATCCAAATGCATTAGGACAGTATCACTTCAAAATTGGTCAAACTTGGTACTTTAAAGGTACATTTTAATTCTAAAAAGTACAAAAGTCTATATTTTTGAAAATATATCACCCCAGTAACATCTTTTGGACTGTGTAACATGTTTATGTTATCAAGAACTCCCAATAAATATTTATTAAAAGAAATTTCATCTCTCCTTTGCAATCAGGCCATCCATGGGCAGGCTATAGACAGGCACATGTTGGGCCTAAAGATGGTGGCCATTGAGGATCTGACATCTTTACCTGAGATCTTCATGGACACATCATTTGCTGTGGCTTCACATTTTAACCTCTACACAAGTCAGGTTTGTACACTCAGGTCAGGTGTTGTGGGCCATTCCAGGGTTATTTACTCCAGATAAATACAGTTAACACTTCTTGATTAGGGATAATAACATTCCATATATAAAAATATGTTTCCTCTAAACAATCTTACAGTTCATGCCGTAAATAATCCTGAAAAAGAATATAACATTATCACAAAAAAGAACATTAACATTTAGCTATCTCTACTACTAACATCGTACACTTAAATTACATCTATTTTATGCTAATTGCAGCATACAAACCAGCACTCACACTTGCCAAACTGCTTTAAAATCAATCATAGTATGGCCAGATGATACTACCTCAGCACAGCAGGACTTTCAGCACACAGACTAGAACATGTTCAGAGTGGTAGTTCACAGTCACACAGACTTACAACAGTACACTAAAATGGTGACTGCTACATGTGCAGAGTTGGGTAGCGTATATACAATCCATACTAAAACACTTAAAAGTGTGTGTTTGTATATATATATATAGATATGTGTGTGTGTATGTATGTATGTATGTATAAATATATATATATATATATATATATATATATATATATATATATATATATATATATATATATATATATATATATATATATATATATATATATATATATATATATATATATATATATACGTACGTACATATATACATACAGTGCATCCGGAAAGTGTTCATAGTGCTCCACTTTTTCCACATTTTTTATGTTACAGCCTTACTCCAAAATGGATTAAATTAATTTATTCCCTCAAAATTATACACACAATACCCCATAAGAACAATGTGAAAACAGATTTTTTTTAAATTGTTGCAAATTTATTAAAAATAAAAAACCTGAAAAATCACATGTACATAAGTATTCACAGTCTTTGCCGTGAAGCTCTAAATTGAGCTCAGGTATATTCTGTTTCCACTGTTCATTCTTGAGATGTTTCAGCAGCTTAATTGGAGTTCACCTGTGGTATATTCAGTTGATTGGACATGATTTGAAAAGGCATATACCTAGAGGTGTGAACCTACACTGGTCTCACGGTTCGGTTCGGTTACGATTATCATGCCATCGATTCGGTTCAATTCGATATCTCGGTGCATCACGGTGCATTGACGATGCTTTCCATACACAGTTTTATATTTTCTTCACAGCACAACAATTCTTGTATTAAAATGTATATATATATATATTTATATACTATTTGTAAAACAATTTTGTCCTTTAATACAAACAGTCAGATATATAAACTGTACCTTTAAACAACACGAGCATTTATAGACAATTTTGAGGGATGTAAACAAAAACAATGGTCCTAACGTATTTCCTGTTTTACATTTTTAATTTCCATTGCTTCTGAGAATCCAAAAAGGTCCACATATTGATAAATAGTGTTATGACGGCTGATTTAAAAATCAAGTTATGATTGAATTGCCTCTTGTTACAGTTAGGAAATAGTTTAACGTCAGGCAGGAAATGTTCATGGGCCAATGACATGACCACATTGAAATAGTCTATAGCAAATAAACAAATATAAATATCCCGCTCGCTCTCTGAGCCTTGTCTACCAAGTTATTTCTTACACCCCTTTGATTGGTCACGCGCTCAACAGAAAGGGCTGCGATTGGCTCTTACACGTTGGCGCTCTACACAGATGCACTCATGAGCCACAGTGAGAGAGAAATAGAGTTTACTTTCATTCTCTTAATCGCCGTGAAATGGAGGCTTCTGCTGTAAGTGTCAGTGAAACACTGTCCTGCAAACACACACGCAGTGAAATTGTGCACAGTTTCTGAGTTTTTCGTAGTAGCGATGTAAATACTCGCGGCTCGCCTCCCTCGCCATAGTAAGCTACGGCGACATAGGCATGTGAGATAAATGACGTCTATATAAGTTCTTTTGGTTGACACTGCATGTCAAACCATAAGACAAACAAAGCATGAAGACAAAGGAATTGTCTGTACACCTCCGAGACAGTATTGTCTTGAGGCACAAGGCTGAGGAAGGTAACAGAAAAATTTCTGCTGCTCTGAAAGTTTCAATAAGGACAGTGGCCTCCATCATCTGTAAGTGGAAGATGTTTGGAACCACCAGGACTCTTCCTAGAGCTGGCCGGCCATCTAAGTTGGGTGATCGGGGGAGAAGGGCCTTAGTCAGGGAGGTGATCAATAACCCGATGGTCACTCTGTCTGAACTCCAGCATTCTTCTGTGGAGAGAGGAGAACCTTTACAGAAGGACAACAATCTGTGCAGCAATCCACCAATCAGGCCTTTATGGTAGAGTGGCCAGATGGAAGCCACTCCCCGCCTGGAATTTGCCAAATGGCATCTGAAGGACTCAGACCATAAGAAACAATTCTCTGGTCTGATGAGACTAAAATTGAACTCTTTGGAGTGGAGGAAACCAGACACCGCTCATCACCAGGCTAATACCATCCCTACAGTGAAGCATGGTGGTGGCAGCTTCATGCTGTGGGGATGGTTTTCAGCAGCAGAAACTGGAAGACTAGTCAGGATAGAGGGAAAGATGAATGCAGCAATGTACAGAGACATCCTGAATGAAAACCAGACTGGGGCGATCTTCCAGCAGGACAATGACCCAAAGCACACCGCCAAAATATCTATGGAGTGGCTTCACAACAACTCTGTGAATGTCCTTGAGTGGCCCAGCCAGAACCCAGACCTAAATCCTATTGAACATCTCTGGAGAGATCTGAAAATGGCTGTACACTGTCGCTTCCCATCCAACCTGATAGAGCTTGAGAGGTACTGCAAAGAGGAATGGGCAAACATTCCCAAAGACAGGTGTGCCAAGCTTGTGGCATCATATTCAATAAGACTTGAGGCTGTAATTGCTGCCAAAGGTGCATCAACAAAGTATTGAGCAAAGGTGGTGAATAGTTATGTACACGTGATTTTTCAGGTTTTTTTTATATTTAATAAATTTGCAACAATTTCAAAAAATCTTTTTTCACATTTCACATTACATTATGGGGTATTGTGTGTATAATTTTGAAAGAATAAATGAATTTAATCCATTTTGAAATAAGGCTGTAACATAAAAAATGTGGAAAAAGTGAAGAGCTATGAATACTTCCCGGATGCACTGTAGGGAGACAATCTTCACATTTTGTCAGCCAGTCACACCCCCATCAGTTACACTAGCCATGGTTTAGCACATAACATTAAAGTTGTCTGCAGTCTCAACAAATAGGCAGCAAAAAATATATAAAATGATCTGTACAAAAACAGAACAACGTAAGACATACATGAACAATACAATAATAAAACAAATAAAAAATGTCCATACTTCCCTTTCTTTATCATCTTTTTTATTTTTCCCCATTAGTCTTAGCTCTTTACAGCTTATGTATCTCAGTGAGACCCCTTTTAGTGAATGTAAACCTTAAACGAATTATAACAGTATATTTAGAGTCTGTGCCTCATGTTAGCAATGATTAAGCAAACCGGTAAGCTACTCAAGTCTCGATGTTTTCTTATAGTTACCTGCAAAAACTGCAGCTTCGTCAGGAGAAAAAAAAATCTCTTTTTCGTCCCGTTTTCTAGGGTGATCTGTAAACGAGCCGGGAATAAAGCACTGGTCTACAGGTTAGATTCTAAAGTTCAGCCTGTTTGGTACTTAGTACATTCCTCCGCAACTTCTGGAGGGTAGTCCTCGAAATTCTGGATAGATGATCAGTGTTCTGTAGTTCCCCATGTCTCCTGCAGGCTTCATGGATGATCAGATTCTTAGTTTGGTAGCGATAAAGGCTAATTATTACCGGTCTGGGCCAGGAGGCATTTCAGTGTTAAGTTTGCATGTTCTCCATGTGTTCGCGTGGGTTTCCTTTGGGTGCTCTAGTTTCCCCCACAGTTCAAAGACATACAGTATAGGTGAATTGAATAAACTAAATACGCCATAGTGTATGAGTGCCTGTGTGAATGTGACAGTGTATGGGTGTTTTCCAGTACTGGATTGCGGATGGTAGGACATCCACTGCATAAAACATTCAATTCAGTTCAATTAATCTTTATTTGTTTAGCTGTAGAATGGTATTTGAACCACAGCGGTTCGAACTGTAGTTCTGCCGATCGACTAAAAAGTTATCAGCATGATGGTAAAAAAACTGTACATTTCTAGTCAAACCATTCTTCTGCAATCTTATACCAAAAACGGAAATAAGGGCAGTATTAATAGCTATAAATGTGGGAGAGCGTTGATATTATGGAATTGTATTGTATTGCAATATGGAGCAATTAAGTGTTGATGTTAAATCAAAAGTAATTCACAAATACTTGAAATTGAAATGATTTAATGACAATAATTCTCTATGGTTACAACTGAATTAGTTACAAATAACTGTATAAAATGATAAAACATGAAATAATTAAAACATATGATATAAATTGTACCCAGCTTACTGTAAATGTAAATTTAAAGTTACCAGAGAGAAAGGGAGAGACAGGGGGAGGGAGAGACAGAGAGGGAGAGGGAGAGATCCAGAGAAGATAATCTCCAGAAAAGGAGAGGAGAGCTCAGGAAGGAGCAGAGAAGAAAAGACAGGCCAGGAAAAGAGGAGCCCAGGAAAAGAGGCAGAGCCAAGTTTACCAGCTATTTTGTACCTTTCTTGACCATGTGACCAAACCCAAATACTGAGACATTCAAACTGACCAATCAACATGTGACCACATCATAAAACCCCAAAGTCAACATACCAGGCCCTGATCTTATCAGTATCTGCCTTTCGAGTCAGCATGGACCTTTTTTGGTGAAAAAGACATGTTTTGCCATATAAACAAATGCATAGGATAATTTAGACTCTTACATAGCGCTTATACAATGTAGATTGTGTCAAAGCAGCTTCACATGGAAGATTATAGTGAATTGAAACAGTGTCAGTTCAGTTTTCAGAGATTAAGTTCAGTTCAGTTTAGCTCAGTTCAGTGTGGCTTAATAATCACTACTGAGAGTCCAAACACTGAAGAGCAAATCCATCGATGCGCAGCTCTACAGATCCCGAACCATGCAAGCCAGTGGCTACAGCGGCGAGGAAAAAACTTCACCAATTGGCGAAAGCGAAGATTTAAAAAACCTCGAGAGAAACCTGGGTCAGTTGGGCACGACCATTTCTCCTATGGCCAAACGTCTTGTGCAGAGCTGCAGTCTAGGCGCAGGAAGCTGGACCTCAGCGAAGACTCGTCTGTCCTTGGAGCATCACAGGAGTCAGTCTCATGCTCTCACTCCACGATGAACACCACAGCAGCTGCTCAGGATACGGCCTGGTCCAGAAAACCTTGGGATCATCTCGTCGCTGGTCTCGAATCGCTTCAGTGGCACTGCATAGTCTAAGGGCCTCGAGATGAGGACCCCCAGGTGGAAATACAGAATAAGGAGAATAATTAGCATAGCTGCTGTTCATAGTGTATATAAACAAAAAGCAAAATCATGTGTGGGGCACATCATGCGTCATACCGCTATTTAATGCACTGAGTGTATGCTTTGCCAAAAAGATAGGTTTTAATCTAGTTTTGAAGAGCGAGAGTGTGTCTGAGCCTCGGACATTATCAGGAAGGCTATTTCAGAGTTTAGGGGCCATAAATGAGAAGGCTCGACCTCCTTTACTCGACTTTGATATTCTAGGTACTACCAGAAGCCCTGAGTTTTGAGTTTTGTCTTCAGGATCTCCGACTGGCGGAGCCCGGTGTCGTTCCTCCCCACATGGAGGACAACGGCACCGAGGATCTCGCCAGCGCTCAGGATACTCGGAATCTGTGTAGAAATATTCTTAATGCGAGCACCAGGAAAGCAGAATGTGCGTACTTTATTACCTGAAGTGGTAGCAGGACGGACGTGGCGGACAATGGAGTCACCGATGATAGCCACATCGTGACCCGTCTTGCGGAGAGGGGCGAAGCGGTTTTCCGTGGAGACCTCAAAGGCGGGAGGAGACTCTCTGCCCCGGGGGTTTCTGATCACCCTACGCGACTGCACCCAGGGACCGTGGTCGCCGGGTGTCGGCGTGAACGACCCCTGAGTGAACCGCGTCCTAGGTGCGCTGGGCCTGGACAGAGGAACACGGGGGGTTGAGGTAGACTGAGTGTCACGGCTGTATTGTGCACTTACCTCAGGTGAGCGAGCTGCAGCCCGGGGCACAGCGAGCAAGGCTCTATGCGCCCTGAGCTGCGTCCGCTTCACCTGCAGAAGATGGATGCGTTCTTCCAACTGCTCCAGCTCCATGTCCAGCGCCTCCATCGATGTCTCTCCTGCACACAAGGACGAAGACACAAGTGACATCTTACAGGGTAACGAGCAAAGCCAGTAAGTGAGAAAATTAGGGAATGAAAGCAGTCGGTAGCTTTAGCTGACTAGCGGTGCTAGCAGGCTAAGCTACAAACGACAGGCAGATGCTCAAGAGACAGAACGTTTTAAAGTAGATTTATTTGTATAAAGTGTTAAATGTTATATTAAATGTATTTAGGGTTTGTTCCCCCTAAGTAGTATTTAGCAAATGTGGAGGTATTTGATAGTAAAAATGCAAATTGCGAATCTATGCAACAGAGCGAGCAACAGAGCGAGCTCCAAACACTGCTGGCGTAACAGCGGCAGTGACGTCACTCAAGCATGCGCACTCCGTTGCGCAAAATGCAAAATGAAGTGGCGCGAGTCAACCAATCAGGAGCTTGCTCTTGTGGGGGCAGGATTATGACGTAGCGCCTGTGGTTGGTGTCCCGGGGGAAAATCATCCTGCCTACACGCAACAGTTCATCAAACATATGCTGGAATAGTTGGTGGTTCATTCTCCTGTAACTTCATGCTGTGAGGCGATCATGCTACCCACTGCGCCACCGAGTCACCTATTTTCATGTATATTTTAAGTAGAATTAAAGTAAAATGTCATTTTATTTAATGGTCAGAAGTTACAGCTTATTGGGAATGAAACTGAAAAACTCAGCAGTGAACCTAAAAGGATCTCACAAAAAAAACCTTATAGTTAGGACACAAAAATCATTTTCATATACAACAATTCCTAAATTTTGGCTTAAGTAATTTACCATTAGTGACCATAGCATCGCTATATTTTTCCATGGCACCATTTGTCGCAGATACTGAAACTGAAAGGATCTCTTGTTTTTGGCTACTTTTTAATCAGTTTGCAAATTCATTTTACTTAGATTAATTTACTGGCCATTCATTCTGACCGATTGATTTTAAATGTATTATTTTAATCAGTGTAGGGGTGTAGTGGTACATCTATTCGTCCCGAGCTGTCACGGTGCAAGGCTCACGGTTCGGTTCACTTGTTTCCACGGTGAATACAGTCAGTCCAGATATGCAGTAACTGGAGTTAAGCCATGGTCACACTAGAGTTTCAGCATGCAAAATTTGGTCGTACGGCTTTGCGAAAAGGGGCTTGATTGATTTACATGTTAAGTCAATGCAAACATGCGAATAGACATCCTGCGGCACGATACGCAGCGCAAATGTCAGCTGAAGTTCAGATTTTCGAACTTGAGCAATTTGCGCGTTAAGCGCGACAGTTGCGCAAAATGCAAAATGAAGCGGTGCGAGTTAACCAATCAGGAGCTTGCTCTTGTGGGGGCAGGATTATGACGTAGCGCCTGTGGTTGGTGTCCCGGGGGAAAATCATCCTGCCTACACGCAACAGTTCATCAAACTGGGCTCGGCTCAGTCAGAAGCACCGCTGAATGCTTCCATCATCCAGGTTAAGTTTCTGGAGGAGTTTATGAGCTCAAAATGTTCACGCGTCTATTTACGCGCGTTCCGCGTCTGGTGTGAACACAGTATAAAAGTGCAGTGTGTCCACGGCTTTAGATAGAAAACACCACAGCAGTCCAACAACTGAGAAGCCATTCACAAAGAATGCATATTTGTATCTGAAAACAAACACAGCTGCATTTGAAGCTTACTGAATCTTAAATTTAATAAACAATTATTGTTTTTCTGTTGTTTTAGGAGAGGTTTTTATTCCTGTTGTACTGTACCTGTACCGAACCATGACTCCAGTGTACCATTACACCCCTACATTAGTGTGTCATTAACTGTAGACTCATTTTGAATGGAACATTTGATTAAGTGCATTGTTGACTCAAGAACAGTTTCAATCAAATCTTTTCCGTTTAAAATCATTTTTAAATCAAAAAAAGTAGAGTACTTTTAATATATATATATATATATATATATATATATATATATATATATATATATATATATATATATATATATATATATATATATATACACAGTTGAAGTCAGAATTATTAGCCCCCCTGTTTAATTTTTTCCCCAATTTCTGTTTAACGGAGAGAAGATTTTTTCAACACATTTCTAAACATAATAGTTTTAATAACTCATTTCTTATAACTGATTTATTTTATCTTTGCCATGATAACAGTAAATAATATTTTACTAGATATTTTCAAGACACTTCTATACAGCTTAAAGTGACATTTAAAGGCTTAACTAGGTTAATTAAGTTAACTAGGCAGGTTAGGGTAATTAGGAAAGTTATTGTATAACGATGGTTTGTTCGGTAGACTATCGAGAAAAAAATATATAGCTTAAAGGGGCTAATAATTTTGTCCCTAAAATGGTTTTTAAAAAATTAATAACTGCTTTTATTTTAGCCAAAATGGCATACTGTGAAAATTCACTTGCTCTGTTAAACATCATTTGGGAAATATTTAAAAAAGAAAAAAGGGGGGGGGGCTAATAATTCTGACTTCAACTGTGTGTGTGTGTGTGTGTGTGTTTGTGTATGTATATATATATATATACACTATATATATTCTTTTTTCCAAAAACAAAAATTACAGTATTTGCAGTGCACCACTTTACAGAGGTCTTGACTTTGGTTTACATTTTTATTAGTTTCTGTAGAAGCTGTAGTGTATTAACATAATATATATATTTTTTTGATAGAATAATCATTCAGTGAAAACCAGCCATACTAACAGCCCTAATATGCATTTTACTCATCATAACATTATTATTTTTTTAAACTGCCCATAAATTGTTATATAATATAGATTGTCATTATACAGTATGTTCTTATGTTTGGGTTTACTGTCTTTCTATGGGTTTGAAATATGGTCAGTGTTGGGGAGGTTACTTTGGAAAATTAATAGATTACATATTACAAATTACCCTATTTAAAATGTAATAAGTAGTGTACCTTTTCAATTACTTTATAAAAGTAAAGTAACTGATTACATCTGCTTACTTTTTGATTACTTTTAAGTTTCCAATGGACATTTTCAACTAAATCATTTTCAAGCATTTATACCAAGAACCTTACAGTAGAGCACTCGATTTACTGTTAGAAAATCTTTCATCACTTGAATTAAGATTATATTAATTTAATTTTAAAGAACAGCCACCACAAAACCAGACCTTATAACAAAAAAAAATGTTCAGTTATTTAATATAAATAATATGCTGTACTAAACAGAAACAAATTGTAAAATATAACAGCAAAAACAAACAAGCATTATATTGTATATATATATTTACAACTCTTCATCAATAAATTATACTACATATTGTAGCATCATTAGTAACTATTATGAGCTAATAGTAATTACCATAGTATACTTTAGCCTTTACTACAGTAAACTATATATATATATATATATATATATATATATATATATATATATATATATATATATATATATACATATATACATATACATAGACCTCCTCTCCCTCAGTCATCTTTCCATCAAGGAAATGTTTCGTGTCAGCCTAATTGTTTGGCAACGTCGCTGACCAGAGCAAGAGGTGGCAGTAACGCACCAAAAAGTTTGTTGTCGACCACTGAAAAACAGGAAGAAGAAGAAATCGTCATTCTCGCAATCACATGGATTTACTTTCATCGGCTAGACACCGGCCTCACAGCTCAGTGAATGTCGCTGCCGTCACGTATTGATCCGCAATCAGTAAATGTAGCTTGTGTGGACGCTACTTTACTAATAAAATAGCTTCGCTACTGAAAAGCTATTTGATTTATAAAGTAGCGACGCTACCGCCACGCTACTGAGAAATGTAGTTAAGCTAATAGCATCACTACTTGTAGCGACCCTACTGCCCAACACTGTTAATGTGATAAAATCGCTTGGACCAAATGAGTCTGTTGGTGCCCTGCATTTCACAAATCGATAACTTTGTGAGTCATAATATATCATTTGAAATGAAATGGTCTGTTTTTATTTCTGTAGACTCACGATAACAGCAAAAGCCATCAGCTTTTATAAAATAAAGAAAGGCTACATACCTGCAGAAGCTGTTGATGTCGAACGTATTTTAACAGCTGGCAAACAAATTTTGCACTGAACTGTTATAACGTTATACGTGCCCTTCTCGGATTTCAGGGTGAAATTATTTTTAAATTTCTAGCAGTGAAAGGCATTTTTATCACTCGCCATGGAGGCAGCTCTCAGACTGGTTGTAGTAGCCTGCTTTCAGCGGCAAAGAGGAGGTGCGCCGCAAATTCAAACCGGAAAACCAATCAAAAGCATCAGAATAGCACTGCTTTAATAAATGGCCTAAACAGAAGGCATCTTGCATATCAAAAACAGGCAAAGCAACAGATTAATATTATTCAACATATTTAGATGTTACCCTATTTCTAATCTTTAACATTTTCATAAGTAACTGTAATTTAATTCCACATTTTTTCTCAGTAACTGTAATGAATTACTGCTACTTTTATTTTGTAATTAAATTATGTAACGCTGTTACTGTACGTGTAACTAATTACTCCCCAACACTGAATATGGTTAACACTTTACTTGAAGTGGTGTTCATAAGATCATGTCATGATTTTTTTTATAATCACACATGAAACATCATAACTATAAAAAAGATTTTATACATACTTATGACAACTGTGATGAAAAGTTATGACAAGTGTTATTTCCCTACATGTTAATGTCAAGTTGTGATGACAGATATCTCAAATAATGTCATCTTTGCATTTAAACTGACAAAACTATGTTATTGACACTTAATGGCAATTGCCGTAATTATGCTTAAAATCTCAGTCATATTTATGACGTGTCTTGTCATGATTATAATAGTGTCATGACAGTTATTATGGCATAACTTATGAACACCCCCTTCAAGTAAAGTGTTATCAAATTATCTAATTGAGGTTTTTAGATATAACTTTTGTATAATTCCTGTGACTGTTCTTTATAGGTTGGATCAAAGACAGACTGCGTTATGTGTTTTGGACCCATGGTTCCTGATGGTTATGGTGTCTGTTACAATCCTATGGATGATCATATCAATTTTGCTGTGACTGCTTTCAATAGCTGTGAAGAAACCAATGCCACTAAATTGTCCAAGTTTCTAATGGATGCACTTCTGGACATGAAGAATCTTCTAGACCAGGTGACTAAGGACCAGTGAGTGATGACACAGCTGTAATGGCAAAAGAAACTTTTGCACAACCCTTTCAGACAGAAGGCTTTTCAATGTAATTGAACTGACCTCAACAGTATTGATGGCTTATATTTCTGTTTCATATCTGTAACTGTGGTGTGTTATTTTATTATTTCTGTATGCGGCTTAGAAAACCATTCTGAAATTGTGTTCACATTGGACACAAGCAGTGTGATAAGACTGCTGACAATGAAACCTATCAGCAGAGATTCCGTCAGGACTGGTTGGAGGGCAACACAATTGAAAAATAAGCATAAACTGATGCCTTATGCTGTTTATGATATTACGACTAAGGAAAATTTGCAAGAGGTTCTTTGTCGTGTTCAGTGCTGATAGCTTGTAACTATCAATTGACCAGCATATTAGGTTTCTTACCTTGAAAATGAAAAATTTTACTATCTGGTGTTTTAAAATTTTTGCTCTGTTTAAAGGCTGTGTAAAATCTAAATTTAGAATGTTTATTTTGCCAGCACATATTGTTTTTCTTTAGGTGAACGATTAATGAATGCAAGTTATTCCAATAAAAAAAAACTCTTTGTTGGTAAGCTTCAATTATTGTCTGTCCATTTGCTTCTCCATTTGAAGTGCCGGTCCTTCTCTGCTGTCATCAGTTTGGTGGCTTCAGCCACAATATTCTTAACCACACCCTTTTTAACGTTAGTTTGCTCGAAGGGAATATTCAGCGAAAAGAAACTCCCGCTTCCTACACAGTATTCCATTTCAGTTGGAAGTACATCAACATACTGAAAATCTCAGTGACTTCAAGTTTACTTGGACTTTAGGCATCCTGACCAGTCTGACACTGAAATAGCCAGAGTGACACTGAATTAATGGTGTGAGTTTGGGGCAATCTGTTGTCCTACTTTTGGATATCAGAAAAACAGTTTGAAAACAGTTGTTTTATTGTTGCAGTATAATTTTGGCATGTGGTGCAGTGGGTAGCACGATCGCCTCACAGCAAGAATGCCCGCCTGGGTCAGTTGGCATTTCTGTGTGGAGTTTGCATGTTCTCCCTGTGTTTGTGTGGGTTTCCTCTGGGTGCTCCGATTTCCCCCACAGTCCAAAGACATGCACTATAGGTTAATTGAATAAGCTAAATTACCCGTAGCCTATGTGTGTGAATGCAAGAGTGTATAAGGGCATACTCACACTATGTATAGTTGCTTTTAACCGGGCCAAAGCACGCTTGTCCCCCCTCCCTCTCCCCCGACGGCCCGCACTTACATTACGTTCGGGCCTGGGCACGCTTGCATCATCGATGATGCGCTGTTCAGTTTAGGAAGAGAAGCGCTCTCGCTCAGCACAGTGGAGATTTCTTTAGTTATATCGTTTAAGTTGTTTGATATGCGGTGACACGCAGTCAAACATTTCGCCGAACAGATCAGCCACTTTTGACGCTCATAAACAATCATAAAGTCCTCGTGCTGCAGGAATTAGAAGGTTTGCTGAAAGTGCAGCTGTCGTGCAGTGAGGGGTTTGCATCTTTAATAAACTACGACAGTTTGCATTCATTGAACAGTACGAATGATTAATTAATCCAAATCAAACAGTCCCGTAAAAGTCATGTCTCGCTTTCAGTTTTGGGCTCAGGCACGCTTGCACTCACACTGCAAGTGTACCGCACCTGAGCCCAAGTGAACCACGCTCAGGCCCACCTCTTCCAACCAGGCCAGGGCTGCCCAAGTGAACCGTGCCTGAGCCCGATTCAGAGCACTCAAACTTCTCAAACGATCCGGAAAAACGGGCCTGGTCATGGTTCAGATAGCATAGTGTGAGTACGCCCTAAGTGTTTCCCAGTGTTGCTGGATAAGTTGGCAGCTGCTGTGGCGACCCCTGATTAATAAAGGGACTAAGCCAAAATGAAAACGAATGAATGAATTTGGGCATGTTAGTGTAGGATTCATATTTACAGGGGAAGGTATGAGGCAGGGGTAGGCAAACTCAGTCCTGGAGGGCCAGTGTCCTGCAGAGTTTTGCTCCAACACTAAATAAACACACCTGAACATGCTAAGCAGTGTCTTCACGATCACCAGAAAGCTACAGGCAGGTGTGTTTGATTAGGGTTGGAGGTAAACTCTGCAGGACACCGGCCCTCCAGCACAGAGTTTGCCCTCCCCTGGTCTAAGGAATAAAGAAAAGTTTTACTCCCTATACAAGTCTTGATTACCCCTAGAAGTACATCAAACTGTTTGCTGAAATGTCTACAACAATAAAAATAAGACTTATATAAGTGTGCACAGTATTTCTGTCAGTTGTGCAGTTTGTCAATTTAGCATGAATGTTGCAATCACTACTATAATAATAAGTCCTCATTGAATTTCAGAATTGGAAAGAAAGGAAAAATGAATGTCATGTAGTTTGTATTATTGAATGTTTTTTAAAAATTACACACTTCACTTCTCCGTTAAGTGACTATAGACTAAGGGTGCTCCACACAATAACAAGGACAGCCAGAAACAATCATTTATAAATATTTTTATAAAATTATTATTAGGCAATACAGTGGCACAGTAGGTAGTGCTGTCGACTCACAGCAAGAAAGTCGCTGGTTCGAGCCTTGGCTGGGTCAGTTGGTGTTTCTGTGTGGAGTTTGCATGTTCTCCCTGCTTTTGCGTGGGTTTCCTCCGGGTGCTCCGTTTTCCCCCACAGTCCAAAGACATGCGGTACAGGTGAATTGGTAGGCTAAACTGTCCGTAGTGTATGAATGTTAATGAGTGTGTATGGATGTTTCCCAGAGATGGGTTACAGCTGCTTGGTTTTGGAATAAGGCTGAGAGTCTCTTGGAGAGAAAAGTTGGGTTTGGCCACAGTATCACTACTGAACTATCTGCACTTCAACGCATGCAGGTTGTATTGACATAATGCGTGTAGCTCACCAACTCGCTTTGCCGAAGTAATGGCTAAAAGAAAAGCAGTTTTCAATGATAGCCACTTTAAGTCACTGTGCTCCAGAGGTTCGAATGGAGGTAGTGTAAGGGATTTCAAGACTAAGCTGAAATTCCATGAAGGTACTGGAATTGTTTGAGGAGGTTGTAATTTCTGTACCCCTCTTAGAAACTTAGTAATCAAGATATGAGATCCCAATGTGTGACCATCTACTCTAACATGATGCACTGAAATTGCAACAGGACATTCTTCTGGGCATATGTTTTCCTCTTTACACCAATTTGAGAACAACTTCCAGCAATAAGCGTAAGTGATCCTAGTGGAAGATGCTCTAGAGTTCATTATAGTGTTTTGTACCTCCTGATCACAGTCTCAAAAGTGATTCTGGCCCTTCAGAGGCCAAACGCAAAGCTAAAGGCAGTCCAGATTTGGGTGCCAAATCTAACCCCCCAACTGGTGGAGGAGATCCCTCCTCTTGGGAAGGCTCCAGGGTTCCCCTTCTATGAGCCTGCACCTCATTGGGAACCAAGGTCTCCCCGGCCAGTTTGGTGCTACTAACAGAACCCTGTGGCACCCTTGAAGAACTCTGTGAACGGTTGCCAATATCAGGGGTATCGGAGAGAAGGCATACAGTAGCTGATGTGGCCAGTCGTGTGCTAGAGCCTCCTGCCATAGGGGGCTGAACTGCCATAGGGGGCAGTGGGTTGATGCTGCTGACACAAAAGGTCCACTTCTACCCTGCCAAACTGCTGCCATATCATCTCCACCACCTCTGGGTTGAGTTTCCACTCCCCCTCTGGATGCTTGCCAACCGTGGAAAGGCCCAGGTCAACAGCTTCTGTGACACTCGAAGGGACTGGCTGGACTTCATGCCCCCTTGATGCTTAATATGGTAAATAACTGAAGCATTGTCTAACCTGACAAGAACATGCCTGCCTAACAGATTCTGAGCAAAGTGCTTCAATGCCAGCATCACTGCCCGTTGTTCCAGGGTGTTTATATTCTCTCCTTTTTGCTCAGAGTTCCAACACCCTCTGATTATTCTGTGCTGCCAGACTGCCCATACCCATGGGCCAGCATACCCATGAGTCTGAAGAAGCACCTGAATGGTAGCTTGGTTTGGTTTGAAAACATCGAATGAGGTGCAGAATAGCATCCAACTACTCTTCTGTTGGGAAGGCTATCATCAATTGGGAGTCCAGTACAACTCCAATGTACTTTATGGACTGAGTTGGAGTTAACTGGCTCTTGCTGGAGTTCATTTTCAGGCCCAATTGGGTAATGTGGAAAAGCAGCTGAGCAGCATCTACTACTGCCTGCTCCTGAGAATGAGAGCAAAGAAGCCAGTCGTCCAGATATGGAAGTATCTGTAATCTTTTGGTCTGCATTGGGGCAAGTGCTGCTGCCACGCACTTGTACCCCTGACTTAAAGTTGCTAAAACGCAAGTGTCTGAGGTTGTTGTCTCCCAGTACTTGAGCTGCTGATAAGAAAAGCATCCGACGGACAGCCACAGACCTTCAGGTCCTGCGTCTCTAGCCTTTATCATTCCTTTAGGACTGCTGGGTAGGTGCTCTGCCCCTCGGGGCCTGAAAAGATTGTTGGCTCTGTCCTTAAGGTCGCTGAACGGGTCATTCTAGTCCATGAAACCTTTCCAAGTGCTGAGGCTGGCTTCTACAGACACCTGCTGGGTTTGTAGGGAATTGAAATTGTGGCGCTTCATTTCTTCTAGGGGTCTGCCTGTACTGCAAGTGAGTTGATGGACCTCTCCTCAGGTCTGCATATTGCTGTCTGGTCTGATTGGCCTGTACACTTCGTTCTAATGTCTGTTGAGCTGCTGGGCAAAAAATCTGTCCAGGAACTTCTGGTAGGTCTCTAAGAGTCTTCCTACAGGACTCAGACAGAGGTGATTGAGCAAGCCAGACCTGTTGCCGTGCTTGTGTGAGTTAAAATAAGCCTACCTAATTCTCTTGACATGAAAGCCACTGATTGTAAAGTAGCATCACTGAAGTCTTGGACTATAGTGTCTCAGCTGATTGCAGAGATTGAGACATTGCTAATACAAGATGAGCGAGAGAGTTGCAAATGCAACCCATACGCACCGCAGTGTTATATGCTTTTATAAGAAGATCATCTGTAATACGACACTGAGGCCTTGGGCAGCTGACATTAGGTTTCACAACCTCATCCAGAGAAAGAACAAAAAAGGCAATGATAGGATCCACCTTAGGCATCTGACCTAGCCCAAAAGTATCTGCATCTTGCATAGCAGCCAAGGCCCTGCTGGCACTCGTATGGTGGGTCAGCGATTTTGGATTAGCCCAACATGTTTGTAGATACTCATTCTTTTGGTAATGGAATAGTGAGAGCAGATGGTTGAACCATCCCCCTAAAGAAAGCCAAAGTTGGCTGGGCTGCTGATGGGGCTGTATCAAGGCCCAGGCGGTCCAATGCCCGTTTCACTACTTCTTGCTCTGACTGAGAGCTTTCCGCAGATTCACCAGTATCATGAGATTTGTCCAAAGAGACCGGAGACTGATTTTCTGCAGTAATTTCACTTTCATCTTCCTCAAAAACTGGCCTTGAGAAGCAGCCATCGATATAGCATCCTCTTCAGGAACAGGTAACTGTAAAGTGGGGTTTTCAACTGACGAAACTAGCTTCTCTCATTCATTCATTCATTTTCTTTTCGGCTTAGTCCCTTTTTTAATCAGGGGTTGCCACAGCAGAATGAACCGCCAACTTATCCAGTAGTTTTTACGCAGCGGATGCCCTTCCAGCTGCAACCCATCTCTGGGAAATATCCACGCACAATCATTCACTCTCATACATACACTACGGACAATTTAGCTTACCCAATTCACCTGTACCACATGTCTTTGGACTGTGGGGGAAACCGGAGCACCCGGAGGAAAGCCACGCAAAAGCAGGGAGAACATGCAAACTCCACACAGAAACGCCAACTGACCCAGCAGAGGCTCGAACCAGCGACCTTCTTGCTGTGAGGCGACAGCACTACCTACTGCGCCACTGCATCGCTCTCAAGCTACTCTCCTGAATGTAAATTCATAACAAGTAATTTAATTTGGGCAAACTCAGCAGTTAACACATCCATCTTCTTAGCTAATGGATCCTTTGATTTTTTTACTCAACACAGCACCTGAATCCACAGTATGCTTTCGTTTAGTTGTCACTTCACGTGGTGGGGGTGGTGTTGGCTGCGGCTCAATCAACAGCCCTTCCACCGAAGCTATTCTTGAAGTCCCCCTTTCCCAAGACAAATCTTTGCAATTCATGCAGGCATCCTCTGTGAGACCCACTTGTAGTCTTGTACTGTTGTAAGGTACTAAATCACAGTCCAATAGCGCCCCTGGGGGAACACACCCTGAACAGCTATAACAACGCAGAGGAACTGGTTCACCAAGAGACGCACACATACTCGTGAAACATTAATACCGCACCAAATAGCGTAATCACTCTCGCTGCACTACCCATGCATTCAGAATAGTATACAGTAGCAACCCGAGCAAAAACATTTTATGGCTACAACTAAGCAGACGTGTAAATATAATCACCTTAAACTGTATTTAAGAACCCTTAACTGAGCCAATGCAGCCTCTGGAGGATGCATAGTCACGTAACACCAACAATTGAATTGTTACGAGGCCGATACTGGCATACCTGCCAACATTTGGTTCGTAAATTCCGGGAGACCCCCCACCCCGGGTATTACGTCATACGCTAATTTGCATATTACTGACGTCATCGCGTTCTGCCATTTCTGTTTGTTTAACAGCCTATGGTAAATAAATGGGGTATTTTATATTCGCACTACGCTTTATGTAAGCTTGTCAATTTAACTAAATGTATTGCTGTTTGAATACAGTATATCATTATAGATGAGTAGGGAATTTGCAGTAATCTCTCAGACGTAATATACTCAGACAAGTTCTGAAACTCTCACTTAAAACATATCTGATTGTGCAACAAGAATAATTGGTCAAATTAAATTGTTAAAATAAAGGAGAAGCAGATCGGGTTGACTGTACAAGGGAAATACCTTCAAACTGCCACCTGTTCTAAATCATTTGCCGTCGGTACGCAGAGAGGTGATCTGCTCTCAGGCTGCAGGGGAGGCTCGTTGAGAAGAGTAGGGACGGTACAGTAATGGACAAACGACAGTCTATAAAAATCGCCAGTAACACACAAAAAAGTCGCTAGATTTGTCGCTAGTCGCTTTTTTGAAAATTTGTCGCTAAGTTGGCAACACTGGCGCAAACTGAAGAGCGGGGAGCGGGAGGAGTGAGAGGTTTGGGGAGATGGGGGCACGCGACCGGAAGAGCACAAGCACCAAGTTTCAGCCCGGACTGTACCAAAATGTTGAGGAGCGGGGGGCGGGGGAATTCCGGGAGTTTACCGGGAGACAGAACAATACGGAAGACGGGTCTGAAATACGGGAGACTCCCGGGAAAAACGGGAGTGTTGGCAGGTATGGATACTGGCTTCGACGTGTCTTCCTTTAATATTCTCTGACTTGTAATACATATGCTGGAGAAGATTAAAGGGACAGTTTGCAGGAAGTTACGGGGTTAAATATGGGAGGATCCTGAGTCTTCCTGGTCATTAGGGACTTTGTTTGTATTAGACTCCACCTGTGCATCTGCGATGGGATGATATCCAGTGTGAAGCACTGCCCCTGCCAGTCAGGAAGAACGAAATAGAACATCTGTTTCGGGAATGAGAATTTAAGTAAATTGTATAACTAGTTTCAAATAATTTAATGTTATTTTGCTAACTGCTAATATTTTGCTTTGATTTGTTTCATTTTAGACAGTCATCAATTGAAAAAAGAAAATTTTTAGCAAAGGCAAGATTGGGAAAAGATGTAGAGCAACCCAGAACTACTTGAGGTGTACAGAAAGAAAGAAAGAAAGAAAGAAAGAAAGAAAGAAAGAAAGAAAGAAAGAAAGAAAGAAAGAAAGAAAGAAAGAAAGAGAGGTTGGGAAAATGAAAACAGGCTGGAAAAATTGAAAAATTGAAGAGTTGATAAAAAGCAACAGGAAAAAACAAGACTGAAACTCAAAGCAATATTATAAAAGAAAGAAATAAGTTAACCCTCTGGTAGTCTTCTGTCATTTTATGCAAAAAAAAAATTCGTTTTTGAATTTTTAAGTTACAGAATCATTGAAATGGTCTAAAACTCATTGACTTTGTTGGCAAATGGTATGTGAACACACAAAAAAAAATTAGGGCCATGATTAAAACAAAATGCCACACATGGTCTTTACGATCAAAAATGACCACCATAAGAAAATGATTGGAAAAAAGAACATTCAGAAAATATTTTGTTTGCAAAAATACAAATTTACCATGATGCTAAAAAAAGTGAACAGGAGTGAAGTGGTGACACTTAAGTGTGAAACACACACACACACACACACTGCATCATACAAAATGTTAAGCCTTTTGTGTAGTCTCTTTATAGCCATATGCAGTTTTTACTGTTACCATAATATAAAAATGAACACTTCAAATCACCTAGTCAAACCTTGTCAAAATAAGTATTTTAGCTTGTCTGGATGTATATTCAAATTTACAATTCCTTAGTAAATCTCCCTGCTGCACAAACTGCCACATACTTCTACAAAAGATTGCAGTTCTTGAAACAAAGTTACTAGCTATCCGACCAGAACTGCCGGATCACGCAGGACTGCTTCATGGTATGCCCTCACAGCATACAGCTGGTGAGTACCGTAAATCTACTGTATTGAGCACAGAAAAACAGAATGAAACTGTTGAAAGTGAGCATGATAACCAATGGCATAAACAAGGTGCGAGACCAAAGGGTACTCACGGGGTCAGATCATGAAGATCATACGCTGCTGCATTAGCGTTTTCTACCCCAAATACAGCTTGGACTCAAATACAGCTTCAGAACAGATATGAAGTTTTCAGTAATATGGGTGAAGAATCCCCAAATGCAGTCAGACAGAGATCGCATGACTTAGCAGCTAATTCTGCATGGAACAGAGGCTCAAGGCCGACTAGACAGCGACATTCTGCTCCGATCGCAACCAAGATAAGAACATTGATTGTTGGAGATTCAATAATCAGGAATTTTAGGAGCAGAGCTACAATGACATACTGCTTCCCCCATGTAACAGTGCTACAATGACATACTGCTTCCCTCATGCAACAGTTGCTGATATAAACAAAGAGCTTGAGAACATATTAAAGAAACATGAGACTGCAAAACAGATTATCATCCATGTAGGGAAGAATGATATTTGGAGGGAACAGTCAGAACTGCTCAACCCAAATAGCACACACACACCTAGTAAATGTCCAATTGACCACAGGACTTCAAATCAGCTCCTGAGTGGACTTATGGCTGACGCATCCCACAAGGACAGCGATAACACCACGCAGGCACAACAAACACTGATAACGGACAAACTGCCATCTGCGCCCTGAACACTGAGCTCAACACAAATAGACTGTTATGCATCAGAACAGCATCAAGTCTCAGCACTCATGATTGATCTCCAGGAAAACAGCGAGGACAACATATCTCACCAGCCAGAAACCCCACAGAGCCCCAGCCTCTGTCACCAGACACGTTCTCATTGTCACCTTGCTCGCCTCTGTTGAATTTTTTAAAAAAAGATGGAGGAACTGGTGTTTGCTGGAACTAAACTCTCACACTCCATTGCTGCAAGCCCTTAGTTAGCAACCAAAAATCACCAAGCCTCACACCCATCTCTGAGCCTACCTCGCCCTACACCTAGGAGAGCCCTTCGGTCTCTGTGACAGTGCCAAATCTCAAAAAACACGTCATCTTCAGCTGGTGAACTTAAAAACTGCCATTGATGTGTGTTGGGTGCCTGCTTAGATAACCGTGTCTTTATCAAGTGTTTAGACAACAAGCAGGAAGCCACTGTGCCTGTAGCCTCTACGCAGATATGTGTTGTATTAAGTGACAAAAAACCAAAGATTTCTTCAAGCCGTATAACAAATCATTCAAATCTGGTGTCTATTAAATGTAGATCTGAGACTACTGTAGGGTAAATAGCTAAAACTGTTAAGTTAGCACTTTTAAACATCCGATCACTTAACAATAAGTCACTTCTAGTCAATGATTTTATCAACACAAATTGCCTTGATTTTATGCTTTTAAATAAAACTTGGCCAAATGACAATTGTAGTGCAGCAGTTCTGAATGAAACAGCTCCTTTAAACTTAAATTATTTGAGTGTTTGGAGAGTTAATAGGAGAGGTGGAGGCATCGCTGCCTTATTTAAAGATGTCTATGAGTGTAAACAAGTGTCATTTGGTGACTATTTGTCCTTTGAATATCTGAGTATAGCACTAAAAGGTGCTCCACGTACTTTACTGATCATTATCTACAGACCTCCAAAATATTCTCCAACTTGTATTGATGATTTTACAGAGCTGCTATCAATAGTAACCTTTGAATTTGGCTATTTCACTACTGCTGGGGATTTTAATATTCACATTGATAACCCAGAAATCAATGCTGCAAAAGAACTTATGATTGTTAACACTTTTGATCTGACTCAGCATGTTCAAGGATCCACACACAATCATGGACACACTCTTGATCTACTTATAACTAAGAGTTTATACATTTCATTGACTGTTGTTAAGGATGTTGCACTATCTGATCATTTCTGTATTTTTTTATATATATTAATCATTTCAGCCATTGAAGACAGATCTGTCCCTGTCAGAAAGAGATGCATAAATGAGAACACTGGTGAGCAGTTTATGAAGGCCATATCACCAGCACCAAGCATATCTGCAGACTCTGTTGATTCTCTCCTTGATTTGTTTAACTCTAAAGTTAAGAATGTCATAGATGACATTGCTCCTGTTAAAGTCAGGAAGAGGACTGGGAGACAAAAAGGACCTTGGACAAAGTCAACAGCGGTAAAGATGATGAAAAGACAAAAGCTGAAGTGCAGAAAGCTGAGCGTATATGGAGGAAGACGAAACTAGTAGTCTATTATAATATATATATATAAAGACAGTCTTCATGCTTTTAATGTGGAACTAAACACTGCTAGTCAGACTTTCTTTTCAAGCATTATAAACAGCAACCAAGATAACACCCGCACACCTTGCAACAATAGAGACTCACAACCCCCCCACCCCCCACCCCCCAAGTAGGATTTGCAGTGAACTACTCTCTGAAAGAAAATATAATGAGTTTGCTCATTTCTTTACTGATAAGATCAATAGTATCAGAAAGGCAACCAGCCAAGTTGTGTCGACGTCAGACAAGCTCAACCACAACTTAAGAAATCAGACATTATGTCTGATTTTATGGCAATTAATGGTAAAATCTTAGAAGAAATCGTGCAAATTATGAAAACATCAACCTGCAGTCTTGACACGCTCCCCACATCATTCTTCAAAACGGTGTTTAACTGTTTAGAAATGGATCTCCTAAAAGTGGTAAATGCTTCACTTCTCTCAGGGATTTTTCCAAACTCACTTAAAACTGCAGTTGCTGAACCCCTCTTGAAAAAGAGCAACCTGGATAACACCTTATTGAGCAATTACAGGCCAATTTCAAATCTCCCTTTCATTGGCAAAATCATTGAAAATTTGTTTTTAACCAGGTTAACAAGTTCTTAAGCTTCAAGGGATGTTTAAACAATTTTCAATCTGGTTTCAGACCACATCACAGTACAGAGAGCGCTCTTATAAAGATAATCAATGATATATGCCTAAATACAGATTCAGGCAAACTGACAGTGCTGGTATTTCTTGAATTTGACACAGTCGATTACAGCATAGTTCTGGATAGGCTGCAAAACTGGGTTGGGCTGTCTAGTCCTCAGTCCTCAAATAGTTCAAATCTTATCTTGAAGGGAGAGGTTACTTTGTCAGTATAGGTAACCATAGGTCAAGGTGGACACCCATGACATGTGGAGTCCCACAAGGCTCGATTCTGGCACCTCTCCTGTTCAACCTCTATATGCTCCCTCTGGGCCAAATAATGAGAAAGAACCAAATCTCCTACCACAGCTATGCTGATGACACTCAGATCTACTTAGTCTTACTGCCTAATGACTACAGCCCCATTGACACCCTCTGCCAATGCATTGATGAAATTAACAGTTGGATGTGCCAAAACTTTCTTCAGTTAAACAAAGAGAAAACTAAAGTCATTGCGTTTGGGAATAGAGATGAGGTTCTCAAGGTAAATGCGTACATTGGCTCTAAGGGTCAAACAACAAAAAATAAGGTCAAGAATCTTGGTGTGACTCGGGACTCAGATCTGAGTTTCAATAGTCATGTCAAAGCAGTAAGTAAATCAGCATACTACCATCTCAAAAACATTGCAAGAATTAGATGCTTTGTTTCCAGTGAAGACTTGGAGAAACTTGTTCATGCTTTTATTAGCAGCAGGGTGGATTACTGTAACAGCCTCCTCACAGGCCTTCCCAAAAAGACAGTCAGACAGTTGCAGCTCATCCAAAACTCTGCGGCCAGGATTCTGACCAGAACCAGGAAATCAGAGGACATCACACCTGTCCTCAGGTCTTTACACTGGCTCCCAGTTACATTTAGATTAGATATTATAGTATTACTACTTGTCTATAAATCACTAAATGGCCTAGGACCTCAATACATTACAGATTTGCTCACTGAAAACAAGCCTAATAGATGACTCAGATCTTTAGGATCATATAAACTAGAAATTCTATGAGTTCAGTCAAAGCTGGGTGAATCGGCTTTCAGCTACTACGCCCCTCGCTGCTGGAATCAGCTTCCAGAAATGATCAGATGTGCTCCAACATTAGACGCATTCAAATCAAGACCGAAAACACATCTGTTTAGCTGTGCCTTTACTGAATGAGCACTGTGCTACGTCCGACAGATTGCGCTATTGTGTCTTTCCTTTCTTTTTCATTCCTTTATAACCTGTTTTAACACATTTTAATCTGTTTTTTTATTTCTTATAATTGTCTTTTTTATTTTTGTTTATGTAAAGCACTTTGAATTACCACTGTGTATGAAATGTGCTATATAAATAAACTTGCCTTGGCTTATTTGTTTTTACAACCAGATGGTGCTAATCTGCTCTTTGTTTTTGAATGGAGTCTATTTTACCTGAAAATTCTGCAATTATTTAAACATAATTAAAAAAAATTTAAATTACAAATCTTCCTTTGTTTTTAATGGGGAAAATATATGTTAATTACTGCAGAAATATTACATTTTACCACAAAACCCTCTCCACACCTCAGATCCAGGAGGAACAATGTGGATTTCATCCAGGCCGTGATACACTGGACCAGCTCTACACCTTCACCAGGGTGCTTGAGGGTTCAATAGAGTATGCCCAACCAGTCCACATGTTTCGTGGACTTGGAGAAGGCATTCAACTGTGTCCCTAGTGGCATTCTGTGGGTGGTGTTCCAGGAGTATGGGGTAAGAGGCACTCTGTTAAGAGCTCTCTGGTCCCTGTATGAACAGAGCAGGAGTTTGGTTTGCATTGCCGGCAATAAGTCAGACTTGTTTCCAGTGCATGTTGGACTGCGGCAGGGCTGCCCTTTGTCACTTTCATAATTTTTATGAACAGAATTTCTATGTGCAGCCTTGGGCCGAAGGGGGTCCGGTTCGGGGACCACAGGATTTTATGTCTGTTATTTGCAGATGATGTTGTTCTGTTGGCTGGGATGAGAATCAGCATCTCTAAATCCAAGGTTATGGTGCTTGTAGTAACTCAGCCATGTTTCTAAGCGGAGTTAAAATTTAGCAGTCTGAGAAGATTCTGGCTCCCCCTCGTCTTCGTCTCCTTAATTAAGTATCGCCCGAAGCTTAATTCCAATACACACTCTTCTTCCCCTTTTAAAACAAAGAACGTGTTGTCACCCCCAGTTACTAAGTAATGGCCCATCAGGAAATTCTGGCCATTCGCGATTCACATGACTGTAATAATCAAATTCCAAACCCAATGGAAGACAGAGGCATTTGTCTGTCTCCAGATGTGCGGCCTCCCCCGCCTCTTTTCCTGTCTGGGGAATAACCCAGTATTATTCTCTGAACAAAGGCCCGCGCGATTTTCGGACATTTCACCTCTAAAAGTGTGTTTTGCTTGAATGTTTTATTGCTAATAGTTTGTACGTTTTACTATGTACGTAAGCAAGTGTTTTTACTAGAGTGTTGCATGTAAATGAAACGTTGCACCGTGTGTCACGCACGTAATTAACTGTATTTGATAAAGGCCGTCATGTTTGATGTCAAAATGGAGCCATAAGGCCTCAGGAAACATTGGTGGAAATGATAAAACTGTATCTGCAAATAGTAGTTAATTACAGAGCTTCATTGAGTTTTTGATAACAGTAAATTAAGTTTTACTTCCAACGCATGACCACTGAATTGCCCCTCCCTGGGCATGAACAACCAGGGAGAAAAGAGGCATGGCCTCGCTCAGGAGCCACGGCTATTGGACAATCATGGAGTAGGCTGGCTTAAGTCCCGCCCACTATAAAACCCCCAAACTTGCAAACTTTTACGCTTTCGCTTGGTTTTCACGAGGGGTTTCTACGCACGAACTTTGCATTGCACGCTTCCTGCTTTACAACACGCCTGCCGGACACCGCTCTCGGAAGAATCACCCCGTAAGGCCTGCATCTGTCCGCTGTAACCACCACGGCAACGAGACCCCATTCACAGAAGCCCACACTGCTTCTGTGTACGTTCGCGACTCGCATGAACTCAGTCTGACCCGGTCCTGCTCGTATAACTGCTTTCCCGTGAACACGCAGACGCCGTCTCATCAAGCAGTACGTTCCGTCATTCAACTTCCCTGAACTCTGATTTCCTAAGTCTCGTCATTCTGCAGGAGCAAGCCGCTGGAGGAATCCCCATTCAGCAAACTTTCTGCTTGCTGACGTCAAACTCTCTGTCACCGGGACAACGAGTCCCACGCTCCAGAAGACGAAGGAAAATCCCTATCCAACAAAGGACATCCCAACGACGTCAACGCACGGCAACCAATTGGCTTCACCGGAGTTCCCCTCAACCAGCTGACAAGTTTGACTGGTCATCATAACGCAAGTAAACACAAACTTTTCACTCCTTGCTGAAGCTGGTGTTAATTAAGTTTAACAGTAAATCCTAGTCAGATTCTCTGCTTGGTGTTTTTTTCAGGTTGCAATGCTAAGAACTTAGCACGTGCGAGACGTTTGGGACTCTTCGTTGTTCATTCTCAGTCATTCAACTCATTCCAGAACTGTGTGTGTGTATCTTTGTGTTTGTCTGTTTTACGTAGAGTAGTTTACTGTGTGTGTAGCTTACTAAACGTGTGTTTCATTTTAAGATCCTTGTCAGAGTTTTCATGTGTTTCTAAGTTATTGCCTCAGTTGCATGGTCTAGCTACCTTGCTTGTGAAATCCTGTGTATATTGTTATTGTTGGCCAAATAATAATAGAACATAGATTTACTAAAGATAAAGTTACGTTGCTTCATTCTATTAGGGTGGACCAATAGATGACGTAAGTGTGCATGATAACCTATTTCTGACTGTGAGCCAGTCGTTGGAACCTTCTGATTCGAATCCCCGAGAATTAGTTTCAATTAATTTAAACTTATGAGCTAATTCTTAAAGTACCGGACATATTAGATGGTCCAGGCGCTACAGTGCTCCACTGGAAAAAGGTGGCTTGTCATCTCCAGGTTGGAGAAAAGTCCTTACCGCAGGGGGAGGAGCTCAGATGTCTAAGGGTTTTGTTTACGAGTAAAGGAAGAATGGAGTGTGAGATTGACAGGCGGATCGGTACAGCGGCAGCAGTAATGCGGTCGATGTACCGGTCTGTTGTGGTATAGAAGGAGCTGAGCCGAGAGGCCATGCTCTCAATTTACCGGTCAATTTACATTCCTATTCTCACTTATGGTCATGAGCTTTGGGTCATAACCAAAAGGACAAGATCTTAGATACAACTGGCCAGAATGAGTTTCCTTCGCAGGGTGGCAGGACGCACTCTAATAGATAGGGAGAGGAGCTCTGGAATCGCCCTGGAATCGCTGCTCCTCCACTGGCTTAGGCATCTTTTTCAGACGCCTCCTGGATGCCTACCTAGGGAGGTGTTCCAGGCATGTCCCACCAGGAGGAGACCTTGGGGAAAATCCAGGACTTTCAGCTGGCCTGGGAACAACTCAGGATTCAGAGGAGCTGGAGGAAGTGTCTGGAGAGAGGGAAGTCTCTCCTCAGACTGCTGCCCCCCCGACCCGGTCTCGGAAAAAGCAGAACAAAATGAATGAACAAAACCCTCTCAAAATTCAAATAATATAAAAGACTGTAATTTAAATTTTATTGAATAAGCTAAAAAAAGGCACATCAGAGGGTTAAAGCTGTACTTAATACAGCTTAATACAGAGACAAGACCATCTATCAAGGATGATTCATGTCAGCTTATCCAAGCAAATGAAAAATTTTCTTTGAAATGAAATTTTTGAATCACTAAAAACAAAACAGATTTGAATGCATTAATCATGATGCCTATCACAGTTGTGAGCGGTGCATTACCAAAGGTGCTTGCATCACAAAAAGAGTGGAATTTAATAAACAAGGATGCACCTTGCGAACAGATGAAGCATTGAGTGCAGTAGCTTACAAGAACCATCAAACTGGTGTAGGTCCATTAATTGTTGGGAGGACTGTCTTGTGTTAGCTCATTTGTCTCAGACTATATGCATATGGTAAACTTAGAAGTGGTTCGACGAATGCTAATATTCTTGACACAGGGCCCAACACTTAGCAAGCTTTTCTTTAAGGCAAAATCAAGAAATATCACAAAAGCCAAACAAACTCTGTGGAAAGATGCCTAGTGAATTTGCTCAGCAGCCCAGGGGTTTAGAAGACCTGAACTGGTGGAAGGCCACATAATTTAGACAGTTTTTGCTGTATACAGGACCAGTTGTGCTAAAGGATGTGTTATCTCCTGAAAGATACTACCATTTCTTATCCCTGACAGTAGTTATGTCAATTATGTTGAAGTCAGATGAGAGCACTCACAATGCATACCTTCAGTATGCCCAAGAACTCCTGTCACACTTTGTCATGCGCTGTTCTGACCTGTACGGAAAGTATTTTTCAGTTTACAATGTACATGGACTGATTCACCTTACTGAGGATGTGCGATACTTCAACTGTTTGTTGAATGATATTTCTGGTTTTCCTTTTGAAAACCATCTCCAGCAAATAAAGAAACATGTACGTAGTGGGAAAAGTCCCCTAGCACAGGTGACCAGGAGATTGTGAGAGATTGAATATGCAAACACCAAAATAGAGCTGAAGATCTTTGCCCAAACCCGACGGGTTTGAGCTTAATTTCAATCATTTTAGATGGGTTAGGGCCGGACTTGGGCTTGCGCAGTAAATGAACAGTCATATGATGCATTTCGATTAGCATGAGAAAGTAATCAAATAGTTTGTTACAACATTAAAATCCATCCCTGCAAAGGTTAAACATATGATGATGTAGATGTCAAAAAGAGTGAATTTTGACTGCGGTGAGGCCAGCCGCCAGTTCAAAAAGAACAGTCATTCTAGCCACCAAGGTATTTCAATGGTCACTCCTACACTGCGTATTACGGTAAAGTGCTAAACAGCAATGTACAGCAAGCTGACAGGGAAGATGACGAGGTCACTCGCTACATTTAAACTGCTGTCATGGAAAATGAAATGAATGTTCTTGGCTGGTGGAAGATGAACAAACAATACTACCCAAAACATGCTAAATTAGCCGGAACAGTATGCATCCCGGCCAGTTGCAGCAACAGTGAAAGGGTGTTCAGTGCTGCTCATTGAGCGCAGGACTGCGCTAAAGCCATCTACAGTGGATTAAATAATGTTCCTCCACAAAAACACGTAGCCTAATCTTGGTAAGTAAAGCATTTTCAAAGTATAACTAAATATTAATTAAACCATAAAATCATAATGTAGACAGAGTGGGCTTGTATAGGCTAATGTTGGCATTATTCTTTTAATATTCAGCTTCACCATTGCCTTAATGCCAGATTGTGTAGAGAAGTGGCGAAACAAATCCCACAGAGCCTTTATCTTAATTTTGTTATTGCCAAATACCCATCATAATTTATCATTTATTTTAATTTAATTTGTTAAAAAAGACTTATTGTTATTGGTGTGTTGGCCAATTTGAAGGCTAAGTGTATGTACCTAGGCCTATTTAGAGTGCTGAGATGTTACAATGTTACAAAGGACTTATTTTATTTCTTTGTTCCAACTTCCAAGTGGCCTATAGCCTATGTTTGTTATGAATAAATTATGTTAAAACACGTATAAATGACTCATTCATGAAAAAAGGCATTTGAATAATGTTGACCTAAAAAAAAGGTTCGGGCTTTTAAAAAGCTGTCAATCAAAATGTACTTGTCGGGCTTTTATGGCCCGATTACAGCTCAAGGACAAAATGCTGCCTGAAACACAACCTTGAATGCTTCTTTCTACAAAGGAAAAGGACAATTGTTTTCTCTTGTGAGATGAAAAATTTGCTTTTTAAAAGCATGTTTAGATGACAACTACTTGAAAGTGATCTGTTCCGCAAGGTGGCCTGCCTGCCTTATGAAAATGGTGCATCTGTTCCCATACCTCTCCTTCATGATACAGAGCTTGAAGGTTGGCAATTTTTTTATTAATTAACCTCTACGTAAGGCATGACCAAAGTGTGTCCTGGAGATCCGCAGTCCTGCAGAGTTTTGCTTCAATCTTAATTTAAACTCTACTGCCTGTAGCTCGTAGTAATCCTCAGACCTTGATTAGATTGTTCAGGCTTGTTTGATTAGGATTAGGGCTTAGTCATTAAAACTGTGTCTCTCTTCCTAAATTGATGTCCCTCCTAAAAACATTTAAAACTTCTACTCTAGGTATAAAACAAATATTTTAAAAAATGTTAACTCTTACAATTTTAGACCAAATTTAGAAATGAAAAAACATTATAATATTATTTGGAATTCTATTTCACTAAGATATTTGGGAATAAATTTAACAAAAGACTTGTCAACACTCTTTGACAGTAACTACGACCCCATTTATAAAGAGATAAAATCTGATATTTCTAAATGGACTCTCCTACGATTAGATATGAGCAGCCGGATAGAAATAATTAAAATGAACGTGGTACCATAGTTACTTTATCTTTTGCAATCATTGCCTCGGGTAGTACCACAAAAAAAAATTTAATGAATGGGATGGGATGATCTCATGGTTCATCTGGAGTAGTAGAAGACCTAGGATAAAGTTCAAGACACTGCAGTTGAGGAAAGAAAACGGTGGGAGAGCCCTTCCATGTCTTCAAGGCAAGGCAAGTTTATTTATATAGCACATTTCATACACAGTGGCAATTTAAAGTGCTTTACATAAACAGAAATAAAAAAGACAAGTGTAAGAAAAAATAAAAACAGATAATAAAAAACAGATAAAAATATGTTAAAACAGGTTGTAAAGAATGAAAAAGAAGAGAAAAACATAATAGTGCGATTTGTCGGACGTAGCACAGTGCTCATTCAGTAAAGGCACAGCTAAACAGATGTGTTTTCAGTCTGGATTTGAATGTGCCTAATGTTGGAACACATCTGATCATTTCTGGGAGTTGATTCCAGCAGCGAGGGGCGTAGTAGCTGAAAGCCGATTCACCCTGATTTGACTGAACTCTTGCAATTTCTAGTTTATATGATGTTAGAGATCTGAGTGTTCTTCTAGGTTTGTATTCAGTGAGCATATCTACATATCTATATAAAATGGCGGGGGCACAGTGGGTAGCAGGTTCGCCTCACAGTATGAAGGCCGCTGGTTCGAGCCTCCGTTGGGTCAGTTGGCGTTTCTGTGTGGAGTTTGCATGTTCTCCCTGCGTTCCTGTGGGTTTCCTCCAGGTGCTCCGGTTTCCCCCACAGTCCAAAGATATTTGGTACAGGTGAATTGGGTAGGCTAAATTGTCCGTAGTGTATGAGTGTGTATGGATGTTTCCCAGTGAAGGGTTGCGGTTAGGAGAACATCCGCAGCGTAAAACATGTGCTGGATAAGTTGGCGGTTCATTCCGCTGTGGCGACCCCCTGGATTAATAAAGGGACTAAGCCGAAAATAAAAATGAATGAATGAATGAATAATGTGATCACAGTATTTTCGGGGGCATACTGAAAAGAAGAAAACAAAAACTGGTCTCTAAATTATATGAATGCATACAAAATATTGATGGGGTTCAAGCATTAAAGGCCTTTTGGGCCTTTGACTAGCCAAAATGTATGGCTTACACTTAAACGCATGTATGATGGACATAATGTGCACAGTGGCACAAAGGACAATGAAAACTTCGTTGAATGGTAATTGGCTTTTCTTTTTTAAGATATGTCAATGTCCTCATGTTATGTCATACCATTTTGGACAAAGAAACTCATTCATTTTTTTTCGGCTTATTCCCTTTATTAATCTGGGGTCGCCATAGCAGAATAAACCGCCAACTTATCCAGCATACGTAGCGGATGCAACCCACAGGGCATGCACAGACATTTTGAGGGGCAGTGGCCCAAACCAAAAGAAAGGGGACTAAGTGTTTGGGTTCTTGCTAATACAAATTTTCCAGTTGTTATAAAAATACAATTAAAAGAGAAGACAGTACACTCTGTAATAATTTCAGAACTATGTACTATTTTACGTTTTTTTTAAATCTGTATTTTGAACAACAAAACCTTTTTTGTCCTGAAAGATCTTGATAACCTCATCTTTTGTGATTCACAAATACACATTGCTGATAATAACAGAAACTATTTACTGTTTTACATTTTAAAATGTACCTGTTCCTTTTTACAAACCTTTTTTTCATTTGGTACCATGTCCTGAAAGATTTGGATAACCTCATCTTTTATGATTGAGATGTCCTTTTCAATGGCCAGAAGCAGATCAGAGAGTCGTTCTTGTCCACATACATTGTGAAGCTTAGTTTTCACGAGCTTCAACTTTGAGAATGAGCATTCAACAGTGGCTGTTGAAACTGGAAGGGCTGCAAAGATTTTCAGCAGCTTAAAAAGTGTTGGAAACACAACATGAACCTCAAACTCCTTGAATGTTTCCAAAACTGCAAGAGCACTTTTTTGTGAGCATGTGTATGAAGAGTGGAAAACTCTAAGCTCAGTTCGCAGCTGTTGCTCCTCCTCTTGAAATCCGTAAAACTCACAAAGAGTATGAGCGACATTAAGTGCTTCAGCATTTGCAGTGTCTGTCCATTTTGATGGCTCCATCAAGCAATGCAGTGACATTCCAATTTTGTCAGTTTTCCCCTTACCTTGAAATCGCCTGTGGAGTTCCTGAATTAGTGAATCCAAAAAAGTGAAGTACATCCTTCCTCTGTAGTACTCCTCTAGAGTTTGTGGCTGGTGGTCCTCTGTTGCTGATTTGGAGCAGCACTTGAACTTTGTTGGCACTTTTCGTTGTCTTGCTTGCCCTGGAATCTCTTCAGGCACATTGATCCCTCTGGTCTCTGCTTGAATGGTAGTGTTGCGATATATTTCTTTGAATTCCTCTTCAGTCCTCAGTGTGTTCATTCTGCTAATGACACCATTCACAACAGTGTATCCTGCTGCAGTATGCATCCCGGCCAGTTGCAGCAACAGTGAAAGGGTGTTCAGTGCTGCTCATTGAGCGCAGGACTGCGCTAAAGCCATCTACAGTGGATTAAATAATGTTCCTCCACAAAAACACGTAGCCTAATCTTGGTAAGTAAAGCATTTTCAAAGTATAACTAAATATTAATTAAACCATAAAATCATAATGTAGACAGAGTGGGCTTGTATAGGCTAATGTTGGCATTATTCTTTTAATATTCAGCTTCACCATTGCCTTAATGCCAGATTGTGTAGAGAAGTGGCGAAACAAATCCCACAGAGCCTTTATCTTAATTTTGTTATTGCCAAATACCCATCATAATTTATCATTTATTTTAATTTAATTTGTTAAAAAAGACTTATTGTTATTGGTGTGTTGGCCAATTTGAAGGCTAAGTGTATGTACCTAGGCCTATTTAGAGTGCTGAGATGTTACAATGTTACAAAGGACTTATTTTATTTCTTTGTTCCAACTTCCAAGTGGCCTATAGCCTATGTTTGTTATGAATAAATTATGTTAAAACACGTATAAATGACTCATTCATGAAAAAAGGCATTTGAATAATGTTGACCTAAAAAAAAGGTTCGGGCTTTTAAAAAGCTGTCAATCAAAATGTACTTGTCGGGCTTTTATGGCCCGATTACAGCTCAAGGACAAAATGCTGCCTGAAACACAACCTTGAATGCTTCTTTCTACAAAGGAAAAGGACAATTGTTTTCTCTTGTGAGATGAAAAATTTGCTTTTTAAAAGCATGTTTAGATGACAACTACTTGAAAGTGATCTGTTCCGCAAGGTGGCCTGCCTGCCTTATGAAAATGGTGCATCTGTTCCCATACCTCTCCTTCATGATACAGAGCTTGAAGGTTGGCAATTTTTTTATTAATTAACCTCTACGTAAGGCATGACCAAAGTGTGTCCTGGAGATCCGCAGTCCTGCAGAGTTTTGCTTCAATCTTAATTTAAACTCTACTGCCTGTAGCTCGTAGTAATCCTCAGACCTTGATTAGATTGTTCAGGCTTGTTTGATTAGGATTAGGGCTTAGTCATTAAAACTGTGTCTCTCTTCCTAAATTGATGTCCCTCCTAAAAACATTTAAAACTTCTACTCTAGGTATAAAACAAATATTTTAAAAAATGTTAACTCTTACAATTTTAGACCAAATTTAGAAATGAAAAAACATTATAATATTATTTGGAATTCTATTTCACTAAGATATTTGGGAATAAATTTAACAAAAGACTTGTCAACACTCTTTGACAGTAACTACGACCCCATTTATAAAGAGATAAAATCTGATATTTCTAAATGGACTCTCCTACGATTAGATATGAGCAGCCGGATAGAAATAATTAAAATGAACGTGGTACCATAGTTACTTTATCTTTTGCAATCATTGCCTCGGGTAGTACCACAAAAAAAAAATTTAATGAATGGGATGGGATGATCTCATGGTTCATCTGGAGTAGTAGAAGACCTAGGATAAAGTTCAAGACACTGCAGTTGAGGAAAGAAAACGGTGGGAGAGCCCTTCCATGTCTTCAAGGCAAGGCAAGTTTATTTATATAGCACATTTCATACACAGTGGCAATTTAAAGTGCTTTACATAAACAGAAATAAAAAAGACAAGTGTAAGAAAAAATAAAAACAGATAATAAAAAACAGATAAAAATATGTTAAAACAGGTTGTAAAAGAATGAAAAAGAAGAGAAAAACATAATAGTGCGATTTGTCGGACGTAGCACAGTGCTCATTCAGTAAAGGCACAGCTAAACAGATGTGTTTTCAGTCTGGATTTGAATGTGCCTAATGTTGGAACACATCTGATCATTTCTGGGAGTTGATTCCAGCAGCGAGGGGCATAGTAGCTGAAAGCCGATTCACCCTGATTTGACTGAACTCTTGCAATTTCTAGTTTATATGATGTTAGAGATCTGAGTGTTCTTCTAGGTTTGTATTCAGTGAGCATATCTACATATCTATATAAAATGGCGGGGGCACAGTGGGTAGCAGGTTCGCCTCACAGCATGAAGGCCGCTGGTTCGAGCCTCCGTTGGGTCAGTTGGCGTTTCTGTGTGGAGTTTGCATGTTCTCCCTGCGTTCCTGTGGGTTTCCTCCAGGTGCTCCGGTTTCCCCCACAGTCCAAAGATATTTGGTACAGGTGAATTGGGTAGGCTAAATTGTCCGTAGTGTATGAGTGTGTATGGATGTTTCCCAGTGAAGGGTTGCGGTTAGGAGAACATCCGCAGCGTAAAACATGTGCTGGATAAGTTGGCGGTTCATTCCGCTGTGGCGACCCCCTGGATTAATAAAGGGACTAAGCCGAAAATAAAAATGAATGAATGAATGAATAATGTGATCACAGTATTTTCGGGGGCATACTGAAAAGAAGAAAACAAAAAACTGGTCTCTAAATTATATGAATGCATACAAAATATTGATGGGGTTCAAGCATTAAAGGCCTTTTGGGCCTTTGACTAGCCAAAATGTATGGCTTACACTTAAACGCATGTATGATGGACATAATGTGCACAGTGGCACAAAGGACAATGAAAACTTCGTTGAATGGTAATTGGCTTTTCTTTTTTAAGATATGTCAATGTCCTCATGTTATGTCATACCATTTTGGACAAAGAAACTCATTCATTTTTTTTCGGCTTATTCCCTTTATTAATCTGGGGTCGCCATAGCAGAATAAACCGCCAACTTATCCAGCATACGTAGCGGATGCAACCCACAGGGCCGTGCATAGACATTTTGAGGGGCAGTGGCCCAAACCAAAAGAAAGGGGACTAAGTGTTTGGGTTCTTGCTAATACAAATTTTCCAGTTGTTATAAAAATACAATTAAAAGAGAAGACAGTACACTCTGTAATAATTTCAGAACTATGTACTATTTTACGTTTATTTTTTATCTGGATTTTGAACAACAAAACCTTTTTTGTCCTGAAAGATCTTAATAACCTCATCTTTTGTGATTCACAAATACACATTGCTGATAATAACAGAAACTATTTACTGTTTTACATTTTGAAATGTACCTGTTCCTTTTTACAAACCTTTTTTTCATTTGGTACCATGTCCTGAAAGATTTGGATAACCTCATCTTTTATGATTGAGATGTCCTTTTCAATGGCCAGAAGCAGATCAGAGAGTCGTTCTTGTCCACATACATTGTGAAGCTTAGTTTTCACGAGCTTCAACTTTGAGAATGAGCATTCAACAGTGGCTGTTGAAACTGGAAGGGCTGCAAAGATTTTCAGCAGCTTAAAAAGTGTTGGAAACACAACATGAACCTCAAACTCCTTGAATGTTTCCAAAACTGCAAGAGCACTTTTTTGTGAGCATGTGTATGAAGAGTGGAAAACTTTAAGCTCAGTTCGCAGCTGTTGCTCCTCCTCTTGAAATCCGTAAAACTCACAAAGAGTATGAGCGACATTAAGTGCTTCAGCATTTGCAGTGTCTGTCCATTTTGATGGCTCCATCAAGCAATGCAGTGACATTCCAATTTTGTCAGTTTTCCCCTTACCTTGAAATCGCCTGTGGAGTTCCTGAATTAGTGAATCCAAAAAAGTGAAGTACATCCTTCCTCTGTAGTACTCCTCTAGAGTTTGTGGCTGGTGGTCCTCTGTTGCTGATTTGGAGCAGCACTTGAACTTTGTTGGCACTTTTCGTTGTCTTGCTTGCCCTGGAATCTCTTCAGGCACGTTGATCCCTCTGGTCTCTGCTTGAATGGTAGTGTTGCGATATATTTCTTTGAATTCCTCTTCAGTCCTCAGTGTGTTCATTCTGCTAATGACACCATTCACAACAGTGTATCCTGCTGCTAAGTCCAGGTCTTGCCGCTGAAGAGTATTTGAAGCAACTGCTGTTTCCATGAATATTGGAGTTGTTATTTCCAAGCAAAGAATAAATTCAAAGTGTATGCCTTGCAACAGCATGTTTGCTTCCCCTGCAGCTAGATCAGGTGGCTCAGACCTTTTAACAGATCTTCCAGGAACTGGACAAAAGCAGGAAGACATTTTGTGAATGTCCTCAGGGCTGTTTCCCTGCAGCTCAATCGTGTGTCTGAGAGCTTCTGTAGCTCAAGGGCTCGCTGGCCAGGATTCATTGCTTGCTGTGTTTGAACAAAAGCTGCATGTCATTTTATGGAGTTGGCAATAAAGGTGTAAATTTTTTTAACTATGGTAAAAAAAATGGACAAAGTGCATGCTAGACTTGGCACTCTCCACTAATACAAGGTTCAAGCAATGAGCATGGCAATGAACATATAATGCCTTTTCATTTTGCTTTTGTATTCTGGACTGTAGTCCTTTGTAAGGCCCACTCATGTTGGCTGCGCCGTCATAACCCTGGCCACGGATGTCCTCAACTTTCAGCTGGCTCTCCTTCAGCAAGTTCATCACTAGGTTTTCAAGCTGTTCTCCTGTTGTTGACTGAACATCACAGAGCTGAATGAAGCACTCTTTTATGGTCATGTCATGTACGTAACGCACCACAAAGCACACCTGTTCAATGTGTGATACATCAGTGGTCTCATCAATTAAAATGGAAAATATTGATGCTTCCCTCACTTCCTTCAGTATGACCCTTTTCACATAAATAGCCATTGCCCTAATTAGGTCATTTTGTATCCGGTAAGAGGAGAGAGACCTGAGGTTTTTGATGTGATGCTTGTTTTTCCTTTATATTGTCAAGATGAAGCTTAAGAACACTGTCATACTGGCTAACCAACTCCTCAAGCTCTAAGAAATTACCTTTGTTCAAACTTGAGAGGTTTTCATTGTCACCTCTGAATGCCATGCCTTGTTTTGCCAAGTACAATATAATATCAAATAGTCGGCAGATAATCTCTCTGTTAACTCTTCTAGATTACTAGTATCAGCTAGGCCTAAGTGATTATAATGGAAAATATAGGCCTACTTAATTATAAGACTTAAAAGTGTGACAAACACAGCTAAATGTTCTATATGATAATTTACCTGCTGGCTTGCTGGAGCTTTGAATCCATGTTTTCAGTGTTGAACGACCTTTAGCAGCTTTCCTTCGTTCTTTCTCTCTTTGTGTCTATCTTCTTTATTGTGAAGGCATTGTTTTTTGACGATTTTTTTGTCGACAAAGTGTGCCAACAACAGAGAATTGTTTTTTATTTTAGATCTGATTTTGATTAGACATTCAAATTCTAAAAACGTGGATATTTAGCACAAGTTGTCAGCACTTTAGAAGACCACTGACTGCAATGTGGATTGTAATGAGACTATCTACCTTGTTATGCAACGATCGTCAAGAACTTTTCTGTCTCCACTTTCCAGAGAGCAGGCACACAGATTGTGTAAGTGACGCTGCGGACTACGGTGCGGGCGGTAAAACATGGAACATGTTTAGCGAAGCGGTAACTGAACAGCCAGGGGCGGGGGCACGGACGCGTTGGAGGGGGAGGGAGGGGATACAGTCTGAGAGGGGCACCTCAGCCAATGAGGGCTCTAGCCACCTGGCCACCCCCCTGTGCATGGCCCTGCAACCCATCACTGGGAAACATCCATACGCGCACTCATTCACACACATACACTACGGACAATTTAGCCTACCCATTTCACCTATACCGCATGTCTTTGGACTTGTGGGGGAAACCGAAGCACCCGGAAGAAACCCACGCGAACACAGGGAGAACATGCAAACTCCACACAGAAATGCCAACTGACCCAGCTGAGGCTCGAACCAGCGACCTTCTTGCTGTGAGGCGATTGTGCTACTCACTGCGCCACCGTGACACCCAGACAAAGAAACTGGATGGCAAAATTTGAAGTTAATTGGACAAATGGTTGCTTACATAAGGGATTTTTTTGCTGTATAGTGCCACCATGTAGCCAATGTTTATGAGTTTCATGCTTTGACTTCAGATTGACCTCTTACATATTTGTAACAAGTTTGGTTAATATTTCTCAACTTGTTTGTTTGTTTTATATTTGCACATTCTGACTTTGTCCTTAATATAATTTTAGAAAAGTATTGTTTGCAAATTCTAAATAGTGAAATCATATAATCAAAAATGTATAGCAGGTTAGGTGGAAGAGAACTAAATAAAAATCAGATCACAAAAAAGGAGTGCTAAAAACAGAAATATCCTGCTATCTTTTTACATTACACTTACGTTACCAAGACAACGAGTCTTGTGTACATTGCTTGTTCTCCTTTTACACTTGAACAACTAAATGAATGCTTAGGTCTATTTAATTGACTGTATTATTAATGCTGTATTCCGTGAATTTGAAAATAGTCAATCTTTCGCTGGACGTTTTCAGTGGCTAAAAAACACCTCCTGTTATAGCCCATTCATAAAAAAAGAGAACACAGTCTACATGAGCTTTGTGTGTGTAATGTGAAGTAGAGCTGAAGATCTTTGCCCGAACCCGACGGGTTTTATTCATTTTAGACTGGGTTGGGCCGAGCTCTGGCATGCGCAGTAAATGAATAGTCATGTGATGCATTTCAATTAGCGCGAGAAAGTTATCAAATCGTTTGTTACAACATTAAAATACATGCCTGCGAAGGTAAAACAAATGATGACTAAGAAGTTAAAAAGAGTGAATTTTGACTGCGGTCAGGCCAGCCGCCAGTTCAGATGGAATGGTCATTCTAGCCGCAAAGGTATTTCGGCGGTCACTCATACACTGCATATTACGGTAGAGCGCTAAACAGCAATGTATGTACAGTAAGCTGACAGACAAGATGACGAGGTCACTCGCTACACTGAAACCGATGTCATGGAAAATTAAATGGATGTTCTTGGCTGGTAGAAGATGAACAAACAATCCTACCCAAAACTTGCAAAATTAGCCAGATCAGAACTATGCATCTCGGCCTCTAGCAGCAGCAGTGAAAGGGTGTTCGGTGCTGCTGGACGCACCATCCTGAGTGCAGGACTGCGCTAAAGCCATTTACAGTGGTTTCAATAATGTTCCTCCACAAAAACACGTAGCCTAATCTTGGTGTGTAAAGGGTTTTTAAATTATAAATAAATATTTATTATACCATAAAATCATAATGTAGACAGGGTATATAGGCTATTCGTTTAATATTCAGCTTCACCGTCACCGTAAGGCCAGATTGTGGAGAGAAGTGGCGAAACAAATCCCGCAGAGTCTTTATCTTAATTTCGTTATTGCCAAATACCCCTCAGAATTTAGAATTTATTTTCATTTAATTTGTTAAGAAAGACTTCTCTTCATTGGTGTGTTGGCCAATTTGAAGGCTAAGTCTATGTACCTATGCCTATTTAGAGTGCTAAGATGTTACGATGTTACAGAGGACTTTTTTTTGTTCCAACTTCCAAGTGGCCTATACAGGGTTCTTACACTTTTTGCAACTTTAAATTCCAGCACTTTTCAAGCACTTTCAAGGTGCATTTTTATGCTTTTCCAGCACCTAACAACCGCGGTAAATTACGTTTATATATGCTGTATGTACTTTTTCACATTTAAATCCATTGTGCTATTTAAAAAAAACACAATATGGCACTTCAACTTAAATTGTTGAATACTTTGGAGCAAAGATTTATTGGGATAGTTTACCCAAAAATGGTAAAAGAAAAATGAAAAATGAAAAATAAAAAGTTCAGTTATTGGATGAAGCATTTTTTTAGGTTTGGTCTTTTCTACCTAAGGTTGATATCTCAAAAATGAGCTTACAGTCAGATTTTGTTTGTTGTAGTACCAAACTTTCAAGACCAGTAGTTATTCAAAATTCATGTAACAAATTAAATCCTTATGAGTCTGAGAATAATCTTGCTGCAAATTAATGAACTCTTCCTATGTCAACTGTTTTGAAAATCAGTCACCAAATATGGAAACCATAGTTTGTAATCTTTCATCAATTAATTCATTCATTTTCTTTTCGGCTTAATCCCTTTGTTAATCAGGAGTTGCCACAGCGGAATGAACCGCCAACTTATCCAGCATATGTTTTATGCAGCGGATGCCCTTCCAGCTGCAACTCAACACTGGGAAACACCTATACACTCTTGCATACACACACATACACTACGGCCAATTTAGTTTATTCAATTCACCTATAGCCCATGTGTTTGGACTGTGGGGGAAACTAGAGCACCCGGAGGAAACCCACGCAAACACGGGGAGAACATGCAAACTCCACACAGACGTGACGCCGAGCTTTCATCAATATTACTTTAGGTTATGACCAAGGCTTCACATTAACACCGGCTAACCCGCCACATGCGGGTAGATTTCAGCTCTGGCAGGTTAGACAGACACCTCCACTAGCCACTTTGGCTGGTTGGAAATCATTTTTAAATTGTAGGTCTCCTGAAAGCAGGGTTCGATAATAAGCATGACCCAATATTCCTGCAAACGTGATCTTAGAATCGAAAAGCAGCACAACGAGAAGATGATCACTCGTGCGCACAGGTAATGTGATGCGCGCAACTGTTAAAAAGCGCGCACGCTCCCGTTTACTTGCGCGAAGCAACCGTGCCTAGAGGAAGCGCAACTGGTGCGATTCGTTCCCTTTGAAATAGACTGCACAAAAAGCGATGATCGTGCACCACGTTACAGTTATATTTGTTAATATGGTTTAATTATATTTGTTTACAATAACATTGCTTTAATGGGAGATTACTCCCCGTTTATGTGTAGTTAACTGGTGATCTGGGATTTTTAGACAGATTACTGTGCATATTTTAGATACATGACAATAATTCCTTTTTTAAATGTAATGTTTTTTTAAAAGAAAAGTTTTGCTGAACTAAAAAGTGCACCTATACAGCTATATTTTCCTTGTTTTGACACTTTAAAACATTGTGGCTATGAAATACTTATTTGGTGTGGTCAGAGATAAATTTGGTAAATCCTTAATTTTGAGCCCTGAAAAGTCGTGAAATAAAAACTGATTGCATTGTGACACAACCCATTTGCTCATTCACACTGAGCAAGCTAATACACAACACACACAAGAAGTTAAATGAATGAGAAGGCATGTGGACATAACACAACATCTAAATCAAGTCATTTTAGCATGTCAAAGTCAAATTTATGCATATAAAATATATTTTCCCAACAAGAAAAGTGTGGCTAGTGAAAATGGCGAGTGGCTAGTAATGTTGGAAATCTACTAGCCACAGCGGCTGGTGATCAAAAAAGTTAATGTCAAGCCCTGGTTAGGACTAAGGTACTGTTGTAACTGTATGTAAATGTCCCACCTGTCAAATGGTGACAGTTAAGGGGTTAAAGGAAAACATGTTTAATAGTTCAAAATGTATCACCTCTCTGTAAGTAGTTTGGGAATTTTATATAACCTATATATAATTGACAAATAATCACCAGAGAGATAAATACAATTTCAATAAACACTAACGTTAATTGTGTAAAATTTGAATATTTTTTTCTATCTTATGCTCATCTTGAGCAGCCCCCACATAGCATGTCGTGAATAACACGATCAATAATTTAAATTGGCAAGGGAGTGCCCTTTTTAGATTGTTAGAGTTTAGGAAAAATCTACAATGAAAATAGTGCAAAAATGAAACTGCACTGAACAAAATATAGTGCAAAAATAATAAATAGGTTATCCAGGAGTAGGCCAAACAGGGTAGGTAGGTAGGTAGGTAGATATTGACATATAACTTATTATTTGCATATGTCATCTTAACAGCAATAAGTTGCAAATGAGTTGCAATATTAGTTTAATCTTAGTGAACGCAGTCCCTTTTGCGATGGTGTACGCGCTGCAGTTTTATGACTGACAACATCGTGATGAATAAATGAGGGATTAAACAAAACATCTTGTGCTTTAAATGTGTGGAAAATGCTGTTAAGTTACCTGCAAACTCCGTCCCTCAGGCTTCACAGTGAATTTAGTCACTTTCATAGCGAACTTTAACCCACCGGAAGTCTTTTATCCGCGCTTCGAAAAGTGTAAATGCTGGATTAACATTCACCACATGATCACTGATCAGATGTGCCGTTATTTGTAACTTTAGGCAGACAAAATTTGTCAGTGTTATTTTCATTCTCTCGTATCCATACATCCAGACCTTCACATTTTCGCGGCTCACAGCTGTAGCATTCGTCTGAACTGAGTGATTGACAGCTGATTTTAACCAATCCATTCGCGTTCAGTTCAAGAGCAGTGGGCCAATCAAACGAGCTTTAAGGCGAGGCATTGCGGGCTTTGCAGCAAGTTGACATGACAACTGTTTTAAACTATACCTGAGCGCTGCGTTTGGCGTTAAGAGCAAATATGCCGCATTTCGGCCGCATATGCGACCAAAACGGTTGTAATTTCGAGTCCTGCAATTTCAAATTCAAGCAGGTTCAAGCACTTTGTCCAAAATCCAAGCACTTTTCTAACCTTGAAAACACTATATTAAAAATCAAGCATTTTCCAGGATTTCCAGCACCCGTACGAACCCTGCCTATAGCCGATGTTTGTTACGAATAAATTGTTAAAACATATAAATGACTCATTCTTGAAAAAAGGCAAAAGAGTTGTGTGTAGCCATGTGCACATTTGAATAATGTCGGGTTATAAACGGGTTCGGGCTTTATAAAGCTGTCAATCAAAATGTACCTGTCGGTCTCAGGCCGAGTTCTGTCGAGCTCAGGCCCTATTGGGCCTAATTTTTATGGCCCGATTACAGCTCTAATGTGAAGTGACCCTGACATCAGAGGTGTGGATGCAAACGCAGGGTTTATTAGCAGGATGATCAGGCAAGCAACAGTCAAAACAGGAGCAAACAGATGTATACAGGCAATCCAGAGTCGTAGTCAAAGAAACAGGTAGATGGTCAAACAAACAAACAAACAAAACAAAGCAAGGTTCAAACATGTAAGGCAAGGAAACAGTGTCGTAATGTTCACTAGTATCACAGTTCAACAAGACTCAGCCAAGTCTGTATGTTTGTGTGCTGTGTATACAGTCCTGAAATCAGTCCATAAGCACCTTCAGCTGTGTGTTTGCAATCAGTCAGGATTAGGAACCGATGTGTGTATTGCATGACTGAAATTGTAGTCCATAAAATGGCGGATTTGTAGTTCTATGTGATCTGTTTACACATCTGCACAGGTTGGATCGCTGGTGACCGTGACAGCGTGAATAAAATAGTTTTAAAACATACCTGTCTAAAAGTAATACTTCTGCTATGGTGTCATTCTTCAAGTTGTGATTTTGAACTGCATAATGTTATTTACCTCCAGCATGCAAAACTTTGATATATAATCAGGATTTAGAAAAGTTTTGATTCTGCATTTTGGCAGAAGCCCTTTTAAAAGCAACCTTTCTTTTTATGGATCTAATGTCACGTTGGTCTTTCAGAAAATAGAGCATGTTGATGCTGAGTTTGCCTCTGTAAACTGTAGATTGCCATGCTCCACTTGATCGCGCAAATGATGTATCTATCTGCATGAAAAGGGTGTGCAGAAATTCAAATTTAAATTTGTTGACAGACAGTTTAAGTTACCTGTCGTAATTAAGTTATTTATCGACCTGACGATTTTTAATTGGACAAACATTTTTTAGTCTTATGCCTTACCCTGAATATAAAAATACACATAAATACATTTAGATTATTTACTTTAATCATTACTATCGAAATGTGAAGAGACTTTCAACCAGCACAACAAAACATGTTTCTCAAGACACTCACCAACTGGACCTTTAAAGGTTCTTTTGGACAACTTAAGGAGAATGTACAATAAAAACAAGAGCAATAAAACAAAAAGAACCAGAAGATGAAGTGTACACAAATCGTGCAGATACAATTAAATATTAAAAGCCATATGAATACTCACAGTTTTGAGTCTGTACGTGAAATTATGTCTTTGATGGTAGACAGCAGTGAGCTGCAAAAGTGGGGAGCAGAGAGGCTGAAATCTCTACTGTCCATAGATGATAGATGTGTAGAGGGGACAGACAAATGGAGGTACATGTAGGTGGAAGATTTTAGAGTGTGAGTAGCAAAAGCAATATGAATAAGAGCAGACAGACACAGTGGCAAGGTTGTGACCAAAGAGAAGAGAAATCTTACATAAGGGAGATGTGATAAGGCACAAGAACTGCAGTGGCATTAGGGGTAAGAGAAGGGTAAAGTTGGTTAATGTTGTGTAGGTGGAAGTAAGTAGAGTGTAATGTTATTGATGTGAGAATCAAAAAATAAGGTATTATTGAGGGTGACACCTAGACTCTTGACTTGTTTAGAGGGATAAATGGAACAATCATGAATATAAAGTGAAACAGTGTCAGTTTTGGAAAGTGTTGTTTTGGTACCAATGAGTAAAACTTCAGTTTTGGTAGTATTTGTTTGAAGAAAGCAAGATTTGATTTCAAAATGTAAAAGACAAAGATGGAAAATTGAAACAGGGTGTTGTGTTTGTAGAAAATTTTACAAAGGAGAAAATGAAACATGATGAAAAGGATGGGTCACAGGACTGAGCACTGGGCTACACTTGATGAAACTGAAATGTTGAGATGTTAATGATTTGACTTGAATGAATTGAGTAGGAGGCGACGCAGTGGCGCAGTAGGTAGTGTGTGGAGTTTGCATGTTCTCCCTGCGTTCGTGTGGGTTTCCTCCGGGTTCTCCGGTTCCCCCCACAGTCCAAAGACATGCGGTACAGGTGAATTGGGTAAGCTAAATTGTCCGTAGTGTATGAGTGTGAGTGAGTGTGTATGGATGTTTCCCAGAGATGGGTTGCGGCTGAAAGTTTCTGCTCCGTAAAACATGTGCTGGATAAGTTGGCGGTTCATTCCGCTGTGGCGACCCCGGATTAATAAAGGGACTGTCACGGTTGTGGATCTGTCTGTTTCTCTTGTATGTGTGGGTGTGAGTGTGTTTGTTTGGGTGTACCTTCACCTTTTTTCCTGTTATCCCTGTTTAATAAACCAACTTGCATTCACTTGCATTTGGTTCTCCGGCGTATTTGTGACAGAACGAACTGACTATTATGGACCCAGCAAGTGTTTCGGAGATCCAAGACGTTTTATCACACAGCTCTGCCCGTCTAGATCAACAAGACAAGCAAATGATGGTCACCAGTCAGGCCATTCAGTCTTTGGTCTGAGCTCACCACTCAGGTACAAAGACTAAGTTCGGGACTAAGCTCCGCGGCTGTTTTACAAGCTCCTCCCACCATGCCACTCGTAAGGCCTGCACCAGAGGAGAGCTCCCGAACCACTGAACCGCGACTCCCACCACCAGCATGTTATTCAGGTGACTCTCAGTCTTGTCAATCATTTTTAGCAAAATGTTCACTATATATATTACCTTACAGCCCTCGTCATTTCCCACCGAGGAGAGTAAGGTGGCGTTTGTCATCAACCTACTGGCAAAGCGGCACTATGGGGTACCACGGTCTGGGAGCGAAAACTTCCCTGCTACGCCTATTTTAAATCGTTCTCTGATTAACTTAAAACAGTTTTTGATCATGCAGTCTCCGGAAGAGAGGCGGCTCGGAAACTCGCTGAACTTAGACAAAACGATCTGAATGTTGCTGAATTCTCCATCGATTTCCGCACTCTAGCAGCAGAGTATAAATGGAATGTTGAAGCGCAGTGGGATATGTTTTTTCATGGACTAGCGGATTATATAAAGGATGAGATTTACGTAATGGATTTACCGAAGACCTTAGATGACCTCATTGAGTTAGCCATCAGAGTACACACACAACTGCAACAGAGAGGAGTTCACAAAGAACGACACACACCACATCTGACCACACAGACTCTTTTTACATCGACAGCTCCTGAGATCACCTCACTCGACTGCGAGCCTGAACCCATGCGGATGGGCAGATTTCGTCTTTCTGGAGATGTCCAGCAGAGGGTCTGTGTATGTACTGTGGGGGCGCTGGGCATTTGTGGTTTCATGTCGATTCAAATGCAAGAATCCGGTCATGGGTAAGAGGTTACAGGCTGGTGAGGCCATTATGAACGAACCTTCTTTCAACAGTACTATGTTGTCTGTGAGACTGTGTGTTAATTCTGATGTACATGACTGTCATGTGCTCGTTGACTCCGGAGCAGAAGGGAATTTTATAGACTCTAAATTGCCTTACAGACTGAAAATTCCTCTTTCCTCACCTATTGCTGTTCACTTTCTTAGCGGTATTTCTCTTCCCACCATTACACACTCCACGGGTGCTATAAGTTTCATTACTTCTGGTAACCATTCAGAAACCATTAAAATATTTTTAACAGAGACGATCACCACTCCTGTGATCCTCGGTCACCCCTGGTTGGTTTTGCAAAAACCTCACATTTATTGGGGATTTAATTCAGTTTTTTCTTGGAGCGAGAGCTGTCATGAGTTTTGTCTATTGTCTGCTTGTTCTGCTGTGTCTCGTTCTGTGTTTAAGGAGGAACAGATGGATCTATCAAACGTGCCTCGTGAGTACCTTGACCTGAAGAGAGTGTTCAGTAAGTCCTGGGCTGCATCTCTGCCTCCGCATCGTTCCTATGACTGTGCTATAGATCTATTACCAGGTACGTCTCCACCTAAAGGCAAATTATACTCGCTTTCTGCCCCAGAGAGGAAGGCCATGGAGAAATACATTTCTGATTCTCTAGCAGCCAAGATCATCCGTCCCTCTTCTTCACCGGCGGGGGCGGGATTTTTTTTTGTGAAAAAGAAGGATGGTTTCCTTCGTCCCTGCATTGACTATCGGGGGCTGAACAACATCACGATTAAGAATACTTATCCTTTGCCATTGATGTCTTCAGCCTTTGAACGTCTGCAGGGGGTGAACTTTTTCACAAAACTAGATCTCCGCAATGCTTATCATTTGGTTCGCATAAGAGGGGGGATGAATAGAAAATGCCGTTTAACACCCCCAGAGGGCACTTTGAGTATTGCGTTCTTCCCTTCGGCCTTTCCAACGCTCCGGCTGTTTTCCAGGCACTCGTCAATGACGTGCTGAGAGATATGATAGATCAGTTTATCTATGTTTACCTAGATGACATACTGATATTTTCTCACTCTCTCCAGGAACATGTTCAGCACGTCAGATGAGTGCTTCAGAGGTTGTTAGAGAATGGTCTTTATGTCAAGGCGGAGAAATGCATTTTTCATGCACAGTCTGTTCCTTTTTTAGGGCATATCGTGAGAGTCGAGGGGATGTGCATGGATCCAGAGAAGATTCAGGCTGTGGTAAATTGGCCAACTCCGCATTCCCGTAAGGCCCTGCAAAGGTTTCTGGGCTTTGCCAATTTCTACCGGCGATTTATTCGCAATTTCGGCCAGCTCGCAGCACCTCTGACCGCCTTGACCTCTTCCAAAACTCCGTTCAGGTGGTCTAGCGCGGCCAAAGCCCCGTTTTCCGAACTGAAAGGCTGCTTCGTTTCAGCTTCCATCCTTATAGCCCCTGATCCCTCCTGGCAGTTTGTGGTGGAGGTCGACGCGTCAGAGGTTGGGATCGGAGCCATCCTGTCCCAGCGCTTCTCCTCGGATGGCAAGATCCACCCGTGCGCGTTTTATTCCCATCGTTTATTACCGGCAGAAAGAAATTACGACATTGGTAATCATGAGCTGTTGGCAGTCAAGCTAGCTTTGGAGGAGTGAAGTCATTGGTTAGAAGGGTCGGGGGTCCCTTTTATTGTTTGGACCGATCACAAAAATCTTGAGTGCATCAAATCCGCCAAAAGATTAAACTCTAGGCAGGCTCGGTGGGCATTATTTTTTGGACGATTTAATTTTACCATCTCCTATCGACCAGGTTCTAAGAACATCAAACCTGACGCGTTATCCCGTCTTTTAGATTTTTCGGAGCGCGCATCGTCACTCGAACCCATTGTACCACAGAAGATTTTTGTTTCCACCATTACTTGGGAGATCGAGTGAAAGGTTCGCGCAGCCTCAGAAGGGGTAACGCCCCCGATCGGATGCCCACCGAGTCGGTTATTCGTGCCAGAGGAACTTCGGTCTGATGTTATCCGGTGGGGACATTCCTTCAAAGTAGCATATCATCCTGGGCTGAGTAGCACATTATTTGTTGTTCAACAACGATTCTGGTGGCTGGCTATGGCTCGTGATGTGCGTGATTTTGTCTTGGCTTGTTCTGTTTGTGCAGTTTCTAAGACTTCCAATTGCCCTCCTGCTGGACTTTTTCAGCCGCTGTCAGTGCCTTCGAGACCCTGGTCCCACATTTCGCTAGATTTCGTTACGAGTCTTCCATCCTCGAACGGCAACAAGGTGGTTTTAACTGTGGTGGACCGGTTCTCGAAGGTGGCTCATTTCATCCCTCTGCCCAAATTACCTTCAGCCAGAGAGACAGCGGTTGCGGTCATTAATCACGTCTTTCGCATTCATGGCCTCCCGACGGACGTGGTTTCTGACAGGGGTCCTCAGTTTGTTTCTAAATTTTGGAGAGAGTTTTGTCGGTTATTGGGGGCCACTGTTAGTCTTTCGTCTGGGTTTCATCCCCAGAGTAACGGTCAGACCGAAAGAGCCAACCAGGATCTTGAACGCACATTGCGATGTTTGGATTCTCAGAATCCCACCTCCTGGAGCCAGCAGCTCACATGGGTTGAGTACGCATATAACTCATTACCAGTGTCAGCTACGGGCCTCACTCCGTTTCAGTGTAGTTTAGGTTACCAGCCACCAATTTTTCCCAGTCTAGAATCTGAAGCCGCGGTCCCCTCCGCTCACGCCTTTTTTCAGAGGTGCCGTCGCACCTGGAGCAGGGCCAGACAGACCCTCCTCCCGTTTTTCATACGGCCATTAATCCGCATACTCCGGTCCCCCCCCCCAGGAGGCGCTCCTAGGAGAGGGAGTACTGTCACGGTTGTGGATCTGTCTTTTTCTCTTGTATTTGTGTGTGAGTGTGTTTGTTTAGGTGTACCTTCACCACGTGGCTGTATGTGTTTACATGTCGTCAGCTGAGCAGTCACGTGCTTTGCTGTTGCTCAGCATCACTCAGCTGTTAATCATGAACCACAGGTGCAGCACGTTACCCGCGCGCCTATATCTGTTCAGTGTTTGTATCTCGTGTTGTCAGTTCGTTGTGGTTCACATCTGTGTCTGTTCCTGTTAGGCTTCTCCCGCTGAATCCGCTGGTGGTGAGTCATCATAGAGTCTGTTGCTTTTGGACTTGTCAAGCACGGCTTGGTTTCATTGAAGTTGTTACCGCTGTTTGCACTGATGACACTCACAAGAGATTCACTTTGAGTTGCTGCTCTGAAGAACTGTTACCGCTGTTTGGCGTTGTCGATTTCCTTGAGAGATGCACCATTGCTTTACCCCTTCCCTCGATATCTGGTGAGATATCCATGAGAGATTTCCCTCTGGATCTGTTGCTCTGAAGAACTATTACCGCTGTTAAGCGTTGTCGATTTCCTTGAGAGATGCATCATTGCTCTACCCTAACCCTCGATATCTGGTGAGATCTATACCAGCTGTTTTTTCCTGTTATCCCTGTTTAATAAATCAACTTGCATTCACTTGCATTTGGGTCTCCGGCGTATTTGTGACAGGGACTAAGCTGAAAAGAAAATGAATTGGTGAAGTGCGGTGAAGGAATTCACCGGATCAAAACCAGTTCGAATCAGGTTTGGAATGTTGAGCGCAAATGGCTTCATTCGCTCCAGGGCTTCTAACAGTAGGATAACAGGGGTGCAAGTCATCAACTCTCTTCACCCCCAACACTCTGGCCCTAAGTTGGACGGATGCGGTCACAATCTTGGTTAATCGGTAACCAACTAGACAAAGACGCCCTTCAAATTCTCTTCATCACGAGACTTTTGAATGACCATAATGTGATGGCCATGCGTTCGACCACGAGATGGACAGTTTCTCAGAGACAAAGAAATCCCAAAAGAAATGAACGAGAAACTTAAAGACGATTCTTATAGATGTTATAACCAAGGCAAAATTTGATATTTTGAATGACATTTATAAGTATTGATGTGCTGTGTTTATTCCAACCAACCAGGTTCATAATGTGTGATTTTTACCCTTATGACAGGCTAAAATGATCTGTATGTGTTTGAAATGCTTCGTGCTTAGTGTTAAACTGAACCCCTCTTTATTTGCAATACTTTGCTGTAAATGAGAATTTTGTGATACGAACCATATTCGTCTTGTAACATTTGATGTCAGATAGTTACAATCTTACCAGAGATTTTATCACGTGAAATCTCTTGCAGACGGTTAATGATTAAACCTGACTACACTGGTACGGGGCGTGGCCCAGCCCTTCATCTTGCCATTCATTGGAAGATAGTGTTAGGAGGACGGATCAATACGTCTCCCTTAAAGCCCACTGCAGCGTCAAAATCCGCGCGCAGCCTCTTAGCATTAGCTGGCAGACCCGGCCGCCTACCACGTGGTCGGGTCACCACAAACTATCATCCCAGCATCTTAAGTTTCGGACCGCTGAAACTTCCGCTAAACTGACTCTCAACAGAGTCCGCTTCCCCGTCACCCAGGACAACAGAGCCACTCCCGTCGACGGAGTGAATCCCGGAGACGTCACAGAGAAACCAACCTATCGGCAGCGCCACGTGTTTCCTCAAGCCATCCGGCGAGGGAAAATCAAGCGAAGACTGCAACAAACTCGCAAGTAACAAATAACTGTTGCCTCTATCTGATCTAGTGCATATGATTTTTAGCAGTTAAAGATAAGTCAATTCTCTGCTTTTGTGGTTTCTCAGGTGATTCTAAGATCTAGTACGAAATACTAGATCGGCTGGACTGGTTGTTCAATTCATTTTGCATCCTCCGAACTGCCTGTGTGTGTGTGTGTTTGTGTGTGAATGTGTGTGTGCATTTGTTTGTTTGTTGTTTTGATTATTACGTAGTTAGCCTCGTGTATCGAATAGTGTAGCTCAATAAATCTTTGTTCTCCTTTGAAAGAACTGTGTTCTCGTTTATGTGCTTTGTAAGTCTTTGCCTCAAGCTGTAGATCCTGTTACCTTGCTGAAAATTAACCCTATTCTGTGTTATGTTATGACCGGTGGCCACGGAAATATAGACGAGAATTAATAAATGTGATTGTCTCTATTTGCGGGACACACAAAGGTTGAATCTTTGATCTGATTCAATCCGACTCAATTGAGTCGAATCAATGATTCGAATCTTCAAGATCCGAGTCATTGATCTGAGCTAATAATTCCTAAATCGATCTTTTAACGTAGATTGATTTCTTACAGCGGTTTTGTGCTGTAGAGTGAGTGGAAACCAGAGTTAAACTGTTTGTAAAAGTTGGTATGAGTTAAATGTATCTGAAGTTGTGTTGCTACAATTTTGTCAAGAATTTTGTCAATAAATGGTAGATTAGAAACGTGTTGTAATTTATTAAAATTAGATGTGTCAGAACATTTTTTTTTTAGTTTGCTGCAGATTTGAAGGAAGTAGGAATTGTTCCAGTGGAAAGAGAATACTGGATAATGGCTAAAATTGGAGGATGTGTTTAAGTAGGACTGTGGGGAGAGGATCTAATTGAGAGGAAAAATACTTTGTAAATATTTGTAAAGATTGATTGATATTTGTAAATATGATTTAAAGAGCCATGAAACACCCCTCTTTCGCTTTGAGTCTACCTTAGATTTTCAAAAAATGCTTCATGATGGGTGTGGCAGAGCAGGGGAGAAAAAGGGGAGCAAACAACTGTTGTCAGTTGGCTCACAAAATGAGACACACTGAGGAGACCCAATATTTTATAGTTTACAAAGTTTAAATGAATAGTAGGTAATTTAATGTCCTGCTACATTTGTTATTCGTAATTCCATACACACAAAACCACAGTTTGTTATATCATTATAAAGATAATCATGTTTATATAAACACTATAAACGAGGGGGACTTCTGTCTTCCTCAATCCCCAGGTCTGAATGCAGACACAGTGGATAGCAGTGCAGCAGGTCTCTTGACCTGTCTATTTCAACCATTAACCCTGGCGGTAATCTGGAGGCTTTTAAACATAGGCGAACACAGTAGCACAGATATAGGCAACGTTTCTGAATGGTAACAAACTCGACTGATAAAAGACAAAGTCCGCCATTCTCCAATTCTCGGTCAGCTCTCCCGACAAAAATGCTTGCTGCAATCCAACAGCTTTACTGTATCGGCTCTGACAGCATCGTGGGAAAAAACATGCAACAAACCTCGTGGATCATGGAAACAAACACATACATGACCCTTCATGAATAGCTAAATACTACGTGCAGTGCACGGACGTGGCCTCACCGAGTCAGCTTGGCAGGTCTGCCTTGCCTTCAGAAAGTTAGTGCCCTCATGAATAATTAAGAAGCAGTGTGTTCTCATAGGATTAGAAAACTCTGCTATGAATAATAATGAGTAATCTGACACGTCATCACTCCACTAGCAGATTTGTGCTACGTCACAGATTTTGATCCCACCCCAAAAATTATTTTAAACCCGGAAGATGAAATTAGCTGACAAAAGCGAATAACAATTATCCAGTTTTCCCCTCAATTAAAGCTAACAGGTGCTAACGTCATCTTAACTGATGCTCAAAACACACGAATCTGTTAAAATTTCAAAAAAGTACTCCAGAGTGTCTTGAACCTTTAAAATTCATGAGGTTATAGGAAGTTGAAAAGATTAAAGTAAATGTGTGGCTTGTGGAAGGTTAAAAAAATCTTCAATTAAAATCTAGGATTACGTTGCAAAAGTAGGTTTTTAAATTATAATGAATGTTTAATGAACAGTTTGGGTGACATCAGTGATTTTAATGTCAAAGTGTTCAAAATGAGCAGGTCATATCATATTATGTGCTTGCATGTATTTGAATGAGTGATAAACTGCACAGTTCAGTGTTTAAGATGGGATTATTAAAAAGCCAGAAGATGGTGTAAAATTAAATTGCATCTTTATTCATTTTTTTTTTATGTTTTAGCAGGTGTTTTAGAAGAATTATGTAAAGTAAAAATTAGTGTAGTGTGAATATAAAAAAGATTTGCAGTAAATTTGTTATTAATATAAATGTGATGTGTGCAATTTTATATAATATTTAGTAAGTATTGAATTAGATGGATTAATGTTATTTTAATAACCTAACACTATTTGTCCAAACATTTTCTTAGCTAAAAGGAAAGTAAACATTTACAATAAATACTCAAATTAAAGTAAAAATAGTCAGTGTAATACTGTAATAGAAATTTCGGCAAGTTTTAAAAAATTGTAAAAGTTATTATTAGAATTAATAAGCACTTAATCTGTGATGGAAACTATGAGCTGTAATTGTTTGGAGAAAGACCTGTAGATTTTGCTTTTATTAAGAAAAACATCACTCAAGCAGAAGATTTGACATGTTTTTATAGTTGTAAGTGTTTTTATTTCATGAAAAAAAATGTAAAGGAAGCCTGTTTAATTACACAATGGTATGGACAGTCGGAATTTGTTGTTTTATTTTATATGTTGCATTTGTATTTACCATATGTGTTTAGTCTTAAGCTGTGGTCACACTAGAGTTTGTGCGTGCAAAATTCTGTCGTACGTCGCTGCGAAAAGAGGCGCGATTTAAACAACATGATTAGACATTAAAAAAAGCAAGCGATTGCTCCATATTTTGTATTTCTGTACAGAGAGGTCATGTTTTGATCCTCGATTGGTCTCACACAGTCAAGTGATGCGATTTCGCAGGTCAGAGTTTAGCAAACTTGAACTTTCCAACACAGCAACCTGCGAAATTTGATGCACGACCTTGCGTTTCCGGTCTGACGCATTCACGTGCATATGAATGGAAGTCTATGGGGAGAAAAGTGCAGTGTGTCCGCAGCTTTACAAGTCAGTCTATTTTATTTAATTGCTAGTTTACATAAGAGTTGATGTAAGCTCTGGACATGTTTTAATTATGTTAAAGTAAAGGTTTGAAATTTAAACAAAGTAAATATATAAAAACGTAATAGAACAGTAAACCAAAAAAAAAATGGTGAAAGTAAAACTAAATTGAAAAGTTGTACAAAGTTTTACAATGTTATTGACAAAAAATGCAAGTGTTAAAAAAATTTAACTATAAGGTTGGTCTGTTTTGGTAATGTGCATTTAATTTCATCACATTGGATTATAAAGGATGCCATTTTACACAGGTAAGAGGTGCAGTGCTGTGAGCTCTGTGTAATCTTGTTAATTTTATTTTAAATTAAGTTATTCTTGATTGTTTTAAGTAGTTTTTTTATATGTGTGTATGTTTTGTGGTTGGCCACAGCTCTGCACAGTTTAGCTCCAACCACATTCAACTCACACCTGCTTCTTCTTCGTGGTTAATAATAATAAAAGGTGGTTGGCATACCACTTTGTGATGCATTTTTGCCACCTACTGGTTAGGAGTGTGGATCAGAAGCGAAATTTCTATCCTCTTATTCTTATTAATTTATATTCTATTATATAACCCAGTCTCTCTAAGAAACTGTAATATCTCAGCACTATGTCATGTCTTCCAAGCCACCAGGGGGTGCAGCGATTGTGCCCTATACTCCTCTACATTAGATGGCGCTAGTGACTCTTGTTCCTTTAAACTCCCCTGTAATCAGCCTAATCACCACCACCTGTTATCTGCTCTATATAAGACTGCTTTGTATCCTGCTCTGTGTTCAGTCCTGAACCCTACCTCCTAGCTGCCTCGTTCAGTGTCCAGTTAAGGTGTTCTCAAGATTTTTTGCTTGCTATGTTCTTTTGATTGTTCTGAGACCCTCGTGTCTATTTTATTTTGTATGTTTTTTGGGAAGCTCTGCTTTCCTATTTTCGTTGTACTTTCTCAACCCTGGCTGTAGAGAGATATTATCTCCTTTTTTTTTTTTGTCAATTTCTCTTCAGTAAAAACTGTATTATTTTTGAATTCACACATTGTGGGCTAACCTTATTTATCCTCTGCTATTGGGGCAACAGTTGCTGACTTAGCGCAAGTAGTAAGAACTACTGCTAACCACACCGTAGGCCCGGGTTCGATTTCCCACTCAGACCATTACAGAAACATTAGTAAAGTTTTCAATTTTTTTACCTCCTACTCTACTACTTAAAGTGCTATTAATATCTATATTTACATTATTTTCCTCAATGTCTATTATCATCATATTCCATTCCCTTTTATATAATGGACATTTCTTTATAATATGCTCTATACTTTCCTCCTCATTACAATTATTACAATTTCCACTTGGATGTCTTCCTATTCTAAACAGCCCACTATTCAGAGCAGTATGTCCAAACCTTAATCTTGATATAACCGTTTCCTCACGTCTATTTCTCCCTACTGTTCTGTTTTTACCCACCATCCTCTGGATCATGCACACTAAAAAGCACAGTGTGAAAAACTACCCAAATTGGGACTGAACACATCAGGAGTTAAATTAATCCAATTAATTGGGTTATTAATTTTAACTCCACAAATGGGTAGTTTTTTTTTACCCAATAATTGGTTATTTTTTTACCTAAATAATAGGGTAATTTGATTTAATAAATGGGTTATATTTTCAAATGTAATTTTTAGGTTCATTTCTTTTAAAATCATCCAACACACGATAAACAAACAGGTCAATATTGTATTAGTTTTTTTTTTTTTTTGTACTATTAAGATTTTTCAGCACACTACACTGCAATTACACTATCTCAACCAACAATTCAGGAGATAATACAAAACTAAAATACAAATGCATTTATAAACGGCGTTCAAAACAGTTTCTTTAATATTTATGTTTCCCTATGTAGTTGAGGTTGAAAGTTTTTTTTTTTTTTTTTTTTTTTTAAGATCATGAACTCCAAAAAATGGTAAAAAGGTAAAATATTTCATTAACTGCAAAAAGCCTGTAGTAAAACTGCACATCAATCCATATGCGCATGAAATGTAAACTTTTTTTAAAATATCTCAACAACAAATATTTGTTACAAAGCTGTTTTTAAGTTTATATTATGTACCATATTATGAACTTTGAAATGTGTTGCCAATAAAACATTTTCACAAACATTACACAGAGGCTGCGTTCAAAACCGCATACTTAATGAGTAGGTACTCAATTGCAATAAGTACTTAACGAGCGCTAAAAGAGTAGGCACTCAACAGCCAAATCTCGTTGAGTATGGATTCAATCCGCCATGTTTACGTTCTCTTTTTCTTCTTCTTCAATGCCCTTTCACTCTTTGGTAGCGTTACTGCCCCCTACCATCCAGTTTACTCAAGTCCCTACTCACCGACCATAGGTAAAGTACTAAGCCTACTCACTTACATGGGTGACAAATCAGTGTTGACGTTCTCACGTGACTGTCAGCGTTATACCAAGTGCAATAATTTTAAACTTATGGCTGACAGGTGCTGCAACACCTGATTTCATCAACAGAACAACAAATATGCCACCTCATCTGATTTTCTTCAGAACTATCAACATGTATGCTATCGTATCTGCACTGAGACGTCGGACAGCAGCTCGATGAATGGGTCTTTGGAGAAGATTACTGATTTTTTTCACACAAAAATGTAAGTATCAATTACCTTATAATTAGTAGGGGTGTAACGATACACCAAAGGCACGGTTCGGTTCGGTTCACGGTTTTGGAGCCACTGTTCGGTTTCTGTTTGCTGTGGGGTTAGGGTTGATGTCATCTTAACAGCAATGCTAAGGAATAGATTCACTTAATAACAAGAACAACTAAACTTTTTCTTTATTAATTTTGCCATCACATTTTTAGTACAGTCAGGATACCAGAGTAAACAACAAAAATGAAATAAATACCTCCAATATAGAGTAGTCAGAAAAAACTATTCTCTTTAGTGCACCCATCTTAAGAAAGTAAACTCAAATTAAATAAATAACTGCAGTGTAGACTATAGTGAAAGATAAACAGGCTTGTCCTTTCTAAGGACATTTGGAATATTCAATTAAGTTTGAAGTTCTTCTTTAAAAACACCATAATGTCCACATTCTCAGGTGAGGGGCTTGATTTCTGTGCAGACACAGACAAAGTGATGCTCATTTTAGTTATCATTTAGATAGGTTTCTGTTTAAATTAATGAAAAAATAATATACATATAATGTGCTTGTAAAGTGTTTTTTACATGACCTATTCACCAGTAAAATACATTGCAGTTTTGTCTGAAACTAATGTTAGGGTTGTAGCCGTATATTAGTTGTATTTTTGCCTCTCTCTCTCTCTCTCCATGCCTGTCATTTCTGTATGTCCCCCTTCACGACAGCTAATTGGTCAAGAGACCGATCTGTCATTACTGGGCGACTTGGCGCGGGAATATAAAAATGACGTCAGGAAAAGCGGAGGATAGCGCATCTTTCTTTGATCTCGTTTTTCGTGTATTTTGCTAACATGATTATGAATTTCGTTGTTTTTGCTTAACTTTCGTTTGGGCAAAATTATTTTGCATTAGTTTTGCCCACTTTGAGAAATTTTGTGATTTTTGTACACTTTTATTTCGATTGATTTGTTTGTTGCTTTTTTGTTCAGTTCTTTCCCGTCATATTGAGCTTTACCTCCTCAAGTTCACCCTTTTCTCAGAGTAAGGTGGATAGGGAAGATGTCTTACGACTTCCATTTTGCAAACACGTAGAAAATGTATTGTTAAAGACATCAGGTAAGAGGTGAACGTCATCTTTGTATTTATTTTATTCTACAGTTCAGTATAGGGAAGAATAATCAGTGTTTCCTCTAGGATTTTTTCCAGGACTTTTTTTTTTTTTACACAGATCTGCCAACTATTTCAAAGACAAATATTACACGCAGTATAACAAGTCGAGATAGCGTTCATGTAATACGAGCATGCGAATCTCTTTGCTTGCGCGCCGATTTCCTCTGTTCGAGCACAGAACTTCTTGCACGCACTCAAATTTACACACTCAAGTGCAGATCTTCTCGTGCGCTCTCCAGTAAGCGCTGCTGAAGCGCGATTTAGTGTGTTTTTGTGCGTTTTCCAACATCAACGCGTCTTGAAGTAAAATGAAACAGCTATAAACTCCAGCAAGATAAAGTCATTGTATGCAAAGCCATTGACCTTTATCAATAAAGTATACTTATGGAAACTGTGTTCATCTTAACTGAAAGCTACGCGGTGTTTGCTAGACTCACGCACCTGTCAGTCAGTCTGTCAGAGAGTCAGTCAGCATGTCACCTTGAAGAAATAGCACACAGCACTACGGTTACAGAAAAGTTTGCGCTGTTTACCTCTAATATGTTTTGGTGCGATTTATAATCCGCTATAAAAAACACGACTAAATGTTTTAAATAAGAAGCTGTAATGTAGCCGTGGCGGGATGAATTTTGGCGTGGCGGCCCACCTCGGATGAATGAATGTAGCGGAAACCTTGAATAAGGCGCACGGCGCTGAAAACCTTTTTTTCTTTTCATCAGTTTCTAGCGAGGTAAGGGGTTAAATCCCTTTTGTTGTCAGTGTCTTTTGCGTACACCCTCACATTGTGAAATTTACCACATTTTTTAAATGTTATTCCTTATTAAGTTTCGTGAAACAGTTAGTTACGACATGCGCTTTGTCTACGACACAAATTCCATTCCTGTACTCCACTGGAAAACCAAAATGTTCCCAAACAGGAGACTTAAATGTATTTGGGGGATCTGCAATCTCAATGTATGCGAAGCAGCCGTCCTGCATATACAGTAGTAATGGAGTGTGATCGGTCACTCAAGTCACATGACATGACATGCACTTGGAAAATACTATTCTAAATTCTAAAACATTAGAATATAATATTTAGAACAAAAGCTCATCATTACTAATACAATTTAATAAAATGTGATAAAATAAAGATGTTTTGCTTCAATTAGAGACAAGTGACGTCAACCTTAACAGTGGGCAGCAGGGGGCGTGACAGTATCGCGGTCCGCCACGAGAGTTTCGCGATACGTATCGTGGTTGGTGTATCGCGATATTTCGGTTCGGTTTGGAGTATCGTTACACCCCTAATAATTAGCTGCATTATTAATTAATCATAACACCTACATATTAATGAAAAATACCTATGTATGTTGCATATTTTCTCATTAAACGCATATGTAGCTTACTAAAACTATCTTACTAAAAAGCAAAAATAAGATTTATATAACTATATATAATATGTAGTAAATATTAATATAACTATGACAAACATCCATGAACAATAGACAAATGCAGGCATTGTTAATACTTTTTTGATAAGTAAATATTTAACACATTAATGAAGTAAATTTATATTTCATTTACTGACAAAAATATTACATTTTAACTTAAATGATTGAATAAAAAACAACACAATAATAAATAAATGCCAACACTTGAAGCAATGCTTTATTTGTTTTGACAAATGATAATATCTTTTACAGGTTGTGAATCCCACATCATACTGCCATCTCAGCACAACAGTGCCAATTCTGTGTCTTTATTTGGATGAAGCAGCAGCCCACCGTGTCCATCTTCGCCTGTCTCTGCCATCCATCAGGTCCCTTATTGCTGCAGTCCACTTGGAGTCTGACCATGGCTGGGGAAAGGACATGCTGTGCTGGTGTTCCTGTACTGGCTCGCTCATGCAGCATCCTACAGGGTTGTGTCACAGACCTTTGATTACCCCAAAACCTCTGTTCATGATATTGTGCACAGGGTGAGTAAAGCAATTCTGGCAATTTTGCCGAGGGTGATTTGTTTTCAACCGGTGATGACCTGGAGGCAGTGGGAGCAGGATTTGCACAGCTAACTGGGTCACCAGCTTTCACAAGACTAGTTGGTGCAATAGATGGCTGTCATATAAGGATTAAACCTCCAGCAAATAACTCCCACCGTTACTTCAACAGGAAGTTATTTCACTCCATCCAACTCCAGGCTATCTCTGATCCCCGAGGGAAATTTATTGACATCTTTGTGGCATATCCTGGGTCTGTGCATGATGCCAGGGTGCTGCGGAACAGCCCGGTGTACACTGGTGGCTTGTACCCACCACCAGGGATGTACATCCTTGGGGATGGTGGCTATCCTTGCCTAAGTGCACCCATCTGCCTCATCACTCCATACAGAGAGCCTGTACAGGATTCACAGCCTCGCTTTAACAGCAAACACTCTCGTGGCCGGAACATCATCAAAAGAGCTTTTGGCATGATGAAGACACGCTGGCGCTCTCTTTTCTTTAAGACCTTAGAGGTGAGGCCCGCCTTTGTGCCTGAGGTTATAGCGTGCTGTGCTACACAATCTTGCTCTTGTCAATGGGGACATTGTTGAGCCAGAGGAAGACCATGATGATGCCCGACCCGAACCCCAGAATCTTCAGGCAATAGAGGGAGAACATGAGCGGGACAATCTAGCTGCTGCTGTGTCCGCTCCAAACATTTGTGTCCTCGCTCTACGTGAGCATGACTACCTGCAAAACATTTAAAAATAAAACATTTAGTTTTTTTCAGTGTTCTTTCTTGTCAGATTACTTATTTATTTTTGTTAACCTTTTTTTCTTTTTGTACTGGCCTAAACCACTGATCTTTAAAGCAGAAGGTCGGAGGTTCAGTCTCCGCAGCTCTCTCTTTATATCTCCTTGAATGAGGTTATTTTCTCCAGGGGTCTTGGGGGTCCCTGTAATGCAATTTGTCACTTTGAGTAAAGGCATCTTCCATGTGCAGATATCTTTTTATTTCTAGAAAAAAAAAACCTTTAGACAATTGGTGTCAAAGAAAACTGACTTTTAAAATGTTGTTTCTTTAAGGTACTACTGTAATAAAAGCCTCAACATATTGACTGATTTTGTTTTAAATGATAAACTAATCTGTCTGAAATTCACATTTTGTATATGGGACAAAGAAAATCACTTAAAGATATAAAATAAATAGCAAAGTCATGCTATGTTACTCTCTGCAGAAAATAAAATGCATAAGGGAGTTCAGGCAAGCAGTGTGAAGTTCATGCTCATGGAGGGATGTTGTCATAGCCTACAGAGTTTTTGTACCCTAATTAAACACACCTCCGCAACCAAATCAATTAATACAACACAACTTGTTCTAGAGAGATGTGTTGGAAAAAACATGCACTCAAAGCAATTCTTTGAAATGTTTGGGGTTTTAGTATGACTCCACACTTATTATATTTAGTTTATAAATGTTATCACAAACTCAAAGTATCATTAAGTGTAAAATGCAATGAGAATTTTTTTTTTTTTGCACAGTATTGGGCAAAAGTAATGCTCTAAAGACCATATACATTTTTATCTGCTACAAATTATATGCCACATTTATAATCAGAAGATATAAAACAGCTTATAGAGCCAAGTCAAGTATTTTGTGCCCTTCATTTAATTTGAGCAACAGAAGTAACTTTCTTGTTTGTTATAAAAACTGTCCAGATCATGCAATACTATTTTCCATAATAAATGCCTAATGGGATTTATTAATAATTTTTATGCATGTCCTTTGTCCTTTTTTTCCTTAATAAAAAATGTAAAAAAAATTATATGGATGCCCATCAGCACACTGCTAAAAGAAGTAAGCCAATTGGTTGGCTATGAATAGTGAATATAATATAATATTACATGCCATAAAAGGTCTTAACTGCATTTGAAAATGTTTTTTGGACAAACCAATATGTATAAAAAGATGAGAACATGACTTTGCCAGACATTTTATTTTTTTGCAATATTTTCAAGGAGGCGAAGGAATCTTACCTCCCCTTTCTTCACCTCCCTGTCTCTCCTTTCTTCCCTCTCCAGGGTGTCTTGCCGCCACCTTTCCTCCCTTTCTCTGGCCTCTGTTTCCCGCCTCTCCTCTCTTTCTTGCCTTTCTCGCTCTCTCCAGTCATCTCTTGCCATCATCTCATTCCATCTGATTGTCTCCCTCTCAGTTGCTTCTCGTTCTCGCTCCACTTCTCTTTCCTCCATCTCACAAAGAAGGTCCTCCATATTGGAGGACCTTTTTCGAGGCCTTGGATGTGGGCTGGCTAAGGATGAAGAGGCCACAGCAACATCTGGGCCAGATGAGGCAATGAGGGCAGGTGGAGTTATTGAGGGTCTGCCTCCAATTGCCTCATCCATAGCAGTATACCACTTCCAGGATGCTGCTGTGGGCTCTCCATCCTCAGTGCTCACACCGGTGTGGGGACATTTCAAATCCTACAAAATTGCACAAACAACAAAGCAGTCACTTTAACAGCACTATGATATTTGCCTTCTGTATTAAAAGAAACAAAATAACTTTACTTTATATTTTTATTTTAGATTTTCCCATTTTTTTTTAACAAAGGCCGCCGAAACTTGTCCCACCAGGTCCTGATCCACCAAAAAAGTTCTGCAGCAAATGCACAAGCATGAAGTATGAGAAAAATGCAGTAATGCATACGGTTTCCTTAAATTATAGTAAATAAATCAACTACAGCTAACATTTCAAAAAGATGATTTTACGAAGTACTTACTCAAAGCCATTGATGGCTGCATTTCTCTTTCCATTGAAGAGGGCTTCATTAGCCACTCTCCACCGGATTAGCACATGCGTGTGCTCATCTGTCCCTTTAAGAGCCAAACAAGACTCAAGTTACTTGTGATTTGCGTGCTCAATACCAAATTTATATATTAGGTAATTGCTGTAATTGCTAATTTACTTTAACACAAAGGTTCCTTTATTCATCAGCAGACTACTGGACAAATAAAACACATTTCAATTACCTTCAAGAAATTTGATTGTTTATATTTGATTATTTATATTTAAGTGGCATACAATAAAGTCACGGTTGATCAAGGTGAATTTAAGTACAGAAAATAGAACATAAATCACTCAGATTGACACACACACACACATGCATACATACATACATGCATACACACATACATACATGCATGCATGGACGCATACATACATACATACATACATACATACATACATACATAATTATCAAAGATTTACCGGTCACGTTACTAAGAAGTTAAATGCACTTTGGAAACAAACGAACGTGATAATTCAGCCCTATACACCTATTTTGTAAAGCAAGGTCTATAAGGCTTTGCAGCTTTCACAATCAAACGGTTTACTCGACAGTAACATTACTTCAGCAAATGCAAGTTTAACAGTATGAAGTGTGTTTTGGATTTCTGATAATCACATTTGAAACCGCCCGCTTCCATTTCTAATGCTTGAATATGACGTATCCCTTCTTCTTCTTCTTCTTTATAGCGTGTACTTTTCCATGGCATCCTGGGATAGATGAGTAACCATCCAAGAATACTCCGGAATCTAGGCAGAAGCAGGGGAACCGGGGATTTCTCGCCTACACTTTTATGATTACTGAAGTTTCAAACGTACTTCTTTTTTCACGTAATGTTTTCTCCTATTATGTTGTGGGTGAGTATGCACATATCTAGGCAGATTGAGTATATGTACGTCCGAATCTCGCAAGGATTAAGATAATTCTTGCCTACTCTTTTTTGAACGTTGGGAATCTAAACATACTCAATCGCTCGCCTACTGCTTTTTCCATACCTAATAGTAAAGAAGTACGCGGTTTCGAACGCAGCCAGAATTACCAGAGTGTGAACAAAGTAATACATCCTCTTTCTCTAACAATAAAACTGTTTACATACCCTCACAAAATACAAAACCTGTATGCAAATAAAAATAAAATGCTACCTTGTCTACTTGAACCAGTGGTTGTTCGACGATCTTCATATCGTCTACTTGCAAGAGTGTAGTGTATTGTGTAAAAATGTCACTGCTGGGGATTTGCTTCCCTCCAACTCATAAATATTTTGAATAAACTCCCAACAGTAGAAACACTGTTTTGGGTAGTTTACATCAAAAACATAAAATTATTTGAAGCATACATCCACTGCCTCAATGAGAGTCCTTTGCTCCAAAGCTTCCCCTGCCAGGATGACAAATGCCCGGGAGTCAATGTGTCCATTTTCAAGTGACAGGACATAAGGGTAAGGTCTTGATCTAGCGGCAACCTCCAGCTCTCCCTCGGGAAGCCAATACGGAAGTAACTAAAACTGCAATTCATCGACTCGCCTTGGGGGGCTGGCTCCAGGAAGTCCAAGTGCTTTCTTTCTGCATTGGTAAATTGGCCATTTTTACAGCTGATAAACACATGTTTACAGCATGGTACAAACGATGGCTTTGGTGCATATAGCTATGATTACCCTTCATGACAACTGTGAGGGGGGTGAATTTTTTTTATAACTCATCCGTTTCGTTTTTATTAAGTTATATAAGGTTTGCATAATTAAGGGCGTGGCCACTTGAGTGACAGCTAGCCCTCACTGGTCGCTCTCTTGTCACCTCAGCTGATTTCGGCTAATTTGCCGCTGATCTCGGCATATACATCGTATTTTTGTTTTGGTTAATGTTTCTTTACACAGTAATTTGCCTTTTGGAATTATTTCCTGCAATTATCAGATTATATGGCATGCTGTGTGGACTTAATTGTGCTTACAAACCATTCAAGTTGCCTCCATTTCCCAGGTGAGTGTAATTATATACCTATATACCATCTCTATAAATGTATTCATTTTATTTAAGACCATTTATCATTTAAATGTTCTTTAGACCTGTAATGCACTCCAGAATCTGACAGATTGATTCCCAGACATCACACATACATTGGGCCGACGTCGTGCCAATTTTCAAAATTCCATCGGCGCGATGTCGCTCAGGGAGCATTTGCTAATTGGCAATATGTCGCCGCAACGTCGGCATATGATCGGAAATGCTGTCCGGCTGATGTCGGTACAACGAAACAGAAAATACCGGCCGCACTGCGGGGACCGCTTCACCGGCGTTTTGCTCATGGACCACCAGCTGCAGCTGCTGCTAGTTTATAATAAAAACGACGCACCACTCTCAATAACAGTTGAAGATTTATTATTGTTTTCACAAACATACAAACAGATGAACATACTTTTATCACACATAACCATGCTTTACCACGTTTAAAACAAAATCAAACAGTTGTACTATAACTATGGCTGAACTATACTGTTGCAATAAAGATTTTAAATACAAAATCCATTACAGCAGTTACATTAGAACCATAGTAATATTTACAAGTACTTCAAATCATGTACACTCATGGTGGCTACAGTTTTACTATAGTAAAAACACAAATAACTTGTGTAAGCACATTTCATAATGCTTATAATTTCTTAAATAGTGTTTAAAAAAAGATTATAATTTTAAAATATATGATAATACCAGTCATGTGTTCAGTATCTAAAAGATTTTCTTCAGGGAGTTACAATAATAAAAGAGTACACAAACACAAAATAAATACAAAGCAAACAATATTTACAGTAGTAAATAAAATCATACAAATTTAAATTATTTTCTGATAAAATCTTATTAAAGTCTGTAGGCATGTGTTCTGTTAAAAACAATTTTTATAAATGGCATTTAACAATTTGCAATCTCCTCTGAACTAATAACACATCAATAATATAAAAAAACAATACTTTCTCAGAGATAACCAGTTCACTTTTCAAGAACACAAAAACTTTTTCACGACACAAAACAGATTTTGTCATTTTTTTATATATATATATATATATATATATATATATATATATATATATATATATATATATATATATATATATATATATATAAATATGTTTATTATAAATATTATTATATAATTATTATTATTAGCCCCCCTGTTTATTTTTTCCCCAATTTCTGTTTAACGGAGAGAAGATTTTTTCAACACATTTCTAAACATAATAGTTTTAATAACTCTTTTGTAATAACTGATTTCTTTTATCTTTGCCATGATGACAGTAAATAATATTTGACTTGATATTTTTCAAGACACTTCTATATAGCTTAAAGTGACATTTTAAGGCTTGACTAGATTAATTAGGTTAACTAGGCAGGTTAGGGTAATTAGGCAAGTTATTGTATAATGATGGTTTGTTCTGTAGACTATCGAAATAAAATATAGCTTAAAGGGGCTAATAATTTTGACCTTAAAATGGTTTTTGAAAAATTAAAAACTGCTTTTATTCTAGCCGAAATAAAACAAATAAGACTTTCTCCAGAAGAAAAAACATTATCAGACATACTGTGAAAATGTCCTTGCTCTGTTAAACATCATTTGGGAAGTAAAAATGGATTGATAAGGTGGGTCTTTCTTGCTATCTGCACCAACTCTCACTTGGGGGATGAGGGGTCTGGCGTTGGGGGTCTCTGAAACAACTTCAGTCCGTTTGGGGGATGGTGGGTCTTTCTAGCGAGCGCCTGAAACGACCAAGGTCGGGTGGGGAGATGGATGGTCTGACCGGTGGGCAGGAGAAACGATAGACGACCCCTCACCGGTGCATTGGCTTAGACCCAGGCCCAAGCCCGCCAGGCCATGCCCGATGGGAGACAACCTTTTCCGGCATACGTGCCGGGACGTCCCGCGCCCGACACCTGCCATGTCTCTGACCTGCCATCGAGGTTTCGATGAAGGCGACAAACAGTGGACTTAGTCTCTGGGAGGATGTTAGGCTCAGACCACTCTACTGGCCGATAGGAGCTCGTTGTCGCCCCAAGGGTAGGTCCCCACCCGGCCCCCACCCTTGGCCCTTAAGGTGTTCGAGGTTGGGTCAGCCTCTATGGGTGTGGATGATTCCTTCCCTGCTTTGGGCGTGCTTTCAGGGGAGGCCAGGGTGGGGTGTCCCTCCGCGCACACAACCCCCACCCCCTTCCCGCCTCTATCTGTGGGAGAAAGGACTCAGTTGACCCGTCTGGTTTCGACCTAGAGCGTGCCTGCCGCTAAGCCCGTCCGCCCGCCCGCCAGATCCCCTGGCTTATATCCCCCCCACTGATTCTCGGCCCGTGCGCCCCCTGCCCCCCCTTGCCGGGGGGGTGGGTGGTGCAGGCGGGGATGTTTGTTGGAAGGAGGGTAAGCTGGTCTCCAAGGCTAGCCTGGTACGCTGTCACCGGACCGCCGGGAGAAAGATCCCTGCACTTCTAGGTAAGTGTTCTGTCCGCCGGTCAAAGTTTCCACACCACCCCCGCTTCCTTTTCGCTCTGGGGCTCCAACGGCTCTTGGTTAAGCGGGCGATGTCAGTGTGCCCGCCTCCCCCGGGTAGAGTACTCTACCTCGGGGAGGCGGGCACACTGTCTTGTCTGCCTTAACCAAGCGCCGTTGGTGCCCCAGAGCGGAAATAACTTTCCTTCCAGAATCTGACAATCCAGGAGGTGGAAGAGGCCGCCAGAAGCCCAGACGAGTCTGCCTTTGTCATTAATGTGAGTGTGTGACCCCTTAGCTCTGCGGGTGGGGGCCACCAGTTGTATGCACTCACTCACCTTCTCTTTGCTTTGTTCTACGGCTAGATCACCACTCATAAAACAAACAGAGCATTCGGTGCAGCTCAGTTGTCCCTCAGTAAGGAGGAATACAGCTGGTTCCGAAGGTTCTTGGAGCTGCGGGCTAGTCTCCCTGGTGGGGGGCAGGCCACCTATTTTTTTTTCACTTCCAGAGCCTCTCCCTGCCGGACCTTAAATAAATATTTCCAATCTGCGTGGACCAGCATGGGGCTACCCGGCAAACCCACCTTTACTGACGTCCGGACAGCCATCGCAACGCACGTGAGTATTTATCTAATGCCCCTGTAGCCACATAACTGCCAGCGGCTTTGACCCTAAAAAATGGTCCTGTCTGTCTGTCTCTGATGCAGGCAAAGAACGCACATTCTTCCGAGGATCGGAGGAAGGTGGCGCAGTTCATGTGTCATGACACTTCAACCTCCGACAAGTTCTACGCACTTCACCTCGGCCCTCTGCAAGCACGTGAGCACCGCAGACTCTTCGAGAGGGCCTTGGCGGAGGAGGAGGAGGAGGAGGAGGAGGCGGCGGCGGCGGCGGGCAGAGACAGCCACCCAAGGAAGGGGCGCAAGAGGGCAGAGAGTCCTGGGTCACCCCTGGTAAGTCAGTTCCTCTTTGGCTAGCCAAAGCATAATTGTGAACAGCAGGGCATGTGGTGATGGTTAACTGGCCTTACCGTGTCCCCTCTCACAGGAAGGAACCAGCAGGAGGACGCTGCCATGGCAGGGCAAAAGCCAGGGGACACGCCCGCTCGAACCAACAGAAGACGCTGAATCGTCCTGAATAAATAATCTACAGTTTTCTAAAACAATAAAATATCATATGGTCTTCGACATGCAGTGTCTTTATTATTACTGTATCTGTATATTAAAAATGCCTTCAATCGGGACGAATGATCCCTGTCTTGTGTGGTAAAAGTGTCGCGTGGGACACCCGTGTCCTGGTTCAGCCCAGATTAATAACCCATCGGGAGTAATTATCCCCTTTGCAGCACAAGTAGGTGCAAGGCTGGACGTGGCCGTTCAGGTCTGCCCCTAGTTTGAACGGCCATATGGCCTGTGGTCCAACTCTGGGTATTAGCAAGCGTCTCCCGGGACAGCTCTGCCCTTTGAGCTGCATGAAGAAGCCCGCCGAAGGCTGCCCCCGAGTGGGGCTTGACTTCTGTGAGGAAATATTTAAAAAAGTAAAAAAAAAATTCAAAGGGGGGGCTAATAATTCTGACTTTAACTGTATATTAAATAACCTGTCATTTAATTTTGTTTTATCTTGTGGAATGTTGCTTACACATGAAAAGGGATATATAGGTGGAATAAAAAGTGTCGCCATCATCTAAAGTGTTCTTGTATGTTGTCTTCATCTTTAGTCTTCACAAGTGAGGCTGGACCCAAAGCGGGATTGCAGTAGCCAAATCTAAACCTTGGAGTGGGAACCCTAAAATAAAGCAAGACACCAAAAGGAGACAGATTAGCATTGCAGCAGTTCATATTACCTCAGACAAAAAATATTTGTTTCATGACAAATAACTGGAGTATGTGTTATGTAAATGCCTAGCTAAAATGTGTAATTTAATTTAAATTTAAACTTAAAAAGTGTGTCTGAACTTTAATTTTCAGAAAAGCCATTTGAAAGTTAAATTCCCTGTGAGATCATATTGAATGTTTTTTAGTATCATTATGTTAGTATAAATGTGTATCTAAACAGATGTCCGACCTTCAGATACCACATTACATGTATGTAGGCTTGTACTGTTCTCCATATACGTCCTGTATATACTTTAACAGCAAGTTAAACTCTCCCTTATTAACTTCACAGACACGGAATGTCCTTTTTCTCACTTTAATAAGAGCGGAGTAAAACTATAAATAAGAAGAAAATAAACAATATAAATTTACATTCACATTGTGTACATAACAAAAATGTTTCTTGCAAATATCTCACATATCTTGTAATGTGGCTCTTTTCTGCTTATAAAATAACATGAACACACAAATATAAGGCAACAAAGGTGATCGGCATACAGTAATGCCAGTGAGAATTACCTCTACAATGTACTCAAATAATACAAATTACAAAAACTCTTAAACTAATCGTTTATAATTGAAGTAATATGAACAGTAGGCACAACACATACCGACGAAGCTTCCAAAGGCCAAAGATGTATGCAGAAGCGTATGGATTCACTGCTCTCCAACTTATCAATAGAATAACCGCATGGCAGACACTAACTTCCTTCTTAGTCACATGTTAATGGCTGTGTAATACTCAAAACAACCAGCAGGGGGAGACAAACTACAGCCTAAACATTTATTCTTAATTTTTGCTAACCTTGACCATTAATGTAACAGAACAAGGCTATAGAGGAGGATATATGAAGAAATAACTTATGATTTTTTTTAATGGAAAAAAAGTGCAATTCACTTTAATCCTTGTAGTGATTTTAACATTACTTTTCTCTTTAATATTGCAAAAATGACTAAAAACTATTTGATCCTGCAGACAGGGTAACTGTAAAAACAATTCAATTGAAAAAATGAGCTAAAATAAAGAACAGATTTTTTGTGAGCGTATGAAATTCCAAAAATGTATAGCCTATAAACATGTAACAAAGAAAAAAACATATTCTGCTTAATAATGTAAGGGTTACATGATATTTAATGCATCTGGATAGCCATTTCCCGGAGATGCATTATAGATTCAACTCTCTAATTAAATGCACCTGATGCAGCTAATCAAGTCTTTTAGGCTTATTTGCCCGTCACAAGATGGCACAGAGCATGGCCGCCGTGTTGCGAGCTCCCAGCAAACTTTGTTGTGTTTTGTATGTTTTACTTGTATTTTTGTTGTTTTTTGTGCTGGATGTGCACACTCTTATTGCCTACGACAGACACACACTTCGGGAAATTGGCTCCCTCGTCGCACACCGAAGACCGGACTTTTGAGTTCTTTAACGACGCTCTGTTTACAAACACAACAACAGAGCCCTTTGTCTGGGCCACACAACTGAGGCGACGACGCAAACGCAGCCGGAAAAGAGGAAAGAGAGCCGGCGTCCTGGTCAGACTAAGACGCCGTGGATTTCGACCTCTGCTCTCCACCATTCTGCTGGCTAACTTTCAGTCACTGGACAACAAACTTTGCGAGCTACGGGCGCGCATTTCCTTCCAACGGGAAACAAGAAACTGCTGCATTATCTGTCTTACAGAAACCTGGCTATCTGCGGAGGGTACCAGACACAGCTGCTGAACTTTCGGGGTTCTCCGTGCACAGCGCGGATAGAACGAAGAAACTCACAGGGAAAAGCAAAGGAGGAGGTGTTTGTTTCTTTATTAACAACTTATGGTGTGATGAGAGAAACATACACTCAGTTAGATCATTTTGTTCTCCTGATCTGGAATACCTTATGCTTCGGTGTTGACCATACTGGCTACCAAGGGAATTCACATCGGTCATTATTACGGCTGTTTACATCCCCCCTCAAGCCAACACAGAGCAGGCGCTCAGGGAACTGTATGGGAGCAATAAACAAGCAGGAAACCGCACACCAGGGTGGCAGCGTTGTTGTTACAGGGGACTTTAACAACACCAATCTCAGGAAAATCACTCCAAAATACTTTCAACATATCACCACAAACACCCGTGGTAATCGTATTTTGGACCATTGCTAGTCTCCGTTCCGGGATGCTTACAAATCCCTCCCCCGCCCACCATTTGGCAAATCAGATCACTCTTCTGTTCTGCTCTTGCCTGCTTACAGGCAGAAACTGAAACGGGAACCACCCACCCTCAGGACGTTTCAGAGCTGGTCAGACCAATCGGATTCCATACTTCAAGACTGTTTTGATGACGTTGACTGGGAGATGTTCCGGGCAGCTTCTGATGACGACATCGAAGTGTACTCACACACCGTTACGTGCTTCATCAGAAAGTGCATAGAAGACGTGGTCCCAACAAAAACTGTCCGTATCTACCCTAACCAAAAACCATGGATCAATTGCGAAGTTCGAACAGCCCTATCAGTGCGAACTTCCGCCTATAAATCCAGAAATGCTGAGGAACTAAAACAAGCAAACTACAACCTCAGGAAAACGATCAAAACAGCAAAACGTCAAAACAAAGTCAAGGTAGAGGGTCAATTTAACACCAATAATGCAAGGAGCATGTGGCAGGGACTTAATTACATCACGGACTTTAAAAGTAACAAATCTGCCACTGTGAACATTGCTGCGTCTCTCCCGGACGAGCTCAACTCGTTCTACGCCCACTTTGAAGCCCAGGACAGCGCACACACACAGCGCGCTCCCGCAGCCGACACAGAAGCCGCCGGCACACTCTCTGTTTCTGTAGCGGATGTAACGAGATCTTTCCGTCGCGTGAACATCCGAAAAGCTACGGGCCCAGATGGCATCCCTGAACGTGTACTTAAAGCATGCGCACACCAGCTAGCGGAGGTTTTCACGGACATCTTTAACCTCTCGCTCTCTCGGTCTGTGGTTCCCACATGCTTTAAGACAGCTACTATTGTGCCAAATACCGAAATCAGCTAAAACCACATGCTTGAATGACTGGCGTCCGGTTGCACTGATACCCATCTTCAGCAAGTGCTTTGAGAAGCTGATTAAAAAACACATCTGCTCTGTACTGCCCGCTAACACTGACCCTCTGCAATTTGCATACAGAAACAACCGCTCCACTGATGATGCAATTGCTTTCACCTTGCACACTGCTCTGTCTCACCTGGAAAACAAAAACACATATGTGAGAATGCTGTTTGTGGACTACAGCTCAGCATTCAACACCATAGTGTCTGCCAAGCTGGTGGTAAAGCTCCAGGCTCTGGGTCTACACAGCTCTCTGTGCAACTGGATCCTGGACTGTCAAGCAGACGCCAGGTGGTCAGAATGAACAACATCACCTTATGCACACTGATCCTCAACACTGGTGCTCCACAGGGCTGTCTTCTCAGCCCACTCCTGTACTCCCTGTACACACATGACTGTACATCCAAACACAGCTCCAATGTCATCGTTAAATTTGCTGATGACACAACAGTGGTGGGCCTAATCACCGATAATGATGAGCCGGCCTACAGAGAGGAGGTGCACGCTCTGACGCAGTGGTGTCAGGAAAACCACCTCTCACTCAACATCAGCAAAACCAAGGAGCTGGTGGTAGATTTCAGGAGAGAGAAGAAAGAACACACTCCCATTACCATCAACGGGACACCAGTGGAGAGAGTCAGCACTTTCAAGTTTCTTGGAGTAGGATCTGACATGGATTGCCCACACAGAAGCAGTGCTGAGGAAGGCACAACAACGCCTCTTCTTCCTCAGGCGTCTCAGGAGGTTTGGAATGAGCCCCCACATCCTCCGCTCGTTCTACACCTGCATTGTGGAGAGCATCCTCACTGGCTGCATCACCACCTGGTACGGAAACAGCACCAACAGCAATCGCAAAGGTCTACATAGGATTGTGCGAACTGCTGGACGCGTAGTAGGAGGTGAGCTTCTCTCCCTCCAGGACATCTACACCAGGAGGTGCATGAGGAAAGCCAAGAGAATCATCAGCGACTCCAGCCACCCAAGCCATAGACTTTTCTCTCTGCTACCCTCAGGCAGACGGTTCCGCAGCATCCGGTCACACACCAGCCGATTGAAGGAAAGTTTCTTCCCTCAGACTATCAGGCTGATGAACACTTAACACACCCCACACAAACTCTTCCATACCCCGCACTGCACACCATTAAGATGTAGCATGCACTGCACTTTAACAAATCCATACTTAAAACAATACTGCCTACAACTATGTGTACACCTATCCATCATACGTATCACTGTCAACATTGCCAATTTTACATTGTCTTGTTTTTTTGTGAATATGTTGTTGTATATTGCACTGTCTGTATTTTGCACTCTGTATTTTGTACTGTCTGTATTTTGCACTGTCGTTGTATTTGCACTATCTGTATTTTGCACTGTCTGGAGCCAGCAGCGAAGCTTTTCACTCATCATAGCACACATGCTGCTGATGATGTGACAATAAAAGTGATTTGATTTGATTTGTTGGTTGTTCGGAAATTTATCACAGAAGCTGTGCAGTTAAGGAAATTTTGTTTATTGAACTGTTAAATAATCCTAAAATGTAAAGTGAAATCATCAACATTAACCTTCATTAACAGCCTTAAGTGGATATAAATACTGAAAAAAAAAAGAAAATCATTAGCATTTTTCATATGCTAAACACTAAAGAAGATATTATGCAGAAAACAGAATATTTGTAAGCATTGATTTCCATACTAGGTGTCACAAGATCAAATGTTGGTGTTACAAACGTTTCCCCGGAGGGCAATTTGTTTACAATGGTGAGAAAGTGAAGATGGTGTACTAAGTAAGTAAGTAAGTAATGGTTTATTTATATACACCTTTCCCAGACATTGAGTCACAAAGTGCTTTACAATAAGAGAAAACAAGTAAAATAACTCAACAATAAAAACATGTTAAAACATATTAAAACAAATAAAAAATCCAAATACAGAAACACTAATACTGTTAATTAAAAGCTTGACCAAAAAGATGCGTCTTTTAAATGCTTTTTAAAAAAAATCAACTGATCTCAGAGATCTCAGTGCTATGGGAAGAGAGTTCCAGAGCCGTGGAGTCACCACACAGAAGGCACAGTCACCTTTTGTCTTAAGACGAGTTCTGGGAATAACTAAAAGGTCTTTACCAGAAGACCTCAGGGACCGGCTACATGAATGACTGTGTAAAAGTTCTTGAATATATAGAGGTGCTTGACCATGCAGAGCTCTATATGTAATGACTAGAATCTTAAAATTTACTCTGAAATTAATAGGAAGCCAGTGAAGTGCCTTAAGCACAGGAGTAATGTGTGACCTCCTACTAGTGTTGGTCAAAAGCCTCGCCGCTGCATTCTGCAAAACTTGCAATCGATCCATAGTAGATTTGTTCAGACAAGTGAACAGAACATTACAATAATCCAATCGTGAAGAAATGAAGGCAAGAACAAGCATCTCCATCTCTTCCTTTGACACAATATCTGATTTTTGCGATGTTCCTCAGATAAAAAAAGCATGTATGAACAACAGACTTAACATGGCTATTAAAACACTGAGCTCGATCAAAGATGACACCAAGATTTCTAACATCACTGCAACTTGAAGATGACAAACCCCCAAAAACTTGCCTGATCATTGGAGTGATGCTATCTGGAGCAAAAATCAAAATTTCTGTTTTATCAGGGTTCAGTTGCAGAAAATTGTCTGCCATCTATTTGTTAATGGAGACTAAACAATCCTGCAAGAGAGATAATTTGTCTAGCCTGTCAGGGCTAAAAGAAAAATATAATTGTACATCATCTGCATAGCAATGGTAGGATATACCTTTAAAACTACTAATAATCTTGGTGAGGGGGGGCATATATAAATTAAAAAGAAGAGGGCCTAGGACAGAACCTTGAGGCACACCACAGGACAGGACACAGAAAAACTCCTGTCAGCAAGATAGGAGGTTAACCACCCCAGAGCTGACCCAGTAATGCCCACATGAAAATGCAGCCTTTTAATTAAAGTGCAGTGATCGACAGTATCAAAACCAGCACAGGATATTCACCATTAAAATATCATTTGAAACCCTGAGAAGGGCAGTTTCTGTAGAGTGATGCTTACAGAAACCAGACTGAAATTTATCAAGGATATTATGAGCCTCCAAAACAGTATTCAGCTGCATGGCGACAATCCTTTCTAAAACTTTTGAAATAAAAGGCAATTTAGATATAGGCCTGTAGTTATTAAGTGAAGCAGTATCAAGATTACTCTTTTTCAAGAGTGGCTGAATAATAGCATGTTTAAAACACTTTGGAACCTGGCCAAGCCTAAGTGAAAGATTTATAATTGAAACTAAACAAGGGCCAATAAAAGTGACTGATTTTAAAATCAGCGATGCAGGTAAAATATCTGCAGGGCTTTAGGATATCTTCATCATACCCATCATCTCAGTTAAATCATTTAGTGTAATGGGGGAAAAAGAGTCCAGAATTGGAGGGCTGCGATTTGTTACAATATAAGGGGCACCTGATGGCACAATGCTTGCTCTGACAGCATTCACCTTATTGACAAAATGAAACAGAAAGTGATTACAATCCTCATTCGAAAACACTGGTATAACAGAAGTAGCAGGAGACACAATATTGTTAATAGTCTCTAACATAATTTTAGGGTTTCTTTTGTAGGCCGATATCAGTTTCTTAAAATAAGACGTTCTAGCATCCTTGATCATCCCGTTTAGATTGAACAAGAGTTCTTTAAGACGCTGGCGATGCACTTGATGCTGTGTCACTTTCCATAAACGTTCAGTTTTCCGACATACACGTCTCAAACTGCGAATAGCATCATTTATTCATGGGGATGTATTAACGGCTGAAATCTTACAGACCTTAAGTGGAGCCACATTGTCTAGTAACACGGTGCAATGATCATTAAACGACTGTAATGAAGCATCAATGTCATTTGAAACAACAACCGCACTTGAATCAAAAGCGGCAGAGAAGTTCTCGACAGCAAGCTGGTCAATACTGCGAGAGCAGAACGCCCGTTTGATTGGGCAGGCCACAATGTTAATAGCAAGATCAAATAAAATACATTTGTGGTCACTAATAAATACATCATCGATGGATACAGAGCCAATGTTTAGACCATGAGAGAAAACTAAATCAAGAGTATGACCCTTACAGTGCGCAGGACCAAGGACATGTTGAGTAAAGTTAAAGGACTTCATAATATCAGAAAAATCAGAAGCCACTTTGCAAGCATCATTATCAACGTGAATATTAAAATCACCGACAATAACAACTCTGTTCAGCTTAATAATTGACGAGAGAAAATCTGTAAACTCACTGAAAAAAGATGTTGTAGGTTTAGGCGGCCGATAAACCAGGACAGAATAAAATGAGTTTGAACGCCCAATTTTAGCCATTTGTAATTCAAATGAAGTGTACATACCAGGACTCATCATATGGCAGGTGAACTTCTTTTTAAAAAACAGAGCAAGACCTCCACCTCGGCCCACAAGTCTAGGTGTACTGATAAAAGAACAATCCACCGGACAGAGCTCGATCAAGTGAGAGTAATCTATGCTGCATTGCCATGTCTCTGTCAGCAACATAAAATCCAAGTTTTTGGAAGTAAAAAGATCGCTCAAAACAAAAGATTTGTTTGAAATTGAGCGGGCATTTACTAGGTCTATCTTAAGCGGCTTAGAAGCAGCACCCGAAGCAGAAGGAGGGGCACGTGGCAGCGATCTCAGGTTCACAGCACACACACCACGCCGGGCAGGTGAATTCCTACAGGGCAGAGAACCCACGGCCTGTGGGACATCAGGGATAATCGAACAAAGGCAGGATGGTCTGGAACCATCACGATGAAGCACCAACGTCAGGAGCTTTTTATGATACACCTGCCTCCCAGCTCTTTTTCCTCTTCGCCGATGTTTCTTTGTACGCCCCGAAAGGCTCTCTCCATTTAGTGTACAGGCAGCAGCAGGTATTGACAGCCAGCCTGGTGCTGGAAAGGCATCCGGACCACACCAGGTACAAACTCCACTGCATTCCACCATAGCAGATCAGATCGAAAACATAATATGACGATCATACACCCATGCTACTGATACGGCATTTGTGGACAAACTTAATAACAGTAAAGTGAGTGAGACAATAAAAACAAATCAAGGTAAGCATCCAGCCACAGCGGCAAAGCCTAGCACAGGCGCCATGCCATAACCGGAAGTGACCGTTACTAAAGGTGCTCTTCTTGTGAATACTTGCATGTGCTGGTGCTCCAGGGAGATAGTGAGGCCGTGCCAGGGTGTGGGCGTGTAGTCATTCGGGTGAAATGAAGCTCGTACTCTCTTGGTTACTCCCAGATGTGATGGATTCGCTGTGATGAAGTGGCAGCTGGTTTGGGTTCGGGACCATGGTGACGCATCAGTATACTCACCACACCCCCCTCCCCCTTAGCGTCGTCCTGGTCCTGGAGTGTCTAAAAATCACCATCACTATTGGTTAACACAGTAAACATTTAAAAAAGTGTAACAAGTGGCGTATTTAGGCATGGGCAATATGGTCGATGCCCAGGGCGGCATCTGGGTGGCACAGGGAGATGGTGCGAAAAAAAACGAGCCCCAGTAAAAGCTTTGAGTTACGATTTACTTTATACAAGTGTAGGAGATCAACCTATGTTATAAGATCGATCAGGGATTGATTAGCTCATATCAATGAATCGGATCCTGAAGATTCAAATCTTTGATTCAACTCAATTGAGTCAGATTGAATCAGATTAAAAGATTCACACTTTATCTACCATTTGTCCCGCAAAGATAAGACATGGTATTTTACCAATCTTGTTTATATTATTTCCGTGGCCAACGATAATAACACAACACAAAATCGGGTTAACTATTAGCAAGGTAACAAGATCTACAGCTTGAGGCAATGACTTAGTAGCACATAAACAAGAACATAGTTCTTACAAAAGGCGAACAAAGGTTTATTGAGCTACACTACAATACATGAAGCTAACTACATAATACACAAACAACAAACAAACGCACACACATTCACACATACACACGAAGGCAATTCAGAGGATGCAAAAATGAGATAACAACCGTCCCAAGTTCTAAGTACATTTCTAAAAGCAGGTGGTTCGCCCAGGGTGCCATTTAAACTAGAACCGCCACTGACGTGAGGCATGTAGGTTTTCTACATGAGGCATTGTAATATAAATTAATCATAAAGCCTAGAGACACAATATGAAAATGTTATATTACAAATTGTGCTTATCTACATAAAATACATGTGAGCTTGAACTACATGCCAACCAGAAAGTGGATGCGGTTCTCCCGTTACAGGGCAACTGAAGCCCCGCAGAAAATAAGAAACCAACGTTATTTTACAGTATTATCCACTTCAATGTGTCTTATTATTACTATAAATATTTTGGATCCGTTTTTAAAACTATAACCTACCTTTTTCTAAATTGACAACAACAATAAAAACACACATGATACTCTGCGTTTCATTTATTTTATTCAACTGACATTTTTACAAAAACAATATTTTACTTCAGCAGCATCACAACTAGGGCCGTGCAGACATTTTGAGGGGCAGTGGCCCAAACCAAAAAAAGGGCATTAAGTGTTTGGGTTCTTGCTAATACAAATTTTCCAGTTGTTATAAAAATACAATTAAAAGAGAAGACAGTACACTCTGTAATAATTTTAGAACTATTTACTATTTCACGTTTTTTTATTTATCTGTATCTTTAACAACAAAACCTTTTTTGTCCTGAAAGATCTTGATAACCTCATCTTTTGTTAACCAAACGACTGTTAAGTAGCACAGTGATGCACGGATGGCGGTTATATCCGCGAGCGCTGCGGATAATCCGCGGGTCGGGTAATAAAAAAATACATTATGATTAATTGCGGGTGGGTCGCGGGTCATAGCAGTTGACCAGCAAAAAAGCAGAGAGTGGACTTCGCAGAATGTGAAGATGAGACTCCCAAAATAATGGATGAAATGCAAGAGTACTGTGCAAACTTTCAGTTAGAGGAGTCTTCAGAGGAAAATCTGCTATCGTTCTGGGAGAAACAAGATCACTTATTTAAACGCTTATTGCTTTCTCCTTGCAAGTGACACCTTTTTTGTTATCTTTTTCCTGTATATGTAAAATCTGAATCTGCTGTTCATAACGAACGATTCACAGTGACCTATCATCATGCTTAAAACAAAGAATTAGAAGTATTAAAGTGTCGATCGGGTGTGGATATATATATCCAAATATATCAAATAAAATAATATGTGCAGGCGGGTGGATGAGATTAGAATGAAGGAGCAGATTCGGGTGACATTTCAGCTGATCCGCGCATCTCTAGCACATAGCCTAACTAAAATTAGAAGCTAGGCTGCGTAAACTTAAAAGAAAAATAGCCTGAATATTTTTTACCACAGCTATAAAACTTAAAGATTAGGTAAAATAACATTTCTTTCAAATTGATAAGTCGGTGGAGGTAAATAAAATAAAGCCAGCCTAATTTAACTATGCTGCTTAAACTTAAAACAAGAACAGCCTGAATATTTTACCATGCATGGCTAATAAAACTTAACACAAGGAAGGACTACATGTTTTTATTCAAAAAGATCAGTCGGTCTACATGCTCAGATGAAAGCCGAGTGCAAAGTTTATTTTCAATTAGACTGGCGGTGGAAAAAAGGCGCTCAGCAGGCACAGAAGTTGCAGGAACAGCCAGGTACCACTGGGCAAGGGTGCTTAGCCTTGCAGATCGAGACTCATTTACTTGCACCACAATACATGTAAAGGATGCGGGTTTAAAGAGATGCATGGCTCCCTGAAGTAGCTTTCGATTTTGGTGTCATACGGTGAAACATCATTCATGCCATAGGCTAGTCCTCGCCGAAAAGAGTGTCTTAAGACACTGCGCACACATGACAGCTGAAAGTATCACACACCAGACGCGCACATTCGCATGGTATTAAAAATGAAATTATTCAGATGGCGCGGCAGAAATATGAAGTGTCCTGAGTCGTGGCTGGGCACCGCCTGAAACCCACGTTTAGAATTCTGAAATGCGCTGCGTGGCGAGGCACTTGTGATGTGTGACCCCTATACTCGATCTGCGCTCAGGTCTCTCTAGACCGCAACTCCCTGCAGCCATAACCAATCAAATATCAAACTACCGCCCAAATACCAGCATAACCAATCAGAAAGATTTAAAGTCATTTAATTTTAGAGCCAATCGATCATCGTTTTCATGCTCGATCATCACTGATGCGTTCCATTAATCGAATAATTGTCGACATCCCTACTACGGAAAAGTTATGGGAGGGGGGAGTGAATGTTTGGACAGACCTGCCCATCCAGACCATAACCGTGAGTGCCCATCCGCATTTCCGTGGGAGGCCCCGGCTCGATGTTGGACGTTGAAGTGGTAATCCTGGAGCCATTAAAAACCATCTGGTGACTCGTGCATTATTGTTCTTTGCTGTAGCCATCCATTGAAGAGGAGCGTGATCTGTTACTAGAGTGAACAGTCTTCCTAGCAGGTAATATTTCGGCTCCAGGATTGCCCAATTGATCGACAGGGCCTCCTTTTCCACCGTTTCATACTTGATTTCCGCGGAGGTTAGCTTCCGACTCACATATACGATGGGGTGTTCTTCTCCCAGTTGTGGACCTGGTAGAGGACCGCCCCCAGGCCAGAGTTGGAAGCATCTGTCTGGAGGATGAAGGGGAAGCCGAAATCAGAGGCGTGCAATACCGGGGCAGAGGTTCATGCTGGATAATACCTCTTCCTATCTGGAACCCCAGGTACTTCGCTTCGGCTATCCCTAGATGACATTTTCTGGGGTTAGTTGTGAGCCCAGCCCGTCGTAAATCCACAAGCACCCTCCGCAGGCGCGATAGATGTTCCTCCCATGACACCGAGTGAATGACCAGATCGTCTAGGTAGGCTGCTGCAAATGGCTGGTGGGGCCGCAGCAAGATGTCCATCATTCTTTGGAATGTGGCTGGGGCCGTGTGGAGCCCGAAGGGAAGAACCCAATAATGCCAGTGGCCTCCGGTGTGGAGAAGGCGCTTTTTTTTCCCTGGCGCTTGGACTGAGTGGGACTTGCCAGTATCCAATTCAATTCAATTCATCTTTATTTGTATAGCGCTTATACAATGTAGATTGTGTCAAAGCAGCTTCACATAGAAGATTATAGTGAATTGAAACAGTGTCAGTTCAGTTTTCAGAGATTAAGTTCAGTTCAGTTTAGCTCAGTTCAGTGTGGGGTAAAATTCACTACTGAGAGTCCAAACACTGCAGAGCAATTCCATCGATGCGCAGCTCTACAGATCCCGAACCATGCAAGCCAGAGGCAACAGCAGCGAGGAAAAAACTTCAGCAATTGGCGAAAGTGAAGAATTTAAAAAAACCTCGAGAGAAACCTGGCTCAGTTGGGCACGACCATTTCTCCTATGGCCAAACGTCTTGTGCAGAGCTGCAGTCTAGGTGCAGGAAGCTGGACCTCAGCGAAAACTTGCTCTCCACTCTTCCAAGACCACCACAGCAGCTGCTCAGGATACAGCCTGGTGCAGGATTATGAAAACCTTGGGATCATCTCGTCGTTGGTCTTGGATCACATCAGTGGCACTGCATAGTCTGAGGGCCTCGGGATGAGTATCCCCAGGTGGAAATACAGAATAAGGAGAATAATTAGCGTAGCTGCTGTTCATAGTGTATAAAAACAAGAAGCAAAATCCTGCATGCGTCATGCCTCATGCGTCATACTGCTATGTAATGCACTGAGTGTATGCTTTGCTGAAAAGATTGGTCTTTAATTTAGTTTTGAACTGCGAGAGTGTGTCTGAGCCTCAGACATTATCAGGAAGGCTATTCCAGAGTTTAGGGGCCATAAATGAGAAGGCTCGACCTCCTTTACTTGATTTTGCTATTCTAGGTACTACTAGAAGCCCTGAGTTTTGAGATCATCAAGAGCGGGTTGGGTTGTAGCGAGACAGGAGGTTGGTTAGATAAACAGGATCTAGATTATTTAAAGCTTTACAGGTAAGAAGCAATATTTTATATTCAATGCAAATCTTAACAGGCAGCCAGTGTAAGGAGGATAAAATTGGGGTGATATGATCATATTTTCTAGACCTGGTAAGAACTCTGGCAGCTGCATTTTGTACTAGCTGAAGTTTGTTAATAGAGGATGCTGGGCAGCCAGCAAACAGAGCATTACAGTAGTCCAGCCTAGAAGTCATAATAGCATGAACTAGTTTTTCTGCATCTGATATAGATAACATACTTCGCAATTTAGCTATATTTCTCAGATGGAAGAAGGCAGTTTTTGTGACATGAGATATATGATTTTCAAAAGTAAAATTGCTGTCTAATATGACACCCAGGTCTTTTATAGTAGAGCTAACGCTAACTTTGTATCCCTCTAATTGCAGGTCGAGTTGTGAGATCTGTTGTGTACAGGATTTAGGCCCGATAAGTAATAATTCTGTTTTGTCTGAGTTTAAGAGAAGAAAATTGTTTGTCATCCAGTCTTTAACATCTTTAATACACTCAGTTACTTAGACAGTTCAGACATTTCATCAGGTTTAGTTGAAATGTATAATTGAGTATCATCTGCATAGCAGTGAAAGCTGATCCCGTGTTTTCTAATAATGTCCCCCAGGGAAAGCATGTATATTGTAAAAAGCAAAGGGCCTAAAACTGATCCTTGAGGGACCCCGTACTTTACTGGCCTGACTTGTGAAAGCTGTCCATTAATATTCACAAACTGGTAACGATCAGCTAAGTATGACCTAAACCATTGAAGAGCCTGACCTTGGACACCTGTAGAATATAAGCGGCCTATGAGAATATTGTGGTTGATGGTGTTAAATGCGGCGCTAAGATCGAGTAAAACTAATAGCGAGATGCACCCTTGGTCAGCAGCTAAAAGTAAATCGTTGTTTTTTTTACTAGTGCGGTTTCTGTACTGTGATGAGGCCTGAAACCTGACTGAAACAATTCAAAAATATTGTTTGTCTGCAGAAAGGAGCATAATTGGGTAGAAACAACTTTTTCTAGTATTTTAGACATAAACGGAAGATTTGAAATAGGCTTATATATAGCTAAGTTGCTCGGGTCCAGTTGTGGTTTCTTAATAATAGGTTTAATAACAGCTAGCTTGTAAGGATTTGGAACATGGCCTAAAGATAAAGAAGAGTTGATAACGTTAAGGAGAGGTTCTCCTATAACAGGTAGCAATTCTTTCAGTAATTTTGTTGGAATTGGGTCTAACATACACATAGCTGATTTGGAACTATTTATAACTTTATCTAGCTCTTCCTGTTCTATGATTTTGAAGCATTGTGGGTTATTTTGATTCAGTGGAATGTTTACTGGATCTGGAGTATAAGGTGGTGCAGAAAGTTTAACATCATCTATTTTCTGTCTAAAGCCTTCTATTTTATCACTGAAAAAATTCATGAAGTCATCACTACTAATTTGCGGTGGGACATTTTGTTCTAAAGATGATCGATTATTTGTTAGTTTAGCAATGGTGCTAAATAAAAATCTCGGATTGTTATGACTATTTTCTATTAGTTTGCGGAGGTGCTCGGCCCTGGCAGATTTAAGAGCCCTCCTATAACTGGACATACTGTCTTTGTACGCAATTCTAAAAACCTCAATTTTTTTTTTAAATTTACGTTCCAGGCCACGGGTTGCTGTTTTGAGAGCGCGAGTATGATTATTGTACCATTGTGTAGTTTTATTCTCTCTAGCCTCTTTTAATTTAATGGGTGCCACCGTATTTAGTGTGCTAGTAAAGATGGCATCCATACTGCTGGTTACTACATCAAGGTCATTTGCGTTTGCGGGTGCATTTATCCCTTGGTGAGGTCTAGAGTTGAAATAAATCGGGCTCCACCCAGCCTATCCAGTAGCTCATCCACCCGAGGCATGGGGTATCCGTCAAACTTGGATATTTCATTCAGCTTCCTGAAATCATTGCAGAAGCAGAGGGTGCCATCAGGTTTCGGTACCATTATTATGGGGCTGGACCACGGGCTACGTGAAAGTTCGATTATCCCTAACTTCCGCATCTTTTCAATCTCTCCGTTGATAGCCAGCCGGCAAGTTTCTGGTACTCGATAAGGCCTCTGCCGGATGATGGTATCGGGCAGAGTGATGATTTTGTGGTGGATAACTGAGGTTCAGCCCGGTTTCCCACAGAACACATCCTTGAACTGACCAACCAGGGCCTGGAGCTACACCTTCTGGGTCACTGAAAGCGGTTCACCTATATGAACGACGACTGGAGTGTTTTCTTCCGTAAAGGCCACCAGGTGGCCCGGAGCTGCTACCCATCACTTCATCAAATTTATGTGGTAGAGCTGCTCTTCACGTCTACGTCCCGGCGGACGTACTCGATAATTTACCGGCCCCACCTTTTCCACCACCGTATACGGACCTTTCCAGGATGCCAAGAACTTCGATGTTGTGGTTGGTATGAGAATCATTACTCGGTCACCAGGTTGAAATTCTCTTGGTTGGGCGGGCCAGTTATATAATCGTTGCTGGGCTTCGCTAAGATGTTTTCGAACAATGGGCCTGACTTTGTCGATGCGTTCCCTCATGTCCCGTACGTGTTCTATTACAGAGTGATGTGGCGCTAGCTCCTGTTCCCAGGCTTGTACTGCAACATCCAACAAACCGCGGGGTTGATGGCCAAATAACAGTTCAAACGGGGGGAAGCCTGGGGTACCTCTCTTATGACTAACAACGCATGCGGGATCATGATGTCCCAGTCACGCCCATCCTCTGCCACCACACGGCGGAGCATCCGTTTCAGGGTTTGGTTGAATCTTTCTACCAGGCCATCTGTTTGGGGATGATATATGGAGGTTTTAAGCTGTTTGACTTTTAGGAGGTGGCAGAGGTCAGCAATCAGCCAGGACATCAATGGGGTGCCCTGGTCAGTCAGTATTTCCACTGGGATTAACACTCGACTTCACAGCAGAAATAGTTCCTTTGTGATTGCTGCGGATGTGGCTCTCCTTAGGGGAATTGCTTCTGGATACCGGGTGGCCACAATCAGCCGAGACGGGATAGTTGAGCAGCTTGGGTACGTACCGGTGTTTTTTCATCATAGGTCCATACTGCAAATTGTTGTGATGCTCTAAAATCGCAGAGAGCCCCATTCTGGCTAATATCTCTTTCTTCAGCGCTACATAATCTTCGTTTTTAGGTGCCTCTAGAGAAGGGTAAGCTTGCTGAGCTTTTCCGGTAAGGAATGGAGCTAACAGTCCCGCTCAGTCTTCCTTTGGCCAGTTTTCTCTCTCGGCAATTACTTCAAACATGTGCAGGTATGCGTCTATATCGTCCAGGTCGCTGAGTTTAGTTAAGTGATGATGAGCGTTAATTTCTGGAAGCGGTATGCGTCCTGCCGCCTGGCGGAGTTGTTGCTCCATCCGTTCTTGTCTGGCTGTGAGTTGCTTGGAGATTTTCTGTTGTCTAGTGGAGATCTCCGCTAAGTGGCGTATTACCTCCTCCATGGACATGTTGCCTCCGTGCTCATATCAATGACTCGGATCTTGAAGATTCAAATCATTGATTTGACTCAATTGACTCAGATTGAATCAGATTAAAAGATTCACACTGTATCTAACATTTGTCCCGCAAGTATAAGACATAGTATTTTACAGATCTTGTTTATATTATTTCCGTGGCCAACGATAATAACATAACACAGAATCGGGTTAACCTTTAGCAAGGTAATAAGATCTACAGCTTGAGGCAATGACTTAGAAGCACATAAAACAAGAACACAGTCCTTACAAAAAGAGAACAAAGATCTATTGAGCTACACTACGATACATGAAACTAACTACGTAATAAGCAAACAACAAACAAACACATTCACACAGAGGCAGTTCAGAAAATGCAAAAATGAGTTAACAACCATCCCAAATAATTCTAGTACTTCTTACTAGATCTTCGAATCACCTGAGAAACTACAAAAGCAGAGATTTGACTTATTTTTAACTGCTTAAGATCATAGGCACCAAATCAGCAAGAGACAACATTTGTTCGTGTTTCTTGTGTATTTGCTGAAGTTGGAGTTTGCCTCGCCGGGCTGGCCTGAGGAAACAAGTGGCGCTCCTGATAGGATGGCTTCTGTGACGTCTTTGGGATTCACGCTCGTGAGCGGAGGCTGTTCTGGGTTGCTGGGGTAACGGACTGCGGAGAGTCAGTTTGCGGAAGTTTCGGCGGTCCGAAACTTAAGAGGTTTGCATGGAGAGTTCGTGGTGTAAGAAATCAATCTTTGTTATATGATCGATTAGGGATTCATTTAGCTCATATCAATGACTCGGATCTTGAAGATTCGAATCATTGATTCGACTCAATTGAGTCGGATTGAATCAGATCAAAAGAGTCACACTTTATCTGAAATTTGTCCCGCAAATAGAGACATCATATTTTACTAATCTTGTCTATATTATTTCCGTGGCCAACGATAATAACATAACACAGAATAGGGTTAACTTTTAGCAAGGTAACACGATTTATAGCTTGAGGCAATGACTTAGAAGCACAAACAACACGGTTCTTACAAAGGAGAACAAAGATTTATTGAGCTACACTACGATACATGAGGCTAACTACGTAATAGGCAAACAACAAACAAACACACACATTCATACACACACACACAGGCAGTTCAGAGGATGCAAAATGAGTTGACAAACATCCCAAATCATTCTAGTATTTCGTACTAGATCTTAGAGTCACCTGAGAAACCACAAAAGCAGAGATTTGACTAATCTTTAACTGCTTAAGATCATAGGCACCAAATCAGAAAGAGACAACAGTTGTTCGTGTTACTTGCGTGAGTTTGTTGAAGTCTTCTTGATTCGAGTTTCCCTTGCCGGGCTGGCCTGAGGAACCACATGGCGCTCGAGATAGGGTGGCTTCGGGTGATGTCTTTGTGATTCCCTCGCTGGTGAGGCGAGGTCATTGTCCTGGGTTACCGGGGTAGCGGACGCTGCTGAGTTGGTGGGGAGTTTCACGGTCCGAAACTTAAGAGGTTTGCATGGCGGTGACCCAATCACGTGCGGCGCGGTGTCCGGGCAGGCGAGAGGGGGCAGAGAGCAAACGCAGGCGTGAGCCAGCTTGATGCTAAAAGCAAAGATTTTAGAGCTGCAGGGGCTTTTAAGTGACCTGCTCTAGTCCATCCCTCATGACGCTGTCGTCCAATGACCGATGACCGACTGCCATGAAGGGCGGGGCCACGCCCCGTACTGGCGTAGCCACGGTCAAATATTAACAGACTCCAAGAGACTGCACGTAGTAAAATCTCTGCTAAGATTGTAACTATCTGACATCAAATGTTACAAGACGAATACAGTTCGTATTACTAAGTTTTCATTTACACCAATGTATTGAAAATAAAAAAAGGTTTGGTTCAACACCAAACATGAAGCATTTCAGACACATACAGATCATTTTAATCTGTTATAAGGGTAAACAACACATTGTTAACCTGGTTGGTTGGAATAAACACAGCACATAAGTAAATCTATGGCTAGTATTCAGATTATCAAATTTTGCCTTGGTTCAAACATTTAAAGAAATTGTCTTTCTTAAATCTCATTCATTTGCATTACTTGCTAGATATCCCTTTGTCTCTGAATTCTGTCCATCTAGCCGGAATTAGAATGTCTCGAGGGTGAACACATAATCGGTCGTTGAAAAGTCTTGTGATGGGAGATCCGTAAGGCTCCATTGTCTTAGATGGCTAATTATTTAGGAAATTAGCTGCAGGGTCCCGAACAGCTGCGGCCAGAGTGTTGGGGGGAAACAGTCGGATAACTTTTATCCAGATCTGGATGCCTGAACCAGTTTGGGAGCTCCAATTTCCAAGCCTGATTCGAACTGGTTTTGACCAGCGAGTCCCTTTAGTGGTAACCCAATCACGTGGCGGCGCAGAGTCCGAGCAGGTGAAAGGGGGCAGAAGCAACAGCAGGTGCAAGCCAGCTTAATGCAAAAAGCAACGTTTTTAGGGCTGCAGCGAGTTTTAAGGGATCTGATCTGATTCATCCCCCCTGGTACTGTCTTCCAATGAGCAATTGCCATGAAGGGCGGGACCACGCCCCGTACCAGCGTAGCAAAAGTCAAACATTAATCGACTGAAAGAGATTTCACGTGGTAAAATATCTTGTAAGATTGTAACTATCTTACATCAAATGTTACAAGACGAATACTTTTTGTACTACTAGTTTTTCATTTACACCAATGTATTGCAAATGAAAAAAGGTTTTGTTTAATACCAAATAATCAAACATTTCAGACACATACAGATCATTTTAACCTGTTATAAGGGTAAAACAACACATTATTAACCTGGTTGGTTGGAATAAACACAGCACATGAGGAAAACTGTAGCGTATTATTCAAAATGTTATATCTGCCTTAGTTCTAACATTTAAGAGATTGTCTTTCTTAAATCTTTCATTCATATACAATAATTGCCAGAGCTTTCTTTGTCTCTATGGAATTTGTCCCGAGGGCGAACACAAGACCACATTCAAAAGTCTCGTGCTGGCAATTTCCACCACAACATGTAAAACCTCATTGTTTAGATGATTAATCATTTATGAATTGGGCTGAAAAATCCCCGCACATCTGCGGCCAGAGTATTGGGGGAAGAGAGTCAAATGAATTGGCGCACTGTTATGTGATGGTATAAGCCCTGGAGCGAGTTCGATGAATGAGAGACAATGTGGCTGCCCCAAGATTCCAAGCCTGATTCGAACTAGTTTTTTTTATTTCTGCGACATCCTTTGCATATATATATATATATATATCCTTGCATCAGTATACTCGTGTATTTATATATTTGTGTTTGTATATATATGTGTGTATGTATGTATGTATATATATATATATTACAGGTGGGCATAGATTAATTTTTTTAATCTAGATTAATCTAGATTAATTTTGAAATTAATCTAGATTAATCTAGATTAAAATGGCTCATTTGAATTCTGCCGAAGTCATTCAGAATATGTGTGCTACCCAAATAATGACTAAAAAGTCATAACTGAACTAAACAAAAATGGAATTAAGACGTGGAGTATGCAGATATTAGTGGCATTATTGAAGTAAACACCACAATCAAACTATTACCGTCATGTAGGACTTTTCGCCATAATGTCCATAATTAGTCGGAAAATAAGTCACCCAAAATTACAGGGAACTCTTACATGAAAGCACTTCACGTAAACACCTTAATTATATTATTGTCTATTAAGGCAAATAACTAGATTACAGATGTCCATGTAAGCATAATCAGTAGTGTCCAGGGACGGATCTAAAAAAATTATTCATGGGGTGGCAAGGGGGTGGCATTAAAATTATGAGGGGTGGCAACACTAAAGCAAGCATCCTTGCATGGTTTTTGTGGATTCAAGGAACGCCATTCTTATTCAGTGTATACACTAGGGTGCACATTTTTACATTGTCCTAAAAAATGAAATAAAGGCTGATGTGTGATTGACTTTAACCTGATATCTGGATTGGAAAGTCAAATAAATTAAAGGAGATGGTATGGTCTCTTTGCTGAGTTCTATGCAAATCTGTAGCGAGTTTAAGTCTATGCCAAATTTGATTAACAAAGCATGACAAACAATGCAGACTGCATATGGATACAACTTCTCAGTAAATCAAGTTTCCTTAAGTCAAAAACAAATAATACACAACATACACTGAACAATTTCGATTAGCTAACAAGGTAAGGCTATCAATAAATATAACTGATTCAAAAAACTTGCTATTTAGTTGTCATATAACTAGCAAGCAACTATCTTAGACAACACATAGATTTTTTTTTTCCTTAATTTGGCAATCATTGTTTAAGTATTAAAGTAATTCAGTACCTGGATTTGTTTCTCAACTTCAGTATATCGATGGACTGGACACGGCCAAATGCGTTGTTGTCACGTGACGCCAGTTATCAAAGGTGCGGACAATCTTGAATATTCAAGCTACTGAACAATATTCTTTTGAAAATAGTTTACAGTTAAGCTGTTAGTCATTAATATACGCGAGGATATCGGTCAAAAAACACTTTTGGTTTGTTAAAAGAGCCTGATTGACGATTGAGTCATTTGTTTGTGTGATGATCTCTCTGCACTAAATGTCTTTGATTCACTAAAACGAAGCAGTTCATAAGAGTTGTTTGTTCAGACCACTGACACCATTCATCAAGGGTTCGGACAATCTTGAAGATGCAAGCTACTGAACAACATACTTTTGAAAATAGTTTACAGTTAAGCTGTTAGTCATTAATATACACAAAGATATCAAAATAACTGCTTCGGTTTGTTAAAAGAGACGGATTGAGTCATCCGTGTGTGATGATCTCGCTAGTTGCATTAATTGGCTCACTAAAACAAAGCAGTTCATAAGAGTCGTTTGTTCGGACTATGCTTTAATAGAAAGACAAGATTTTGTTCTATTATTTATGGGTTTTAGCGTGGAATAAAGAGCAACAACGGAAACACAGGTGAACAAACCCCGGAGGGTGGTTTAATTGAACAAAAGTAAGATGTAAACAAACTGATAATTAAAGGTTCGTGAAGTTTCGGTGGTGCGTTGTGCTCACTCTCAGTGTGGATGTGCTCAAGTGCAGAGTTCACGAACTATAATCTGTAGGAGACAGTGGTTAGTGGCCTGCTGAAGGCGCTTGATCACCCGAAGGGATCGCTTGGTTTCTTACTAGCTCTTCCAGGTGTCCGTCCTTGCTTTTCGGGGCGACGCTGATAGATGATTGGGACGCTCGTCACACTATACGCTATTTTTATGTCATCAAAATAGAGAGTCGCTGCTGTAAATCGGTTGAGGAAACACTTTTATTTTTAGAACACTAGGACACTAGTGCTGGGGTGGCAAATGGGGTATAGATCCGCCCCTGGTAATGTCTTCGAAGAAAATGAAAGGTCCAGAAGGGCATCCTGCTGATTTGATTCAAAGGGCACTATTTTGTCACCGGTCAGGTATACATCCGCGCTAGTATATCAAGGTGAAAGTCATCATAGCTTGCGTAGAATAGACCCAGCTCCCAACCCAACTTTGAGAATAGATTAACGGCGATATTTTTTTTATCGCGCGAAAAGAGTCTCCTGTTAACGCAGCACGTTAACGCCGATAACGGCCCAGCACTAATATATATATATATATGTGCGTGTGTGTGTATATATGTGTGTGTATACATATACATATATGACACAAAATGTGTTTACATACATGCTGAAATGTCAGTACATTATATTAATGCCTGTATACAAAATAAATAAACATGAACAAAGTTCATTCACAGTCCTTTTCATTGATAAATGTTATTTTTATAAACTGACTGGTTTGTGTATTTTTAACTGTTGTGTATGATGAAATTAATTGGCCTTGTGTTGTATAGTTTATGAATAGTTTGGCCATTTTTTTTGTTTTGTTTTATGAACTTTAAAACTGTGTAATAGGTTCAGATTAGTCCTATGTGGATCCTTCAACGTTGCCTCAAATTGCGCATAGACATCATAAGACTATTGTAATTAAACATAAGGTTATAAGTCAAAGTTGTCTATCATCAGAACAACTTATTTTTCTATAGGGCTAATAGTATGCAAATTATGGTCATCTGAATGTTTGATTGGGTTGTTGTTGGTCTCCTTTTAAAGCTTTAAATCAGGGGTGCTCAACCCTGTTCCTGGCGATCGACCTTCCAGCTGATTTCAGCTCCAACCCTGATCAAACACACCTGAACCAATTATTTAGAACGTGAGGAGCATTTGATAATTACAGGCAGGTGTGTTTGATAAGGGCTGCTACTGAAAACTGCAGGAAGGTCGATCGCCAGGAATAGAGTTGAGCACCCCTGCTTTAAATAAAGGTAGTTATTGTGTGTTTTGCTATAAAATTATTTACATTTTGTGTTTGTGTTTCAGAACTCCTGTCAGATTAAGCCATGTGAAACTTTCTCCCTCACACCAGAAAAATGGTGAAGACATTGGTAATTCTGCATACACGTTGACTTGTGTCCGAAATTTGAAATTCATGTTCGATGAGTCTTGCTGTAATTATAATCATGATGTGAGACTTAAGGACATAGTAGAAAAGGGTCGTGAATATCAGAGGGTAAATTTATTTTCAGCATCTTATAGATGTTGATGTACCTTAGTTTGCCTGCCATTTTCATACTCTTTGTAACATTCTATTTAGTTTGGGTCTCTTTTACGCTTGATGTTTATTTTCTTATAAGACAAAAGAGACGGTATACTTTTTTTTTTTTCCTCTAATAAAACCTAATTGACTTAGTAATGTTAGTAAATTTAAAACAAAGTGGTAAAATAAAAAAATAAATACCTACTGGACTTTATTTCTAAATGGATTGTTAAATTTTCAATATTTATAGATACTAAATATGAAACATTATATTGTGGTAGTTTATTTATTTAGCTGTATTGACTAGTCCTAGTATAAATATATTTTTAATCCTACCACATTTCAAATATGTATTGGAGCAGTTGTCGTTAGTTTGTTAAATGTATGATTATGATGTGACAACTGATTTTATAAAGTGATCATGCTTTGTGTAACAAAAGTATGTTGTTGTTTTATATCGGTTTTAGGTGAATGTTTAAGTGAAAGTTGTGGAGCTGTCTGAGGAGAGACAAGCGCACACCCGCAGCGGCCACAAGATGACAATACGGTCCTATGACATTGCAGATGACAGCTACAGTATGTCACTGTCAGTTTAGGTTGATGAAGGGCTCATTGTGGGCAAATGGTATGAATTGACAAATGTGTCCATTTGTAAATTTGGTGGCTGCATGGCTGCGTTCGAAACCGCACACTCAATGAGTAGGTACTCAATTTCAATAAGTACTTACTTAACGAGGACTAAAAGAGTAGGCACTTAACAGCCAAATCTCGTTAAGTATGAATAGGATCGTACCTCATCCGCCATGTTTACGTTATCATGTGACTGATGTTAGAAGCGCAACAACTTAAGAAATTGCAGGTTTAATGAATCTTAATTTAAAATAATATATTTATTTTAAAAAAAGGTTCACATAAATTTGTTGTTGTCTTTATTGTTTGTATAACATTTTTTTATCCACAAGTAACCTGCTTAAATCTTGTTTGTTTTCCTGACTTGTTTGATTATTCAACGCAGATAAATTTAACCTTCTGATTGTGCATCTGTGTGCATATAATCTTTTATAACACAAGAAACCCATTACATCACGTAATTTTATAATTGTAAACGATACAAGCATGTTTTCCAGAGCCTGTACAAATTAGTTCTTTAATTATTATAAATAATTATAACAATCCAATAATAATAATAATACAAATAAGATAACATATATATATATATATATATATATATATTTTTTTTTTTTTTCGTATTTATTAGGCAATGCAAAGAACCTATTTTTGCCATAAAATTGGATTTACTGAACATACACACCGGAGCTTTTAGAACAGATGGCATTTAAAGGTTTTTGCATCTGAACTCTATATATACATACCAGAAGATATGGAGAATTATTGTAATATTTTATTATATTGGCATCAATATTGTGCTGTTACTTACTATAGGCCATCCAAGAGTGATGTTCATCTTTGCGTACAGTAGTGCTTTAGTCTGCTTATTTTACATGACCTCAATTTGAAGCAGGGAATTACATTTTAATTTATTCTATACCAAAAATATATATTTTTAATTTCAATAATTAAGGACATCTATATAAATCAAACAAATCATATATATATATATATATATATATATATATATATATATATATATATATATATATATATATATATAAAAATGAAACCAAATACAAATAACATTTGTTTTATATGACAGCGATGCATTAATAGTCACTAGACAATTGTAGCCAATGTGAGTACATCTTAATTTTCAGTAAAAATATGAACTAATGTATGAGTTATTGAAAAATTTATATTTTATTTATTGACCATACAAGAAAACATTAATATATGATTAATAAAATGAATAAAAATAACCAAGACAAATAAGTCCACAACACATGAAACAAAGCTTTATTCAAACTTGTTCTACAATCATGTAGAACCGCATGTTCTGCTTCATCTCCACACAGCGGGCCGGTTCTGCAGATGATCAGCGGGTCTTTATCTGTGTTTGTCATCATCATCATCGCTGCTGTCAGACTAAAACGGGGTTGAGACATGAAGCTGTCCATGCAACAGATTCTGAAGATGAAGAGACCACAGCAACATCTGTCAGGGTCTTGTCGTCTTGTCCACAGCACTACAGAATCTCCAACATCATCTCCAGCACACTGCTGCGCTTCTTCATCCTCAATGCACACGGCACCAGTCTGAGGACATTTCAGATCACACAAAATAAAGAAGTAATTTTAAAAGATTATTGTCATTTTGTGTTTGAAAATAAATAAAAATAAATTCCTCATGATCACCTATACAAATGAACAGATACAACAAATGAATTATGGTTTATTTAGATTTATCAATATTATATGTAATGTTAGCTAATGTAAACAGTGTCGACACTAGTGAATTCTACATCAGCACAAACACATCACTCACTCAGGAGTCTGTTTAATGCAAGCGGCAACCTCCCGCTCTCCCTCGGGAAGCCAATACGGAAGTAACTGAAACTGCAATTCATCGAAATTCTGCTAGTCCTGGCTCCATAATAGAGCAAATTTCTATTGAGCCCACTGTTAGAATGGCCAGCTTTACAGCATAAAAAAAAGTGTTTACAGCCTGGTAGAAAGAACGATTTTCGTCTATATAGCTAATATTACCCTTCGTGACAACTGTGAGGGGGGTGAATTTTTTTTATAACTCATCCGTTTCCTTTATATTAGGTTATATTAAGTTTGCATAATTAAGGGCGTGGCCACTTGAGTGACAGCTAGGTCTCGCTGGTCGCCGTCACTTCACCTCAGCTGATTACGGCTGATTAGCCGCTGATCTCGGCATATTCATTGTATTTTTGTGTTGTTTTATGTGACTATACACAGTCTGCTGCCTTTTGGAATTATTTCTTACAATTATCAGATGATATGGCATGCTGTGTGCACTTAATTGTGCTCAAGCCATTCACGTGGCCTCAATTTGCCAGGTGAGTGAAATTATATACCATCTTTATGAATGTATTTGTTTTATTTAAGATCATTTATCATTTATACTGTTCTTTAGAGCTGTAATGCACTCCAGAATCTGACAGATTAATTAGCTGTAGGCTCTAGAACAGTCCTCTGAATCGTTGTCATACAGTGTTCTGCCTGGACTTCATAATTAGCCTTGCATTTACTAACACAGACTATATCTGAAGTTTTTGGAAGTAATTTGCACATTCCTCCTGTTGAAAAACGTCATAAGCGCAATGCTTAGTGGCTCAATGTGTAATGCATTGAGCCACTAAGCATTGCGCTTATGACGTTGCTTATGAAACAGTGTTTTTAAAAGTCTAAACACTTTATTGATAAAGTGTACAACCAACCACATGTGGTCAGAACACAAACGAGTCGCAGGTGATGAAGTATAAAGCGTTTCTCCCATAGGAAAGCCCGTCTTAGCAGAATGCCAGCATGCGTCTGTAGCTCCGCCTCTTTGCCCTTGTATGGTATGCCCGGGGTTGGTGCGATGACGCGCGAACAAAATGGCGACGATCGGCCACGCCTTCTGGTAGCTTCTTTTGGGTTCTTCATAAACCTATGGGTGACGTCACGGATACTACTTCCATATCTTTTACGGTCTATGGTTTAATGTTGTCCTTTGCTGATCTGCTACACTTCTCATATAGTTATGCCAGACATTTATTAATCGTCTTTTTATGTAAATTCACGTTTTAAGCGTAACGTTATGTGCTTCAAGTTCCTACATAATTGTGTTTTAGAGCTAAATAAAACAAACATAACATTACTATAAAGCACCTTTAAACTGTCAGCATCGCTACAGTTCACTGTACACTACCGTTAGCTCAACACATGCGATTTAACTCAGGGAAGAGTCTCTTTGCTTTCCAATAACTTACGTTTCAAAGCGTCCGCGTCCCGTTTTTCCTCAATATTATGATGTATCCTCTTCTCCTGCTTTTTCTTCTCCGTGCCGAATACTTTCCCATGGCCTCCTGGGATAGATAAGTAACCGTCTGAGGAATACTCTGGAAGCTGGCCAGAAGTAGTAGGGCATCCGGGGCTTTCTTACCTACACTTTTTTGATTACATAAGTTTCAAACGTACTTTTTTCTTCGCGTTCCGTTTTCTCCTATTATGCTGTGGTATGAGTATGCACATATCTAGGCAAATTGAGTAAACGTACGGCCGAATCTCGAGGTAATTGAGGTAATTCTCGCCTACTCTTTTTTGAACATTGGGGATTCAAACATACTCAATCGCTTCCCTGCTTATTCCATACCTAATAGTAGAGAAGTACGCGGTTTCGAACTCAGCCCATGATCTTGTCTACAATGGCGCAGACTTGCAGAAGAATTGTTCCGGATGCTGCAACTACTTTTGCACCGGTTCTGGAAAGCTTTGAAAGGAAAGAGGGAGTTGTCATTACAGCGGAGGTCAAGGTTGACCATTTTAGCCCGAAGCGTCATGCCTTGCCACAAGTCAACCTCTCAATGTCCATAACCAAGTGCCAGCAGTGTGATGCCTGCTGTCACACATCTACGAGGTATTATCTCAATAGAAGACAAGGCTGGAAAAATGAGCAGTTTTGTGGTGGATGATTTCCTTATGTGCAAGCTTCTCAATGTGCCAGAGAAGGGCAGTCATGATACTCATGTCCTAGTTGCCAGGTTATTAGGTGACGGGTCTACATGTGTCCATGTAAAATTTCGAGGCCAGCGTGTTATGGATGTGGCATTTCTGACCACAGGAAGTTCCACCTGTGTACAAAGTAATGAGGCTAAAGGAAGTTTCTCATTAGCTTGTGCAAAGGAGGCTAGTGCATCTTCAAGTAACATGGGTGAGTCTAAAATGGATGACATGATGCTTGAGGAACTATTTTCAGCCAATCAGGCAGAGGAGTTGGCTAACTTGAAGGACCAGAAACGTGGGGTAAAAACTGAAGGATCTGATGTGAGGGCAAAAAAATCAGTTCGCAAAGGGAATAAATAAAGTATGTCAATAGAAGACGAATCCAGAAAAATTGTGTGGTAATGCGGAGGTCTTTAAAGTGTTACTGCATATAGTTTTGATTTTGATTTTTGAAGTTACAAAAAAAAGTAATGGTTGACATTTGTTAGAAGTATGTACGTATGTATGTTTATACATGCATAGATGCAAAGTATGGAGTAACAATTTGTTTAAAATAAACAGTTAGTTACTGGCAGTTTTATTTTTTTGTACCATTGTAATTGTCAGATGTTTTGTTAAAATGATGTACAACACTTATAAATGTAATTTAAAAAAAAAAAGATTTCTTTAAACTAAGATTTTGTCTATTTAACAAACCATTGCAAAATTTATTAGAAAAATGAAAAGTAGATTTTATATGAAATGAAAGGCTTATCCTGCAGAGAGAGGAAAAAGCATGCTGTAATTAACTTAAAGGCATACTTTTATTTAAAACACAAAGAAAATGAAACGCATAGAGAAAACGTTAAGGACTACAGTGTCACAAAATACAAAGAAAAAGAAACGCATAGGGAAAATGTTAAGAACTACAGTGTTGCAAAATACAGAGAAAACGAAACACAAAGAAAACGTTAAGGACTATAGCGTTATGAAATACAGAGAAAATGAAACGCAAAGAAAACGTTAAGGACTACAGTGTTATGAAATACAGAGAAAACGAAACGCAAAGAAAACATTAAGGACTGCAGTGTTGCAAAATACAGAGAAAATGTGCAAAAAGTACAGCATAAAAAAAATATAAGGTAAATGAAATCCACAAAAACATGGTAATAGATTACAACAAGCAAAAATATAAAAATGATGTTAATTTTGCAAAGAGCATTCAAAAAATAAATATTGTAAGACAACATGAAACAAAGCAGAAAAGAAACAAGATTGACTTTGTTATTGAACAGTTTAAAGAAAAAATCTGTATGGGTCCTATACATGTTTGTTTAGTTTGTCATCGATGCTGCTTCAAAACACAGGTCAAACGCTGCAATAAAAATAAATATTTTCAAAAATCAGAGCATGTTAGACATATTGCAGAAGAATGTATAACACTGAAATATCTTCATAAATGTAGTAAACACTGCACCAAAAATTGTGTTTATAAAGAAAGTTCAGCTGAATGTCTATGCATTTGTCACACGTGTGATAGAAAAATATGTGAAGGTAAAATTCCTGCTGAAAGTGTATTAAATAACCTTTACCTACATCCCATTCCTGCTGAATTAAACTGTTTAAACTCTCTTGAGCAACATCTAATAGCAAAGCATATTCCATTCATGAAAATGATGGCTTTACCATGAGGAGGACAGAATGGGGTTTATGGACCAGTGACTTGTGCGCCATCTAATGTAACAAAAACAGTGGATGTTTTACCAAGATCAGAAAATGATGATTTGATGATACGAGTAAAACTTAAAAGAAAATTGAGATATAAAAGCCATTATGAATATAAGTTTGTGCATACCAATAAGATAAAAACAGCACTTTCTTACTTAAAAGAAAATAACAAGTGGTACGCAGATGTGGAATTTAACAAAAGAACAGAATGACAGATTAATGACAGAAGTGACACAAATGAATATGTTTTGAATACATATGATGATGTTTATGCTGATGTTTATGCACAACATTGAGACTGAGAATGAAGACATCAGTGATGAAACCCTTCATTACCGACAGCAGCATGGTTTGTTCATGGATTCATGTTTACAGCCAGTTTATATTGCACAAGAAGTTTTAGATCAACATATTGATGACATTATGTCATTTGCTCCAGCTGAAGGAAATAATCCAGTGAGATTGTTTACATGGTTGTAGCAGTATTTGGCTAATAGAGTGGGTTTGGGCGCCAGGGGTAAAAAAAAAAAAAAAAACACTACAGTTTCTTAAATAATTAAATTAAATAAAAAAAATAAAGTTGCAACAAAGGCATAATTTAATCAAGTAAACCAAAATCAAATGTTTAATCAAACAAACAAATCAATATATCAATAACGTAGAAAAATATTATATATAAAAACCAATTACCTGGTCGATTGGTTGATCTGTTCTTCCACAAAGTAACAGGCCAGCAACAACACAAATGTGGTCTTAGCCCACTTACAGAAATTAAGGCTGAAAGAAGAGCTGTCTCACTCCCACAACAGTAGTGACATTTTTAGGCTTGAGTCTGAATTTACTTACAATGAGAGCATCTCTAACTCCTCAGACAGACTGCGCTGAAGAACTGCCTGTCCTAGTTCCTGAAAGAGGAGCAAGTTTCAGTGAGGTCGGGTCGGAGACTGCTTGGCCTAATGGCAGCAGCCAGCCAAGTAGTGCCGCTTGGTTTGCTTCACATGCGCCCGTTGCAGCAATGGTTTGCAAAGCACAAAGTGACTCCATACGAGAATGGAAGGAGATTAATTCTAAAAGATCTGGATTGTCTTTCAGCAGTAAAGTGGTGGCTTCTGACTCCAGGCCTGAAGGAAGGTGTCCAGTTGGGCACAGTGTGTTCAAAGGAGACCATTACAACCATTGCCTCACAAGTAGGCTGGGGGGCTGTTTGTAGAGGCAACCCTGTGCAATTGCAACAGGATGCCTCATAGAGGGGGACACACATAAACCTTTTGGAGCTAGAGGCAGTACTTCGGACACTGATTCATTTTCTCCCTCAACTTCAACACAAGCAGGTGATCATTTGATCAGACAATACAACAGTCGTTTCCTACATAAATCACCGACCTTCTATCCAGGGCCGGTCCCAGACCAGGAGAATGTCGACTTCATCAGGCAGTGGTGCAAGCCATTTGGCATCGTTTCGGGGAAGCCAAAGTAGACCTTTTTGCCACACAAGAAAACACACTTTTTCCCTTGTGGTATTCGATGGTGGGCCACAGAGGGCCCCTAGGAGTGAATGCCCTGGCGAACAAATGGCCTCCAGTCCTTCTGTATGCATTTCCTCCTTTTACGCTTCTGCCAGCAGTCCTGGCAAAGGTGAGATTTTTGAAGGCCAAAGTCCTGCTGGTTGCACCAGACTAGCCCCAGCAGTCATGGATGCCAGATCTAATGGCTTACTTAGCGGGTCACCATGGCAACTCCCAATCAGAGGGGACATGTTGTCTCAAGCCCAGGGCCAGATCTACCACCAGAATCTAGACAGATACAATCTACACGTCTGGCCACTAGATGGCAATTAGACAGGAATATAGTAGAAGCTGTTCTTGTGACCCTGCAGGCAGTTAAAGCCCCATCAACAAGACGACTTTATGCTTCTACAATGGAGAGATTTTCAAAATGGTGTCACTCCTTGGACATTGACCATATTTCATGTAAAGTGGATTCAGTCCTGTCATTTCTTCAGTCCTTGCTAAAAAATAGATCGACAGAATCAACCCTGAGAGGGTATGTAGCTGCTATATCAGAGAACCATAAAGGCTATGGAGGTTGCACATTAGGGTCTCAACCTGTAGTCAGACGTTTTCTGAAAGGGCTCGTAGACTCTGTCCATCTCGAGCACAGCTGGTTTCCTCATGGGATCTGGATATTGTTTTAAAATCTTTGACAGAACCCCCTTTCGAATCACTGGATAAAATAGAGATAAAATTTCTCACATTGAAGACAGCATTTCTTTTGTCTGTCTCATCAGTCAAGAGGGTGAGTGAAAATTCATGCCTTTTCTGTCCATCCTGCATGTCTGAGATTAGAACAGGATGACTCATCTATTTTACTTCTCCCAAACCCCTCTTTTCTGCCCAAAGTTCTGCCATGTTCCTTTGTTTCAGGCCCTTGGCGCTAGAACCATTCCATCCACCACCTCACAGTTCATCAGAATTAACCAGGCTGCATCTGATTTTTCTAGTTAGGGCATTGAGAAAATATATTTCCTGCACACAACAGATAAGGAAAACCAATCAGCTGTTTGTCTGTTATGGTAAGTCAATGCAGGGAAAATCTGTGTCTAAGCAGAGCTTGGCTAAATGCCTGGTGAGGCTGATAGAGGTAGCCTACCACAGTACAGGGAAGACTCCACCTAAAGGAGTGGTAGCCTATTCAACTAGAGGAGTAGCTGCTTCCTGGGCATTGTTTAAAGGTGCCTCTCTGGAAGAAGTGTGTGCTGCTGCTGGATGGTCATCATCTGTGACGTTTGCCAGATTTTATCACTTTAATGTTTCTGCAACAGTTTTGTCTATGGTCTTGCAAACAGCAGGCCAGGAATGATCTCTCTCTCTCTCTCTCTCTCTATATATATATATATATATATATATATATTTAATGAACAGTATGACTGACAGTAGTGATGTTTGTGCCAAAGTAATCAGAATAAGCAGGCCTGTCATATAATGTCAGATCAAGTATATTTGTGAAAGCTGTCTAAATTAAACACATTCTGCAAATTATGGTCAAATAGCAATGAAAACCTGTGTTTTTGAGAACTTTTCTTACTGTTATAGCGCCACCTATTGACCTATCTTCACAAAATTTTGCATGCTTGTTAAGAATCACATTTTAAATGTGATTTAACATCCTTGATTTCATGACGTTTGTAGTTTTCCTTATGCATTTACAGGCATGTAGATCAATAAAGACACACCCCTTTTTGTTAATGAGCCTGTTAATAAACTTTTTTGTCAATACTTATTTATCTAGGCAGTCCAAAGATTCATACAACACTGGTTTGTGGTGACTGAGCAAAAAACCAGGGACTAGTTCGCAATAATGGGTTTTTCATGTATTATTGAATATTTAATGAGCAGTGATGTTTGTGTCAAAGTGTTTAATATAAGCAGGCCTTTCATTGTGTGGCTGTGCAAAATTTTGTGTAATAAACCATCATTTACAACCTCAAAAAACACAAAATTGCCCCCTAGTGGCTGATTTCTTTAAAAATTCTTGCAGACCTCTAGGACCATGAGTCGAACATGCCCACTGAGTTTCGTTCCAATCACTCATCGATAACCTTGTTTAATGGCTGCTCAATCTTAATTAGCTAATGGCAGCCATGATTTTTGAGATATGCCAGTGTCCTTATAGTATTGCATGACAAGTTGGGCAAAGACACTGCATGCCAAATGTCAAGCTGATTGGACTAATTAATCTTTTTTTAATGGTTTTTAAACTTTATTGCGCTACCATGTGGCCAAAGTTCACGGGTTTTGCACTGTGACCTCAAATTGACCTTATACATATGTGTACCAAGTTTGGTGATGATATCTCAATCCATTCAAAAGTTATAGCTAGAATTAGCATTTAGCTTAAAATTAGCATGGAACTTTTTGTGTAATGTTTTTAAACTTTTCAATAACTATTGATATTCAGTGTCCAGAGAACATTTCTACACTGGTTTGGTTCTAATTGGGTGAAAAACCTAGGTCTAGTTTGCAAAAGTAGGTTTCGAACAAATCGCGATGTAATGGAAAAACACTGCGTCGATCAGAAAATCTGAGTCACTCCACTTTTGTTCGCACAACCCTAAGGATTCCAAATATGTAAATTATTTGAATCTACAACAAACGGTGTACGAATGGCGGCCAAAATACAAAAAAAAAAAATCGCTTTTTTTAGCGCTGTAGCGCCACTTATGGTCCGATTTGGACAAATCTAGGCCTTACGGTTTGGCCTGGGCAATAGCAATTAAAGCAGAAGAAAAATAATAATAATAAAAATTGTAACAAAAACAATAGAGTTTCAGCGCATCGCACTTGAACCCCTAAAAATGGGAGAAAGAGTCAGACCAACAATTAACAGAGGAAGACTGGACAGATATGTGTCACACATGCAACAATCATGAACTCGAGAGCTTGGAGAGAGTTTGGATGGAAAAATCTGATGAGTGTTAAAAGTTTGGGCTCTTATTGGAGACAATATGGAACCTCAATGGCTAACCATTTTTGCGTTTTTTGGGCTTGCCCAGCAATAAAGACCTTCTGGTATGAAATAGTGACTGAAATAAAAAAGATAACTGGAGAAGAATTGGACTACTCATTTATTACATTATACCTTGGGAAAATACCAGAAATTATTTCAACTATTGACAAGTACTTAATTCAAATCCTTTTGGTACGTAGCAGAAAAGCCATACTCAAAAATGGTTTCATGCTGATCCTCCAACAAGGGCTTGATTTTGTAACCCTTATGACAACCGCTTTATTTTTATTTCAATTTTTCCCCTTTCTGTCTTCTAAATAAAATTTGAAAAAGTAAAAAAATAAAAACCAACAAAAAAACTGTCTCTCCAGGACTGATGTTGACCATGCTCTATGTAGATGTGTCCTATGCTATTTTTTCGTAACTAATAAGTATGGCTGGGCGATAAATCGATTTTTATTTAAAGGGCACCTAGGTTACCACTTTTTCCAGATTTAATATAAATCTTTTGTGTCTCCAGAATGTGTCTGTAACGTTTCAGCTCAAAACACCCATCAGATTTTTTATTATACCTCTCATAAGTTTCTATTTTATAGCTCTGAGCAGCAGGTAGCGGTTTTTGTGAACTGTGTCTTTAAGGCTAGTCCTCCCCGCCCACCGTTCCCACGTGCCTGTCAGCGTGCCTTAATCTCCTCCCTCGGCTGCATCAGACAACAGACAGACAAGAAGGAAGCAGATCTCACGCAACGTTTGTGAGAAATACTACAGTAAGAATTTTACCAATGAGTATTTGATGCATTTGTTGTTGAGTAGCAACGATGAGTCACACACAATGCCGTTACAAAGTTTACGCATGCGTTTAGCTTTACACTCTATTTGCGCGCAAATGTGACCGGATACTGGTTAATATCCACTGCTGTATGGATGTCTTTTATGTTAATGTTCAAAATAAACCTGATTTAATGTCCACAAACCCGAATTAAATCTGAAGTAAATTGCTGTAATTCATTACAAACATGCACTGTTTTAAAACATTTTAAACTTGTAAAACTCACTCTTGATCACATTTGATGATGATTGATGATCCTAGCAAACTGAACAGACCTTTTATTCCCGGTTGCTTTGCACACGTCCTGTCTTGTTGATATGAATTTAAATGTTACTACGGAGACTTGTTAATACGTAGCTGTCAATCAATTCGGTGGGCGGGGGGGACCACACTCCTACGTCAAGTCGGTCTCAAAACCGTCCCAATTGGTCCACCATTTTCATGTTGTTAAATTGGAAAAAAAAAAAGGACTGAATGTGTTTATATCACCCCAATATGACGGTCTATACACTATACCTACACATATGTCTGTCCAAACAGCTTGAAAAGTAGATTTTTCACCATAGGTGCCCTTTAACTTGACCGTTTGTTGGAAACCTGGCTAAAACCGGGTGATAACAGTGCCTTCTCTGAGCTCCTCCCTCCTGGCGAGTACTCGCGAATATCCACTCGCTGTGGCAGTTTGGCTTCTATCTTTAAACAAGGTTTTAACTGTCGACTGCTTCCTTTGAAAGCTATAGTAGCTTTGAATTACAGCTTGTCTTGGTACAATCTGCCTGCCCTGTATTATGTGTGGTTGTCTACCGCCCACCCAAATACAACAAGGATTTTATTCCAGAGTTTTCTGAATTTCTTGCTCAAATAATGCCGACATATGACCAGGTACTCATTTGTGGTGACTTTAATATTCATATCTGCTGTACATCCAGCCAGCTGTCAAATGAGTTTCTGAGTGTACTGTCTTCTTTTGATTTAACACAATCAGTGATTAGCCCTACATACCAGCATGGCCATGCTCTTGACCTTATTATTTCACATGGGGTATCCGTTTCCATCTCAGAAATACGTGAAACTTGCATTTCAGATCATTTTCCCATAATTTTTGAGTTTTCAGTCCCTCTTTCTGCCATACAATCTTCTTTCTCAGGCTGTTACCGCCACACTATTACTTCTTGTACATCTAAAGAATTTGCTGCAGCGTTTAATAACTCTAGTTTTCACACTCAGTGTGATCTGGCTTCCTCCCTATGCCCGGAAGACTTTATTTCCAGCTTTAATTCTACCTGCACAGGAATTTTGGACTCTCTTGCACCATTTAATCCAACCGTTCTAAACCAGACCCCTGGTTAAATGACACTACTCGTGATCTTAGGCGGCAGTGCAGGCAAGCAGAGCGCAGATGGAAAAAAGACAAACTTCATATTTTCCTGAGCATACTGTGGGACAGCCTTTCTGTCTATCAAAACGCAGTTAAAGATGCTAAATGCTCTTATCTGTCTGATATAATCTCATCTAACAGTAATTGTCCAACAACATTATTTAATACAATTCAGTCTGTTTTAACACCTTCTATTGATGTTTTAAACCATGTGTCAAGCTCAACATGTGATGATTTTCTCCATTACAAGGTATCCTCAGTCAGACAGAGTCTTGATAGCCCTAATAATGATCTGATTACTCTTTCTTGTTCTGAGCCCATGTCTGTGCTATGAGTGTGTTTGAACCAGTATCCCAATCCTATCTTTCAGATCTGGTCCAGCGTATGCCATCTACTTATTGTCCTCTAGACATTCTTTCTTCTAAAGTACTTAAACAGGCGTTTGGCTCAATGGGTCCCTGTATCTTATTATTTATTAATAACTCTCAACTCAGGGTCTGTTCCGACTGTGTTTAAGCAGGCTGTGATTAAGCCTATCCTTAAGAAACCTAATCTTGATCCTGCTGTTTTATCTAATATTAGACCAGTGTCCCATCTTTCCTTTTATCTAAAGTCTTAGAAAAAGTAGTTTTTACACAGATGCAATCTTATCTTGAAAAAAATCATATATTTGAGACGTTTCAGTCAGGTTTTAGAGCACGTCACAGTACTGAATCTGCACTTCTTAAAGTACAAAATGATATTCTTTTGTCTCTTGATGTTAAAAAATGAAATCTCTTATCTTTCTATATTTGATCCCCCCCAATAATCAGAATTGAATTATTTAATAAATAAAATTAATTTCCTTAAAAAAAACAATAAAAAAAAAAAGAAAAAAAAAAACATGAGTGCTCTTGGCGACCCCTTGGAAATCATTAGCGACCCCCTCGGGTTGGTAACCACTGCACTAGATCATCTAAGCCCTCGACTCCTTTGTCCATAAGCTTCTCAATCCGTTGCTTGGTAACATCTAGATATATGCTTGGCAACACCGACAATACAGCTTCGGTCAGTACTTTTGTCAATCCAGACATGATTCTAGAATTGGGAAAGAATGATGGAGAGCTATTACTGACAAGTCACACATGGAGTATTCAGGAAGAGCATAATAATCAAGTAGCCTTTCTCTTCTGTTGCCAAACAGTAAATACCCTGGCCTATGAGACAAAAAGACACATACACAAATACACATTACAATTGTCATGCACAAGAATTAACAGATTTTCCCAAATACAATTTCTTATCATTGTTCTGCAAAACAACATGTATGTTCTTTTTGTAAAATGTTCCCTTTACAGTCACTTCATTGGATGCTACTGTATTCCCTGGCTGAAAGTTAAAGGTTCAAGAAACCCTGGAGTACTTTTTTTGAGATTTTAACAGATTTGTGTGTGAGCATCAGTTAAGACAACAGTAGCAGCTGCTATATTTCATTTTATAAGATAATTTTGAGCTTTTGTCAGCTAATTTCATCTTCCGGGTTTAAAATAATTATTGGGACGGCATCAAAATCATTGACAAGTGCAAAACTGCAAGTGTAATGATGACGCATCAGTTTCTCTTTATTATTCATAGTGAAGTTTTCTTATCCTATGAGAAGACCCTGCTTCTTAATTATTTAAGAGCATGTGCTTTCGGAAGGCAAAGCAGACCTGCCAAGCTGGGAGACCCAATGACTGCGTGAGACACGGGATGTATGTGTTTGCTTCAATGATCCACGGGAATTGTTACATGATTTTACCCGTGATGCTGTCCGGGCCGATACAGCAAAGCTGTTGGTTTGCAGCAGGCATTTTTGTCGGGAGAGCTGTATGACAATTAGAGATTGGCAGACTTTATCTTTTATAAGTGGAGTTTGTTACCATCAGGTTACCATTAAGAAACATCACCTTTATCCATGCTGCTGTGTTTGCACGTTTAATATTCTCCAGATTATTGGCAGGTGTAATGGTTGGAATAGACAGGGCAAGAGATCTCCTGCACCTCTATCCACTGTGTCTGCATTCAAGGCAAGGCAAGTTTATTTATATAGCGCATTTCATACACTTACTTCATACTTAAACTGGTTAATGCGATGGTTTAGTTCAGTGTAAGTGAATTGCTTTTCCTTATTTACAAGGATATCAATATACAATGCCAGGTCAATTGAGACAACACCTTCAAAAAGGTAGTGCCCAAGGCAGGGAAGTAATCCTGGCTGGCAAATGTGAAAGTATTTCATGTCATTAAAGTTACATTTTACACCAGCTGCACTTTCAGCTATGCTGGCATCCAAATCCTTAAAATTCTGCTCGTATGATTTCACAGTTCTTGTTAATGCCTAAGTTAGTGGCTCTGAGTGAAATGTTTGGCAGTCAATTTCGCAGTATCTGTTGGTATAAAAGTTGATACTTTTACTGACATTTTTCTCTATATTTCTGCCATCCCAAATGTTACAAATAATATATTTTGCTTCTGACTTCGGTTTGTGTTTTCTCATGTTCTACCACTTATTTACAGCAGAACAGAGTTTCCAAACTTTGCTTAATAGGAATATATTGAGTGAAGCTTTCCTTGGCAGATGAATTTTTACCAAGACAGATTTGAACAGGATTTACAAACTTGAAATCTTCTTTGTAGAACTTTTTTATCCTCTTTCAGTTTTTAGTGGATGGGTATTACACATGCGAAAAAGATCCTTAGTTTTTAAAACACCATTTCTAAAAATTCCAAGCGCAGTCAGTTTTTTCTGTATCTTGTGTAGCAAATGTGACTGGCTAATATCATGGATGTCCTGCAGCCCATCAATTACTGTCTGAATCACAGATGATGGGAGAATATGCTTTGCCTGCAAGTTGAAGTAAAACAGTGCCATGTTCTTTAAAAAATGAGATTCAGCTGTATTATCTGGCAATAGTGCAATATCTAACTGCTCTTCACCATCACTAAAATCAATTAAATCAGAATCTGCATTAGAATGTTCAGCCACAATGATTTTCTCACCATGAGACCCTTTGCATTAAAGTATCCAACTGCATTATATTAGGACATAACCTGTCTACTGAAGAGTTTTAATGATTCCTGGATAAATGTGAGGTCGGTGTTGTTGTTACAGAGAAGTTTTTTTATTACACTTAAAAGAGCAAGGCACTCTAGAAAAATTCTCAAAATCATTACACTTTTCTTGACATGCATCAAATGTCACAAATTAATGTTGAAGCAACTTGTAATGCCTGGGTTCACAATAGGAAGGCACGGGATCTCAGGATTATCAAAACACGTATATTTATTAACAACACTTACGAAGATGAACACAGAATGAACATGGTGTGCCGACAGACATTTAAAAGAGAGAGAATACCGGACAAGGAACTGACAGAATGCAGGAACTTAAATACACAGGCGATGATGACACAGATTACATACAGGGGTGAGACACAGGTGGAGGTAATGAACATAATGATGGCGGGAAGTAGAACAAAGGAGCGCATGTGGATGGTCACATGACGAATACAAACACATGAGGAAGACAGGTTGTGACACAACTGAAGCAAACGACTCAACCGACATAATTTTTTTTTTTATCTTTTTGTGATCCCTGAATAATTTTACATTTTTACATTTTCTGGAGCAATCAGGAAAACCACATTCAAAATCAGCATTAGGAACATGATTGGATTTTCATGTGCAGGCAAAATGATTACACTGATTCAAAAGAGCGATCACAGGATTGACAGCATGCATTCCAAACTTGAAGCACTGAAGCAGATCTAGTATATACTAATAATCTTTATTGGATAATTCATTCTGAAACTAAGCCAAAAAGCATAGTGTTTCTGGGTAACCTTAAACAGTAAGAATGGATTCCAAATGTACAAACGTGAAGCACTTACATTAACATTGACTACGTTTACATGGACATCAGTAATCAAATTATTTGCTTTAATCTAATTAAGAGAATAATAAGACTAAGGTGTTTACATGAGTTGCTTTTTGAGTGTTACTTTCATGATCGCGTTTTACATGTTATAGCGCATAATTCGATTAACGTCATTGCGTCACCGCACTATCATACTATCACGTCAATAATGCGATTAAAATCTGCATACTCCACATGTCTTAATTCGATTTCTCTTTTCGATTATGACCTTAATCTGATTAAATTTATCAAAAATCGCTGTTTACATGGTAGACTCTTAATCAGAATATTGTCTTAATCGCATTAAAATCGGATTATTGGTGTCCATGTAAACGTAGTCACTGAATGCCAGTTTATATTATACTACTGGACTGACTAACATTGACTACGTTTACATGGACACCAATAATCCGATTTTTTAGATTAAAGCAAATAATTTGATTACTGATGTCCATGTAAACGTAGTCACTGAGTCTTCATCAGGTTATTTATCCTAGAATAAAGCACACACACGTCAAATTAATTAATTAAAAAATGCGTCATTTCAAAGCGCACAAAAGTGTTTTAGTGTAAACACTTAAAAATTCCAAATGTACAAAGCACTTAGCCTACATTAACACTGCAGTTAATCCATGGACCTATATATGTATGTAAAAATTATTCAAATGCACTGCGTTTGTCTGGTTAAAAGCACAAATTGCGTTATATTTATGTTTATATTTGTGTAAAATTGCGTTAGCGTTATAGTTAATTTTAGGCTATGCCGTTGAAAGAGGGAAATCATCTAACATTTTTGTAACCGTGCGAATCACTTGTTTATGTATTAAGACTCATTTTGGGTTAAAATAAAATAAATCATTTAAGCAAATGTCGGTGACTGATTTACATTATCCAACATTATAATCAAGATTTGCTTGTGCTTTTAGCAGATTGTCATGGTAAATGTGTAAGCCTATGCGCAACACCCGTTCTTCAGATTATTTGCCCTGAAACAAAGCAAAAACCACAACGAATGAACTCAATTTAGTCTGTAACTTAACTTATAAGTTAGCATGCAAGGTTTTCTGCGTATTTAGCATTGATTCTAAATGAACAAACAGGAAACACTTAGCTCACGGTAATACTGAACCGTCATCAGATTATTTACCTTGAAAAGCAGCTAAAATATAATTAAATTAATCAAAAGCACGTCGTTTTTTTAAAAGCACACAGTGTTTCTGTGTACTTCAATTTTACATTAGTGTGTCTAACATTATACGTGCCGTTGTAAGAATCATCAAACATTTTTGTAACCATCTTTTGCGAATCACTTCCCAGATAGCAAGCCGACATTGAATCAATGTCGATTATTGGTTATAAGCATCAGTATCAGTCGTCGATCAAATTTCGACATTGAATCAACGTTCTTTATTTGATTGGTACGTCGGAGGGTTATTACATCGAGAATAAAATATTGATTCAATGTCGCAATGAAGTTGACTATTCAACATATAGGCTACCCGACGCATCTGGTCGAAATCATAACATTGGTTCGATGTTGAAACTTGATTGGATCACTTGGAGTCGGTTCTTCTGCGTGAGTTAGCGTGAGGTGCACGTGCTCATCATTTGAATCAACTAACAAACAGAAGGCAGCGGACGGAACTGTAATCTGAAGGTAAGTACGTTATATTCGACGTTTCACATGTTTAATTGTCGTTTTCCCAAGAATTTATGTTAAAATGTAACTTTTTAGATGAGTAAATTAACACTTTACCACTTCCTACACGTTTTTTTAGTAAGCCTACATGTCGCCCTGTACGTACCCAGGCCATTAACTGCAGCTAATCTATAAAGGTAACGTTAACGTGAATGAAAAGCTGTTTTAGTTATTTAATTTTCGATTTCAACACGATTAACTTCACTTTATGACTTCAATGCTTTTTAACCTGTGTAAAAATATAAGATGATCTGTCAAATCGATTTGGAATGAGCATAAAAAACATGTAAGTTAATGTTGCTCTAGCTAACGTATAGGCTAAGTTATGAGAAACGGTTTTAACACGTATTACGCTAGCGAAGTGAATCGCTGTCAGTTTACGGTTTTGTTGCTCTATTTTTTTCTACATTTAGCGATGAACTCCTCGCCAGAGACGGTCCACAGCATTGAATGGGAAAAGCTTTGCCATTTCATAAGTTGCCCACTCAATCTGTTACATTAGTTCTTTGTGGTTTCGTTGGTTCTGTTCCTGATTTCCTTCGTTCACAAACCATGCTTGTCTGTTTTTTTTTCTGATTGTAGTGCTATGTTCTGGTGTGCATTTTTTTATTTTCCTGTTTATTAAAATTTATTTTGTCTACATGCTTTTCTCTTGAGGTTACTGCAGTTTACTTGTACAAGTATCTAAACAAATGTTTGTAAACGCATTTATTTTTAAAAATATTTTATATCATTAAGCTTTTTAGAATTTCACAAGAAAATGAAATCCAAGATCATTTAATTTCTCACAAAATACCATGTTAACTTAATATTCTGTGTGAGGAGTCAAAAAATGTGGCAATTTTTATGGTACCGATACTGTGGGTTGAACTGAAAATTTACCTTGGAATTGTACTTTGTAATAGTAGATACTGTACCTGGTGAGATTTCCCTACTGAGTAACGGGTTTTTTTTCTTAATTTTTTTTAATGGCAGTTTCTCTGAATTCTCCAGTTGAAGACATCAAGATCTGTAACCTGTGCCTGGACAGACATCTTTTCCAGTTCTGCCTACACCACACTAATCTCTCTGCCTATGTATGGATCACTGACTATTATGTTCTCTGAAGGTATTACTGGAGCAAAACAACAGCACCCATGACTGAAGTTTCTGTTAGTGACCAGTATATTTGAAGTCTGAGAAAGTTTTTTTTTTTTTTTTTTTACGAGTTGCAAATGGTTTTTTTCCTCTCTCACACAAACACACCAAACGACTGGTTGTGCCTATAGTACAGTGTACTGACAATCTTTTAGCGTTTTTATGGTTGTATTAAATACATTTTTATTGTTACAAAAATCTTAAGTAAATGTCACAACACGATGCACATTTGAGTTTTAACGAGAAGGAGAATTACTCAACAGGGCTCAACACTAAGGATTTTTTTACTGGCCTGGTGTGGAATTTAAAATTGAAATTAAGATGGAAAAGCAGGAAGTAAAAAAACTGAATAGGAGACATAAAGTAAAGTCCGTATTTTTTTAAATTCATACCATATTACAAAGAAGAAATAAATAGAAATATTATGAAGAGGACCGTTTTCTACTGAAATAAAATATATTTTCCTACCATTGAGGCATTAAATACTGTAAGCTACTCAAATGAAAAAAAACAAAACTATAGTAAAAACTATAATGATTTTGAATGAACCATACTATAGTTAATTGCTTAAATTGTTTACACAGTCAGTTTACTATACTACAGTATGCTGTGGCATTCATTAACAAGAAGTTGTACTATACATTATACACTTCACTATAATGTGGTTAAAAAACATAGTGTTTATTACTATATATATATATATATATATATATATATATATATATATATATATATATATATATATATATATTTATTTTATTTATTTTTTTCATGCGAATAATGTTATCTTTCAGAGATCCTTATAAAAAAAAAACAGATGAAAGCATAAAACCATTTATCCTAAATTATTAATTTTATTATTATCATCGTTATTATTGGTTTGTTTGGTTTTTTTTGCTAGTGGAGGGGCAAACACTAGTGCTCCACAATACAATAGTCTAAGTTTTGCTCGCAAGGGTAGCCTTTCTTTTTTGTTCTGTTGACCAGCAACAAACATCCAACACTGCTGCACATCTCATTATGGTTGTTTACTTTATTCTGATGGAATAAATATATGTAATATCACTTTATTAGCTCTTTAAAAGCTCTCAAACGAAGTATTGTGTTCAAAAAATTTTGGAACTCTACAAAAACTGTTTTGCATTTCTCATTTTGGCTGATTAGTCTTCTGATAGCGTTTACTAAGTAGAAAAATCACTTCCTGCCCTCCATCTGAATTTTCCACGTCATTAATAACATCACGTGCAAATCTATTATGTTTACTTTTCCTTTTCTAGTTTGCTTTCACAAGAGGACAACATATCTGCGCATGAGGAATTGGTAGCCCACAAACTCTTTTTAATCACATGGCAGTGTGCATCACATCACCTGTGTGTGCAGCACAAAACCCTCGTGAGTGGTAATAACCTGTGTCTTATGCGTGTGCGATCATCCTCTCATTCTCCTGCTTTTTCTCATCCGAACACTTATTTTTGTCAGTCATGCTGCTTCTCGATTATATGATCACATTTGCATGCATTTTGAAAAATGTTCAGAGGCAAATTTTAAACTTAAGTGTCAAACTGTCCTGAGCATCTTTCATGCTGGCCCTGGGCCATTCTGATTACCGAGCCCTGCTCAAGTTAAAAATGCATTTTAAAGACCACAAGTTAATTGGAACATTGAGCTGCAAACTGATAAATAGTCCTAGATTCACAATTATGAGATATGAGACCTGGTGAAAAAGGCATCATCATTATATGCATAGTTCACTCAAAGATGAAAAATGGACTCAATACAAACATATCAGTAAATTAGAAGTTTTCTATATTTTGTGGTCTTTTACCATAGACATGTAAACGCAAAATGTATTTAAAGATGTTACTACTTCAATTTGGTCTCTTTGCCACCGTTCATACCGCAGCGGCGGCTGTATTTCGTGCGCCAGCAGCTTTTGACCGCTGGGTGGTGCTTTAACCACAGATTTCCAGCTTTGCCTTTTTACAATATTAGATAAACGGTTCTGTATGTGTACCTGATGTGATGTGTTCAATTAAAATATAATTTTGTTTTAGTTTTCTTAGTAATAAACATGCTTTTACACTATACTGTCTGCTTTAGAAAAGATACATGGTGAGAAGTATAGCCCTAGGCTGCAAAAAGCAAATATAAGAATTAGTTCTTTAGCCTTTATAATGCCCTATTAAATTGCGTTGGGGTGAAAACAATGTTTCGATTTCTTTGACCATAATGGCGATGTTATTACCTCAAATCTTAAACATGTGCACATATAAAAACCGCGGCACAGCACACACTACAAAATAAGATTAAGATTATTGTGCCAGTGGAGCACTTCACCTTATTATATAACTTATCAGTAGGCTAATTATTATTTATAACAGGCTTACAAATATTTGACCAATTGCCTTTACATGTAAAACACTCTCATACACTCAGAACTAGTGGCAGTTATGAATTAAATAAACGGGCATATGTGCACGCAAAATTATCTTTGTTCATTTTCTCTGTTCATTTCTCTTTCACACGCATGCTGAGAAAGAAAAAAAAAATCTGCTTGTTTTAAAAAAGCGCATTATATCCACTAATGTAGAATAATAACAATAATATTTAGCTAATATATCCATAACGGCGGGATGCGTGGTGCTTTGACTGGATATCTAGGTCTAAAGCAAAACTGTTACCTGTTGCACGGCAAAGGCTAGCCTATACTGAGGAAAAATATAATTCACAACCTGAGGTGCGTTTCCCAAAACCATCGTTAGCCAACTAAGGTCGCAAGTTCCGTCGTTACAAACAGTTCGTATATTTGGCGTTTCCCAAAACGAACATTTCCAAACTGCGTCGCAAACTACACCTCCGGAGCTGTAAAAACAGAGTTTCTGGCTGTGTTTTATTCCCACTTACCCCCCTATGCCCTATTCGTTATGTCAAATCAAATCAAATCACTTTTATTGTCACATTATCAGCAGCACGTGTGCTATGATGAGTGAAAAGCTTAGGTGCTGGCTCCAGACAGTGCAAAATACAGACAGTGTAAATACAACGACAGTGCAAAATACAGACAGTGCAAATACAATGACAGTGCAAAATACAGACAGTGCAATATACAGACAGTGCAAAAATACAGACAGTGCAATATACAGACAGTGCAAAAATACAGACAGTGCAGGATACAGATAGTGCAGTATACAACAACATACTCACAAAAAACAAGACAATGTAAAATTGGCAATGTTGACAGCGATACGTAGGCAGTATTGTTTTAAGTATGGATTTGATAAAGTGCAGTGCATGCTACATCTTGATGGTGTGCAGTGTGGGGTAGGGAAGAGTTTGTGTGGGGTGTGTTAAGTGTTCATCAGCCTGATAGTCTGAGGGAAGAAACTTTCCTTCAGTCGGCTGGTGCGTGACCGGATGCTGCGGAACCTTCTGCCTGAGGGTAGCAGAGAGAAAAGTCTATGGCTTGGGTGGCTGGAGTCGCTGATGATTCTGTTTAGAATTCTGTTTAGAATTCTGTTAGAATGTTTAGAACATTCTAACATTTAAACTTGGAATGATTAAAAATAAAAATATTTGAACAAAGCTGTAGGTGGCCTAGGTATTATTTAAAAGCGGACTTTACCTTATGTGTTCAAAGCTTGTGAAAACAAAAAAACAAAGAATATGTTAATGCTTTTAATTTATGGATTATTTATTAAGTATCTGTACTGTTTATGACATGGGCCTGTTGGTTAGAACATTTCTGCAGGTTTGCATGTGTCAAATTGTAAAAGTATACTTTTCAAAAAATCTATATCTTACTTCATAATAATAATAATCATCATCATCAATAATATTATAAATATTATTATTAAAGTTATTATTATTATTATTATTATCCATTTTGCTGTGATGGCTGTGCTGTGTTTGACTGCCAATAGTTTTTAGATTACTATATGTTTAAAAGCAAAATTGTTACATGTTGCACATGAGTACAATGTCGAAAAATATAATAAATGCACTGAATGCAAGTAACTGCTGTTTCATATGTAAGAAAAAGTAGTTAATCAAAAACAGTTATCGGTTCAGTTTAAAATTAAACTTGATTAACAGTTAATGATGGCACCTGATGTCCACAGAAACATTAGTGGGGCGTCGATTAAGAATGCGCTGCACTTCGAGCTTAAGTAGCTAATAAATCTTGAAAAAATAGATTTAGATATACACTTTTTCCCTACAGTCATTATCCAACATTATCCTGTTATCTCTTTGGTAAAAAATGAAATTTTAAATGAAGCTTGATTAGAAGGATATTTATTATTTTACATCTAAACTTTTCCTTCGGGTAGAATGAGATAGTGGATATATGCCATTCTGAAATATTTAACACTGCTACTTTTATCAAATTATGATTTTTTTTCTTAAAGCCGATGTGAATTGCTGTGGTGGGAGCGCATATATTTTATTAATCTATTTGCTCTGAAACACTTAAAGGTTTTCTTTACTTAATATACATCATCCTTAAATCATTTTCTTAAATAAAATGTGTTCTATGCCCTCAAACATGTGTTTACGTTTTAATATGATGTGAAAAATGTAAAAATGAAATTTTATTATATCTGATGAGGCTACAAAAGTTGATACGTAATTTGTGTAGTTGTATGTCTTTATGTTGAATTCATATGATATCCAAAATAATAAAAATTCTGCTTGCGCGGCATCTGTGTGTAGAGATTATTATAAACTACTACAACTAAATGATTATGCAACACCCTTAACTTTACAAGAAAAACATATGGGCGATCATAAGCAACAAATCCTAGAAGGGTTTTTCTTTCTTTCTTTCTTTCTTACTTTACCTTACTATTATTATTATTATCAGGCTATTTTCTGTAGCAACCATTGTAACCAATTCCGTGTTATTATTATTATTATTATTATTATTATCCATTTTGCTGTGATGGCTGTGCTGCGTTTGACTGGCAATAGTTTTTAGATTACTATAGGTTTAAAAGCGAAATTGTGACATGTTGCACATGAGTACAATGTACGTAGAAAAATATAATGAATGCACTGAATGCAAGTGCGGTCTGCAGTTATCTTACTCGTTCCCGGTTCCGTGACATTTTGAGGTTTTTTAAAACAAAATCGATATGCTAACAGTACTTTAGCTGTTAAAATAGGACTACAATATATTTTGTGGTGTTTAATTTTGCATGAGCAAACAGCAGTATACCCGAAATTACATAGTTTTAAAGATTATCATTCAGTCAACCTTCACCGCATGTGAGAGGTTGCCTCTTAACAAACTGTTTGACTGTGTTTTTTTCCGACTACATCTGCGAAAGTAAAACAACAAATTATACTTTAAAGGAGAACATTGATGTTTTGAAGAAAAAAAAAAAACTGAAATGAAACTAAATTATTAAAATTTCCTCAGGGCCAAAGCGGGTTGATTTTTAAAATATTAAAGATATAGATTAATAAATTAAAAATTTAACAAAAGAGACAAACATTTCATATTTCACCATGCATTTCATCTGACAGGCTAAACTTTATCAAGCTGTCGGTATCTCCTCGCGGTTGAAATTGTTCGATATCCGAAAAAAAATGAACAAGTATCAGCGCGCAGTCTAGTTGCTTTTTAGATTCATTTTAGGCCTATATTCAGCTGACGCACGGACAGCCGCAATACCGAGAGAAAACGTAGGCTAAATAATATATTCTTTAACCTAAACGACTCAGAAAAACTTTGGCTATATAGCCTACTCGGAGAGGACGAAATTACATCTAAACTGGCTGCAAAATATATACACCATTAGTATTTAATCAACGCAGTTGCCTTATTTTAAAAATCTACTCGTTTTAGTCCTGCAATTATGATAACTTTTAGAGATAATGTCTGTTTTTATCAACTTTTCTGTCATTTATTTCTCATCTGCTAATTATTTTTTTAATTTGTTGATGTTAATATATTACAGACTATTTTATATACATATCTAAAATCCTTTGCCATTCAAATTGGCTTTGAACTTGAAAAGAGAGAGAAGCAGACCTGTCAGTGTGTGCACATTGCTCCTGAATAGCATTTCTTTTTCATGTCAGTATTTACTTTAACCTATTAAAAAGAAAAGTGTCATAATAAATATAATTATTATTAAAAATGAAATTATGATTTGTTTATTGCATATACTGTAGCTAACTGTTTATGCGATGTGGGTAAATGGTGTCTTTCAATCCGGCTACCACCGCAAGTATACTTCAAACCTGCGAAAGCACTGTAATTGATACAGTTTTCTCCAATAAGGTGATGTAATAAATACATTTCAATTTTTATTAAGGGTTGTTCACATTAAATAATAATAATAATAAACATAAGTTTAAAAAGTATTTTGTGACTTGACGGTTTCGGTCACGGTCCATGCGCGCGCTGCGTGTAATGAAAGACAATGACAAGCTTTAAGGTTCATATGTTGTTGACTTTTTGTAATGTATAGGCCACTACATAGCATATAACAATTTTGTTGTTTACATATGATATTGCATTAATTTGAATACATGTTTTATAAGCTGTAAAATGAAAGCCTCGGTTTGCTGCGAAGTTATTATTACGCAAACATCAAGAAAAACTTTGGATTTGTTTGATTCGTAAATTAGGCTACATAGGCTATTTAAAATTGTATATTATATAAGCCTATACATAGCCTATTTGTTGAGTTTATGAATGGCTCCAGGCAGCACAGAGGCAATCAGCATCAGCAACTTGTCTGTCAAACTGTGACCAGGAATATCCTTCTTTCTGTTAATATAGGCTTCTCTGAAACAGTGAATATTTCACTTTAATTTTATTTATGCTAGATTACTATTCTATTTAACAAACCAACACAATCTCAAGGCAACTCGTGTTTTGGTGCTGAAGCATACTATAGCAGACTTGTTTTAAAGCACTTCACCCCAAAGGTTATTTGTTATTATTTATTCCTTTAAATAATGTAGCCTAGTTGTCTTTTTAATGATTAGTGAAGGAATTATAAGGCTATGTTTCATTGTTTATCTTTATTAAGTAGTAGAGTTTTTACAGCTAATGTATAAGCTATTTTTGTCCGTTTGCATCCCGTCCCTTTGTGCCACCTGGCGGCATAGTCGCAAACTGCGGTCATACCTAAAAAAACACGTGCTTTTTTTTTCAATGCGGCGGCGTTATATTGTGCGGCGGTAATAGTCACATTGAACTCTCACCTACTGTAGTTGCATTGTATCAGTTGGACTGTATCGTGATTCTTTTAATACAACATTACTCGTACTATATTATATTAATTGATTATTTGTTGTTCTCTTCCAGATGCACTCATTAAGACCTTCGAGGAAAAGACAGGTAACTGTTATTAATTTTAAGTTTTAAAGTGGTATTATCAAAAATCTGTTAGATTCTGGCAGCTGTTCATTGCATTACATATGTTTTAAAATATTTAATTAAAGAGTGCATTTTAATTTCTCTTATTCAGTATTCTGGAAGTGCCTTCAATGATTCAGATGTTACATAATACAGTGATGATGACTACATACCCCAAATAAGCTCAGATGAGTCAAATGGTAGCGTTTCTGGAAACAAGACCATAAGCAGTTCAGAAGAAGCAAATGATGAATCGGACTGTAGTGATTTTGGACACAACCGGAGAGAAGGTTTTTTAATGCACCCAACATCACACCTTTCAAAAGGCAAAGCTAAAGAGGCAGATTGTTCATATGGTAAACATATGGCATTAAAAAAGATGAAATGCCAAACTAAACAGAGAGACACTTCTTCTGACAAAAGTACTTTTGTTCAAGCAATGCCATCACCAAAACAACAATGCAAATCGTATAACAAAAAACAGTATTGCCTCTATTGCTCGAAGCAATTTTCAAAAATGGCAAGACACCTGGAGTTTGTCCACCGCAATGAGGTGGAGGTTGCAAAGGCTGTTGCATTTCCCAAAAAAAGACATTCCTATTCTAACATAAGACGACTTCTGGATGTCATCCTCACCCCATCATCCTCTGATAGCCCAGAGATTGTCATATCCCTTGACGCGGAAAAGGCCTTTGATCGGGTGGGTTGGGCCTATCTTTTCTTTTCCCTAAAACAATTCGACTTTAGCAATAACTTTATTTCATGGATCAAATTGCTTTATTCTTCCCCCAGTGCTTCAATATGCACAAATAATCAACGTTCTGCACCATTCCCACTTTTTCGTGGTACACGACAGGGGTGCCCACTCTCCCCATTATTATTCGCGCTCGCAATTGAACCATTATCAGCGGCTTTAAAAAAAGAAATGGGTTTCAAGGGAATTACGAGATGGGGAGTGGAGCATCGAGTTTCCCTGTATGCTGATGACTTGCTTTTATATGTAAGAGATCCCCTAGTAAGTATTCCAAATATACTGACTCAATTAAACTTGTTTAGTAAACTATCTAGGTATAAGTTAATTATCTCTAAAAGTGAATATCTCCCTATCAACAAATTGGCCGAAAATATACCATTGTCTCTTATACCTTTTAAAATGTCTAATACAGAGATTAAATACCTTGGTATTGCAGTTACTAAGTCAACACGAACAATGCGAGAACAAAATCTTGATTCATTAACAGCAAAAGTTAAATTAGATTTACAAAGATGGAGTCATTTACCGCTGTCTTTAGCAGGCAGAATACAAATTATTAAAATGAATGTGTTACCGAGGTATTTGTATGTATTTCAGTGCCTGCCAATATTTCTCCCTAAATCCTTTTTTAGATCTATAAATGAAATTGTTTCATCATTTATCTGGGCTGGTAAACGACCACGAACAAACAGAATGTTGCTATGCAGAAGTAGATTGGCTGGTGGGCTAGGTCTACCCAACTTTATAAGTTACTATTGGGCAGCTAATGTTGATAAAATAATAGCCTGGTTCACCTCTCCCCAAACTGGTTGGTGTCAAATTGAGTCAGCCTCTTGTTCCTCTTCACTGAGAGCTTTGGCATGTAGTACCTTACCCTTTTCCCCAGGAAACTTTACCACCAACCCTGTGGTCATCGGAACTCTAAAAATCTGGGCGCAAATAAGACGCAACTTTGGCTGGCTCACCCTCCCATTATCAACCCCAATTCGCAATAATCATTTGTTTATACCAGCTAAAAGTGACTCAAATTTTATCAGCTTAGAGAATAAGGGAATACGAGAGTTGGGAGACTTGTATATTGAAGATTTATTTGCAAGCTTCAACCAGCTGATTTCTAGATTTAGTTTAAACAGATTAGATTTTTTTCGATACTTCCAACTACGCGACTTCGCAAGAACAACACAACTTCATTCCCACATATTCCAATACCTAGCGGAATAGACTTGATCATTAAAGCCAAAACCTTGTCAAGAGGCCGTATTTCATATTTATATAATTTACTCTCTCCAACTAACGAATCTGTCCTAAATAAGATTAAGATGGACTGGGAATCAGAACTTCAATTAAATCTCTCTAAAGATTTCTGGGAGGAGGCCTTAAATGCTGTCAATTCGTCATCAAGTTGCGTTAGATTATCACTCATACAATTTAAGGTCCTCCACAGACTACACTATAGCAAAGAGAAACTCTCAAAGCTCTATCCTGACAAATTAGATAACAAATGTAATAGGTGTTCACAGACCCCATGTAACCTCACTCACATGTTCTGGTCTTGCCCCAAATTGTCTGAATTCTGGCGGTTATTTTTCAAGGCAATCTCAGACATATTGGACCTTAATCTAAACCCAATTCCTCATATCGCTATTTTTGGAAAATCCCCAGATGACTACCATGTCACAAACATTCAAAATAATGTCATCGCCTTTTCCTCTCTTGTTGCTCGCAAAAGAATTCTTTAATGTGGAAATCACCCCAACCACCCTCAATTAAAGTCTGGTTACACGACATGCTAGGTCTTCTGAAATTAGAGAAGATCAAGTTCTCTCTCAGAGGATCATCTCACAAGTTTTATACTCATTGGAGGCCACTACTAAATTATTTTGATGATTTAACACCTCTTGAAGTGAATATGTAAGAAATAATTTTATGGTCGGAATTAGCTTTTACTTTAGCATTTTTACTCCGGTATTGTCATGCCCTAAACTAGACATATTGGTCCAACCTCAGCACAACTAAAACCACAATAACCAAGAAGTAGGTAGCACATTATTATTGTAACTTATTTTTATTTATTTTTACTTTATTTTATTTATTTTTTATTTCATCACTCCGTCATCTGTTATATGTTTTACAAAAAACTGGTTACGTGTATGTATGGGTGGGATGGGTGGGGGGATTTGGGGTTAAATGTTTACAAAAGTGTTTGGAAAAAAAAAAAAAAAAGCAGAAATTGGACATTTGTATACAACTAATGCTATTCATTTGTGTTCAATAAATAAAGTTTATAAAAAAAAAAGAAACCTTTAGGGTGTCAGGATCAATGATGATAATTATTTTATTACAAGTCTGTAAGACTCTTTTTAGTTAATATTTAGGTTATTTACTAAAATATATCATTTAAATCGTTTATGGAGCTGAATACAGTAAATAGTCTGTACTGTATAAAAAAAGGTTGAAAATAAACCTGTGCAAACAATCTAGCCTTTATAACCAGATTATTTAACTAAAGATGATACAGCCGTAAAATATTTGTAGTCTTTAAATAAGCATGATGTGTACAAGATAGAGATGGTATGAAAAGTTAATTGTTTGTTTTGAAATTTGTGAGACGGAATTTGTCCAATAATTAACCCGAAACACACAAGGTTGTTGTCATGCGGTGAACTCGGCCAATCGTGTAATATCGGTGTCGTCATCAGAGCTCGTGCAGATGCTCTTCAGACACTGCGCGGGCTGAGTCAGTCGTCTGATCTCGGAGCGCTGTCGCGGTACTTTAATGCCACATGTGACAGTCACATGGCGTTGGCGCAGCATCAATCCGGACAAAATTTCTAACCAGCATGCACCGCTTTAAGACAGATTTCAATCGATCTGCGCAGCGCTGCATGAAGTCGAACGCACCTAAAGTGAAGGAAGGAAAAGGGAGGAGTGAAAGTGAAAGGGAAGAAAGAGGGAGGAGGGAAAGTAAAGGGGAAGAAAGAGGAAGGAGGGAAAGTAAAGGGGAAGAAAGAGGGAGGAGTGAAGGGGAAGAAAGAGGAAGGAGTGAAGGGGAAGGAAGAGGGAGGAGTGAAAGTGAAGGGGAAGGAAGAGGGAGGAGTGAAAGTGAAGGGGAAGGAAGAGGGAGGAGTGAAAGTAGGGTAAGGAAGAGGGAGGAGTGAAAGTAGGGTAAGGAAGAGGGAGGAGTGAAGGGGAAGGAAGAGGGAGGAGTGAAAGTAGGGGAAGGAAGAGGGTGGAGTGAAAGCAGGGGAAGAAAGAGGGAGGAGCAAAAGTAGGGGAAGGAAGAGGGAGGTGAGAAAGTGAAGGGGAAGGAAGAGGGAGGAGTGAAGGGGAAGGAAGAGGGAGGAGTGAAGGGGAAGGAAGAGGAAGGAGTATAAGGAAGGAAGAGGGAGAAATGAAAGTAAAGAGGAAAGAAGATAGCAATATAAGTAAAAGAGGAAGGAACAGCAGGGAGTGAAAGTAACGGAAGATGGTGTTAAGAGGGTTTAAGAATGTAAAAATGAAAGCATGTGTTGTAAAGTTAACTATTAAGCTGCTGTTAAGTTTAATTAGCATGTATTTGGATGTTTAAAAAAATGGCTTGAAAGTTATGACAACCTGTCCTACAGCCATTAAAATGTTTAAAAAAATGTTTACTTGCAATAAGATTGAGTTTGTGTTTTTTTTTCCCAAAGTGTCCAAAAAGGGTAATTTTATCTGAGTTTAACAGAGTCCCGAAAGTGTTGTTTCACTGGAGTTTGTGTATAGCCAGAGTCCCGAAAGTGTTGTTTCACTGGAGTTTGTGTATAGCCAGAGTCCCGAAAGTGTTGTTTCACTGGAGTTTGTGTATAGCCAGAGTCCCCAAAGTGTTGTTTTATCAGAGTTTGTGTATAGCCAGAGTCCCCAAAGTGTTGTTTTATCAGAGTTTGTGTATAGCCAGAGTCCCGAAAGTGTTGTTTCACTGGAGTTTGTGTATAGCCAGAGTCCCGAAATTGTTGTTTCACTGGAGTTTGTGTATAGCCAGAGTCCCCAAAGTGTTGTTTTATCAGAGTTTGTGTATAGCCAGAGTCCTGAAGGTGTTGTTTTATCAGAGTTTGTGTATAGCCAGAGTCCCCAAAGTGTTGTTTTATCAGAGTTTGTGTATAGCCAGAGTCCCCAAAGTGTTGTTTTATCAGAGTTTGTGTATAGCCAGAGTCCCCAAAGTGTTGTTTTATCAGAGTTTGTGTATAGCCAGAGTCCCCAAAGTGTTGTTTTATCAGAGTTTGTGTATAGCCAGAGTCCCGAAAGTGTTGTTTCACTGGAGTTTGTGTATAGCCAGAGTCCCGAAAGTGTTGTTTCACTGGAGTTTCTTTATAGCCAGAGTCCCCAAAGTGTTGTTTCACTGGAGTTTGTGTATAGCCAGAGTCCCCAAAGTGTTGTTTTATCAGTTTGTGTATAGCCAGAGTCCCCAAAGTGTTGTTTCACTGGAGTTTGTGTATAGCTAGAGTCCCGAAAGTGTTGTTTCACTGGAGTTTGTGTATAGCCAGAGTCCCGAAAGTGTTGTTTCACTGGAGTTTGTGTATAGCCAGAGTCCCGAAAGTGTTGTTTCACTGGAGTTTCTGTATAGCCAGAGTCCCCAAAGTGTTGTTTCACTGGAGTTTGTGTATAGCCAGAGTCCCCAAATGTTGTTTTATCAGTTTGTGTATAGCCAGAGTCCCCAAAGTGTTGTTTCACTGGAGTTTGTGTATAGCTAGAGTCCCGAAAGTGTTGTTTCACTGGAGTTTCTGTATAGCCAGAGTCCCGAAAGTGTTGTTTTATCAGAGTTTGTGTATAGCCAGAGTCCCCAAAGTGTTGTTTTATCAGAGTTTGTGTATAGCCAGAGTCCCCAAAGTGTTGTTTTATCAGAGTTTGTGTATAGCCAGAGTCCCCAAAGTGTTGTTTTATCAGAGTTTGTGTATAGCCAGAGTCCCGAAAGTGTTGTTTCACTGGAGTTTGTGTATAGCCAGAGTCCCCAAAGTGTTGTTTTATCAGAGTTTGTGTATAGCCAGAGTCCACAAAGTGTTGTTTTATCAGAGTTTGTGTATAGCCAGAGTCCCGAAAGTGTTGTTTCACTGGAGTTTGTGTATAGCCAGAGTCCCCAAAGTGTTGTTTTATCAGAGTTTGTGTATAGCCAGAGTCCCCAAAGTGTTGTTTTATCAGAGTTTGTGTATAGCCAGAGTCCCCAAAGTGTTGTTTCACTGGAGTTTGTGTATAGCCAGAGTCCCGAAAGTGTTGTTTCACTGGAGTTTGTGTATAGCCAGAGTCCCCAAAGTGTTGTTTTATCAGAGTTTGTGTATAGCCAGAGTCCCCAAAGTGTTGTTTTATCAGAGTTTGTGTATAGCCAGAGTCCCGAAAGTGTTGTTTCACTGGAGTTTCTGTATAGCCAGAGTCCCCAAAGTGTTGTTTCACTGGAGTTTGTGTATAGCCAGAGTCCCCAAAGTGTTGTTTTATCAGTTTGTGTATAGCCAGAGTCCCCAAAGTGTTGTTTTATCAGAGTTTGTGTATAGCCAGAGTCCTGAAGGTGTTGTTTTATCAGAGTTTGTGTATAGCCAGAGTCCCCAAAGTGTTGTTTTATCAGAGTTTGTGTATAGCCAGAGTCCCCAAAGTGTTGTTTTATCAGAGTTTGTGTATAGCCAGAGTCCCCAAAGTGTTGTTTTATCAGAGTTTGTGTATAGCCAGAGTCCCCAAAGTGTTGTTTTATCAGAGTTTGTGTATAGCCAGAGTCCCGAAAGTGTTGTTTCACTGGAGTTTGTGTATAGCCAGAGTCCCGAAAGTGTTGTTTCACTGGAGTTTCTTTATAGCCAGAGTCCCCAAAGTGTTGTTTCACTGGAGTTTGTGTATAGCCAGAGTCCCCAAAGTGTTGTTTTATCAGTTTGTGTATAGCCAGAGTCCCCAAAGTGTTGTTTCACTGGAGTTTGTGTATAGCTAGAGTCCCGAAAGTGTTGTTTCACTGGAGTTTCTGTATAGCCAGAGTCCCGAAAGTGTTGTTTCACTGGAGTTTGTGTATAGCCAGAGTCCCCAAAGTGTTGTTTCACTGGAGTTTGTGTATAGCTAGAGTCCCGAAAGTGTTGTTTCACTGGAGTTTCTGTATAGCCAGAGTCCCCAAAGTGTTGTTTCACTGGAGTTTGTGTATAGCCAGAGTCCCCAAAGTGTTGTTTTATCAGTTTGTGTATAGCCAGAGTCCCCAAAGTGTTGTTTTATCAGAGTTTGTGTATAGCCAGAGTCCTGAAGGTGTTGTTTTATCAGAGTTTGTGTATAGCCAGAGTCCCCAAAGTGTTGTTTTATCAGAGTTTGTGTATAGCCAGAGTCCCCAAAGTGTTGTTTTATCAGAGTTTGTGTATAGCCAGAGTCCCCAAAGTGTTGTTTTATCAGAGTTTGTGTATAGCCAGAGTCCCCAAAGTGTTGTTTTATCAGAGTTTGTGTATAGCCAGAGTCCCGAAAGTGTTGTTTCACTGGAGTTTGTGTATAGCCAGAGTCCCGAAAGTGTTGTTTCACTGGAGTTTCTTTATAGCCAGAGTCCCCAAAGTGTTGTTTCACTGGAGTTTGTGTATAGCCAGAGTCCCCAAAGTGTTGTTTTATCAGTTTGTGTATAGCCAGAGTCCCCAAAGTGTTGTTTCACTGGAGTTTGTGTATAGCTAGAGTCCCGAAAGTGTTGTTTCACTGGAGTTTCTGTATAGCCAGAGTCCCGAAAGTGTTGTTTCACTGGAGTTTGTGTATAGCCAGAGTCCCGAAAGTGTTGTTTCACTGGAGTTTCTGTATAGCCAGAGTCCCCAAAGTGTTGTTTCACTGGAGTTTGTGTATAGCCAGAGTCCCCAAATGTTGTTTTATCAGTTTGTGTATAGCCAGAGTCCCCAAAGTGTTGTTTCACTGGAGTTTGTGTATAGCTAGAGTCCCGAAAGTGTTGTTTCACTGGAGTTTCTGTATAGCCAGAGTCCCGAAAGTGTTGTTTTATCAGAGTTTGTGTATAGCCAGAGTCCCCAAAGTGTTGTTTTATCAGAGTTTGTGTATAGCCAGAGTCCCCAAAGTGTTGTTTTATCAGAGTTTGTGTATAGCCAGAGTCCCCAAAGTGTTGTTTTATCAGAGTTTGTGTATAGCCAGAGTCCCGAAAGTGTTGTTTCACTGGAGTTTGTGTATAGCCAGAGTCCCCAAAGTGTTGTTTTATCAGAGTTTGTGTATAGCCAGAGTCCACAAAGTGTTGTTTTATCAGAGTTTGTGTATAGCCAGAGTCCCGAAAGTGTTGTTTCACTGGAGTTTGTGTATAGCCAGAGTCCCCAAAGTGTTGTTTTATCAGAGTTTGTGTATAGCCAGAGTCCCCAAAGTGTTGTTTTATCAGAGTTTGTGTATAGCCAGAGTCCCCAAAGTGTTGTTTCACTGGAGTTTGTGTATAGCCAGAGTCCCGAAAGTGTTGTTTCACTGGAGTTTGTGTATAGCCAGAGTCCCCAAAGTGTTGTTTTATCAGAGTTTGTGTATAGCCAGAGTCCCCAAAGTGTTGTTTTATCAGAGTTTGTGTATAGCCAGAGTCCCGAAAGTGTTGTTTCACTGGAGTTTCTGTATAGCCAGAGTCCCCAAAGTGTTGTTTCACTGGAGTTTGTGTATAGCCAGAGTCCCCAAAGTGTTGTTTTATCAGTTTGTGTATAGCCAGAGACCCCAAAGTGTTGTTTCACTGGAGTTTGTGTATAGCTAGAGTCCCGAAAGTGTTGTTTCACTGGAGTTTCTGTATAGCCAGAGTCCCCAAAGTGTTGTTTCACTGGAGTTTGTGTATAGCCAGAGTCCCCAAAGTGTTGTTTTATCAGAGTTTGTGTATAGCCAGAGTCCCCAAAGTGTTGTTTTATCAGAGTTTGTGTATAGCCAGAGTCCCCAAAGTGTTGTTTTATCAGAGTTTGTGTATAGCCAGAGTCCCCAAAGTGTTGTTTTATCAGAGTTTGTGTATAGCCAGAGTCCCCAAAGTGTTGTTTTATCAGAGTTTGTGTATAGCCAGAGTCCACAAAGTGTTGTTTTATCAGAGTTTGTGTATAGCCAGAGTCCCGAAAGTGTTGTTTCACTGGAGTTTGTGTATAGCCAGAGTCCCCAAAGTGTTGTTTTATCAGAGTTTGTGTATAGCCAGAGTCCCCAAAGTGTTGTTTCACTGGAGTTTGTGTATAGCCAGAGTCCCGAAAGTGTTGTTTCACTGGAGTTTGTGTATAGCCAGAGTCCCGAAAGTGTTGTTTCACTGGAGTTTGTGTATAGCCAGAGTCCCCAAAGTGTTGTTTTATCAGAGTTTGTGTATAGCCAGAGTCCCCAAAGTGTTGTTTTATCAGAGTTTGTGTGTAGCCAGAGTCCCCAAAGTGTTGTTTCACTGGAGTTTGTGTATAGCCAGAGTCCCCAAAGTGTTGTTTTATCAGAGTTTGTGTATAGCCAGAGTTGTGTTTCTTATTAAGATAAATAATTTGTATCATCTCGAAGTCCTCAAAGTTTCACTTGATCAGAATTTGTGTTTGTCCTCAATTTGGACATATAAAATACTGTCCCCATTTTGAAGGTAATTTGTCAGGTCTGTAAATAAGGCTTTAATTGAAAATATCAAGTGATATTTGTACTGAGGGCTTCACCAGTAGGGCAGTCATATCTTTATTTTCTCTCTAGGCCCTTTAGAAAGGGGTGTACCCAAAGGTAGGGTTTTTAGTCATATGTCCTCATTGTGGGGTTAAGTAAGTATGTGTGTGTATATGGGTCAATGAAGTGACGCTACTTTTTTGATGTCCATGTAGTTTAATTCAATTCAGAATAATTACAATTTTAAAATAAATTATCAGATTAGTAGGATTATGTTCTCTTTGAACCAGGTTAATTTTTCTTATTTTTATTCATTTTAAGAAAATATTTGGGGGATTATTGGTAAAATGTCATTATGATGTAACCATAAAAACTTTGTACCAAATAGTTGATCTTGTTTAAAAAAAAGTAAAATTCTAAACCCCATATCAGATAGTTTGGCATAATCTTACATTAGATTTATTTAACAGTAAATTAAGGTAAATTAAGCACGATTGCTCTGAATATTATAATTTATTTGGGGAATTATGTCAGTCAAGTCAAATTCCTGAAAAGTCAAAGTTGTCACGATCACCAGCGATCTTCAGCCAGAGATCGCTGGTAAACACACACACACATTCATATGGACTACAAATCTGCCAGTTCATGGACTACATATCCAGTCATGCCACACGCACACACCTGATCCAAGTCACCCTTTGATTACACCAACAGCTGAAGCCTCTCATACACTGATTACATGGACTATAAGTACACATCACAAACACACTATGTGGCTGAGTCTTGTATCCTGTTTAAGTGAACATTACGACGCGTTTCTCCTTGCCTCCTGTGTTCGACCTTTGCTTTGTTTTGTTTGATTATCCCTGTGTTCCGCCTGCCTTGTGACCATCTGCCTGATATATCGACTACGACTCTGGATTGCCCTAATACATCTGATTGTTCCTGTTTTGACCACTGCTTGCCTGATTATTCTAATAAAGACCTGCATAAGGATCCTCACTCCGTTGAAGCGTCCAACCTTATTACAAAAGTGGTGTAACCACCATACAAGGAGCCATTTTGTTACAATTGTGCAGAAGACCATGTGACAAGAAATTGTATCAAAGAGAAGGACCCCTGATGAGGCTAACTGCTGCATGTAAAGGTTAGTAACTCTCTTAAAAATTTGATAATTCGATGTTTTTAGGGCATGGTCAAGTATTCTTTTTATACATGTCAAATGGTAAGACCCCAGGAATAAACTGATAATTGATTATTATACTAAAAATAAGTATTAAGTTTAAGTTTATTCCATTTGAAATATTCCCACAAAGGCCATTTGCTTACATAGGTGTCCATGGTAATGCCTGTCAAAACTGATTTTAAACTGAAATGTCAAGTGGTGTAACTGGTTACACTATTTGACTCCTATTACAAGTCTTTCTATTAGGGGCCAATTTAGGCAAGTATTACTAGTTTATAATGCTGATTAATGATGCAATATAAACTAATCTTCTATTTGGAACTCTTTTTAACGTTTTAATGTTGCATTTTATTTAAACGTGGTGCTTAATCCACAAATGTATGATTAAAGCTCTGTAAACCTAGGATAAAATAATTCTTGCTGTACAACATAAGTGTTTTATTACCCTTCTTTAAAATACAATACAATTTCTGACATTTTATAATTATTACAATATAACCATGCCTTTTTTCCACAAATTGATGCCACTTTCAAGCAAGGAAAAAGTAGCTCATCACAGAGCACAAGTAAATGCTGATCTTGTTGCAAGGGCCAATTATCTTGCCAAAACACATGAAAGGTAGTTTACACACTCACTCACACACACACACACACACTCACACGCACATACGTGTTTTGCTATACTTGTGAGGGCCATGACCCTGCAGCATGTTGTGAGGACCCCCCTTTCTGGTAATGCTAGGAGAATGAAAAAAATAGTAGTGCCACTAGAGGGGAGCCTAGAATCAGGAAATCACTTTAAATCCGCAAAAACACCATGTTTTCAAAACTGGTGGAGTCGGCTGGAGTTTTGTGAGGACCGCGCTGTTACTAGGCATATTTCAGTTTAGCGGTTATGGGAGGCGGTTATTAAAAGCGCTAATAGAAGCTGATTTTAGTCCAAATAACACTTTTAAACACTGAATTCATTAGTTTGACTATCATTTTAATTACTCAAACAGTTTAAAATGCTGATACACTTTGTAAATAAGCCTACTGATTTCATATGATTGGTTAATACACTCTCGACGGTCTCGACTAAGGAAAATCATGCTAGATCACAAAATGGTCATTTCATTTGGTCGGTCATGGTCATTGACACCAATTTCTATTTTTGTTTGTCCGTGAACACGAACCCTGCCAACATTTGGTTGATTCAAGAAATGAACTTACTATAATTAGTGGTGAAACGGATCGAGGTTGATTCCATCCACACAGATCGTTCTCTACGGAATGCACATGACCTTCGGGTTAACTGTAAATTCATCCATCATAGATAAATTATGTCTGTCCATCTCGCATCCATCCGAACTGCTGCGTAAAGCTGAGTAAAAGCGCAAATGACGAGTCCACGCGCGCCACAGCACTTCCGGAATATCGACTCACTGCAAACTCATCATGATTCACTAATGCTTTTGACTAAAGTCAGTCATGATGACACTTACTCCATCCATGCTACCACCTTATAAAGCAGGCTAATAATAATAATAATAATAATAATAATACTTGTTATATTTATATATTTTCCAGAGATTTGTCAGCGGTTTACTGTTGCATGTTTTCATATTTATTTTTTTTACAGTACACATTTTTATAATGCATGTTGCATGAGTCTAGATGATAAATACCGGTTTAAAAACATTATTTGGTTACACTTTATTTTAAGGTGTCCTTGTTACACCATTATTATACATTTAAATACTGAGTAATATTAATTAACTACATGCACATACTATATGGTTTGGATTATGGTTGGCCTACATGTAACATCTATAACAAGGACACCTTAAAATAAAGTGTTACCCAATACTTTTATTGTTAATCTGTTGATATCTTCAGGGTATTTTCAAAACTACATTTTTATAAAATTCTCCAACCTGCTTATATTATGATAAAGAATGGCAGCTGAATTAAAATCTGTGATATGAGCTGCACTGTGAGTTTGAGCAGACTGAAGCACAACTGAAGAGTTTACAAATCAGAGAAAACAAGACAAAAAAACACTGCAGTTAAAGTTTACGCTGATGACAAACACCACTCTAACCACAGACATGGTCTTGGTCACAAGTTATTTTAGTTTTAGCAGTTGAGTGAAATACCCACTTTGATATAAAGTATAGAGAAACAAAACCTCAGTTATTTGACAACCACCACAATAACAAGCTCCAAAAATAGAAATCAGAGAAGATGGTCATTTATTTATAACAGAAATGTTTTATTGAATTAAAACATCGACACAGAATGCCTGTCAAAAGCAGGCTCACAAGCCCAACACCTAACAGTGTAGTCAGCTCTAAAAGTACACAGCTGGATAGCAAAACTGAAGCAAGAAAGAAAAATGTAGTTTTGTTTGATGTGCAGAATAAAGAGTCAGAAAATCAGAATGAATTTAAGAGGGATAGAGGATAGTTCAAGGTTAGTTTACCCAAAAATGACACTTCTTTTAAGAACAGAAAGTTAATCAATCAGTTTCTACTTTTTTGATTGGATTGCATTGTGAACATGATTTCTCTCCAGCCCCTAGTTTGAAGCACTGGTTCTTTCTCTACACTCTCAGAAATAAAGGTATACGTGAGCTGTCACTGGGGTGGTACCTTTTCAAAAGGTACACATTTGTACTTAAAGGGTCCATATTGCTACCTCAAAAGTATATGATAGTACCTAAAAATGTTAAGAGGAACACTTTGTACTTTTTAGGTACTAATATGTACCCTTAAGGTATTAATATGGACCTTTTAGGTACAAATTTGTACCTTTTGAAAAGGCACCACCCCAGTGACCGCTCACGTATACCTTTATTTCTGAGAGTGTAGGCACTTTAAACATTTGTCTTTCACAGGAACTTTCATTAGCATTATGCAGGTCCCAAGCTATCGCCAAACCGCTTTTTTTCCAGCATCACTCCAGGGCCTTTTCTGACTGTTCTGCCTGGAAGAACCTACAAAAAAAAGAATCAGAAAAGCACATGACATGATTGAAGTAAACATGTATATTAAGTAGGTATGACTTTGCTTGAGTGTTAATAACAATAAAATCACCATGTATACATCTATTATAGTCCTTGTGTATTGCATTATTTTACATGCGCACTGAACAACACCTAAATTGAAGAATGTAGTAATATAGTAGTAGTAGGAGCAGTAATATCAGTGGAGGCAGTGGTATGTATTTTAGCATCAGTAGCAGAGGCTTTAGTAGCTTTTAGAAAATTATATGACTGAGTAGTAAAAATGACAGAGATTTCTATGAGGGTTTATGTTTTTGCTGTATGAGCATATATTTCAAATATTGACGTAGTACACATCACAAAAAGTCAAAATAATAGGGATCCTTAAACTAATCCATAAAATTGATAATTATTGATAAAGACATTTGTTGTCAATTAATGGCATTATCAATTAGTTTGAGTGGCAAGACAAAATAACTCAAAATGCTGAAGAGTTCAGATAATGATCTACTTAAGAATGTGAGCTGCCAATAAAACATTAGTAAGAGGAGTTGAGATCAACCAGCATGAGGATGTCTGATAATATTTTTTCTTCTGGAGAAAGTCTTATTTGTTTTATTTCGGCTAGAATAAAAGAAGTTTTTAATTTAAAAAAAGCATTTTAAGGTCAATATTATTAGCCCCTTTAAGCTATATTTTCTCGATAGTCTACAAAACAAACCATCATTATACAATAACTTGCCTAATTACCCTAACCTGCCTAGCTACCCTAATTAACCTAGTTAAGCCTTTAAATGTCACTTTAAGCTGTATAGAAGTGTCTTGAAGAATATCTAGTCTAATATTATTTACTGTCATCATGACAAAGAGAAAATAAATCAGTTATTAGAGATGAGTCATTAAAACTATTATGAGTAGAAATGTGTTGAAAAAATCTGCTCTCTGTTAAACAGAAATTGGATAAAAAAAAAAAACAGGGGGGCTAATAATTCAGGGGGGCAAATAATTCTGACTTCTACTGTATATATATTTATATGTATATGTATATTTGTGAGGCTTTTGTGCATGTTATAAATATTGAAAAGGGGGACAACAATAAATCGCTGTATAAATGCTGTAATGCAGGGCCCCCGAGGCAATTTGTTCCGGCCCCCCAAATAGCGTGACCAAGACATCAAAAATAAATTTAGTTCAGTCGAAAAACGGCCGCTATAGTTATGAAGTGGCGTGCATCTGTTCAATACAGCACGAGCTGCAGTTAAAGGCTGCGCAGAGCGCGAGACACCTGACATTAAGTGAATGGCGCGAGTAGCCAAAACATTTTGACATGTTTGTAGAAAAGGCCTTTTGTACAATGCACTGATATCGTTAATAGGAATGCAATGATTAGCCGATTTCACTATTAACTGTGCTTTTATTCATCAAAGGCTTCTCAACGCCACATTTCTGTTGCACGGAAAAAAAGCTGCTGCAACTAGTTATGCCAATACGCACGCACATTGGATTAACTATAGCAGCAAGCCGTTGACATATTGCGTCTTTTCCGCGCGCAAGTACATTATTTCCAATGGAGACGTGCGCATATTGGAAGTGGTGCGCGCACGGCTCACAAGCGGACTGACACACTCGCGCCCTGCAGGCGCGGCACACAGTAGAAATTATCTCAGGCTGTAGTGGTGAGAGTTGTACGTGGCTTTCAGTGCAATGTAAACTAAAAATATGTTAGATGAATTATTAAAAATTATTAAAATGATTATGTATGAACGCAGATAATAACAACAGTTCATTTAAACTTATCTTATATATAGCTTAAATTAATATTAGACAAGTACTATTTTTATTTATTCTTATTTTTATGTATTTATTCATTGTTCTGTCATTTATTTTCATTGTAGAATTATCACTCATGTTTAAATCAAAAACTTTTACATTTATTTTTAAGTCCAAAGAGAGAAATGGACCATTGTTTGTTTTTTATTAATATTTTGTGCTGTATTTGGTTACTGAGCAACAATAAACAACACTTTAATATATCATCAATTCATGTGATTTTCTAAACTAGTCGTGTTTTAAATTTAATAAATGCATAATAATGGTGATAACTGTGAAAGCATGATTATTCTTCAGACTATAATCGTACAACCAAAATCTATAATCATTGAATCCCTAATTGTTACACAGTTTAAAACAAACATATGAATGTGTCTGAATGTAGAAGAAGCCTACTTGAGCAATACACTGATTTTGTGCCTCGAAATACATTTGGATATGCTTGTAAAAAAAGCCACATGTACAATGCAGTGATGTTATGTAGTTTCAAAATACAACATATTAACATTTTAATGTAGAAAAAGTCAACGTGGGTGTCTTAAGGAGCAAAAATACAGCATATGAGCTCTTATATTGCTGTTGTGTCATCACTCATATTGCAAGTCATATCTCTCCGGCCCCCAGATGCTTTTCATGGACTGGCCCCCCATGACAAACTAATTGAATAGCCCTGCTGTAATGTTTAAATATTTTCCCGTTAATAATGCGTGAAGGTCATGTGACCATCAGGAAGAACGCAGCATCTCATTGCTCACAGAAAGCGTTCTCTGTTCTCGCGGTCTCCCGAGTCCAAAAGGGAAGAATTGGTGTTATTTATTCCTTGATTGTTCAAGCTACCTCACAGAAGTGCTCTGTTTGTTAACTGAGTTGTAGAATGTTAAAATAAGGTGAATTAAATAAAAAAATAAGGAACATCGTAGATCTGTTTCTTCGCTCTTCTTTACTCTTTTTTTTTTTTTTTTAATGTATTATAGAAGTATCGGATCAGGTTTCGGTAGATACTCAAAACAAATAACTCTGACTCAAGGGCAAAAAAACCTGATCAGGACATCCCTAATCTGTATAGAAAAAGGCCATCATTTATCTGAATAACTACATAGCTAACAATCTTACCATTTCTTTCAGTTTTAGACGTTCTGTTTTCTTTGGTCTTTGTGTGCGAGTCAGGGCTTTCTGGGTAAAGAAAAGAGACAGCTTATGAGAGATATATATATATATATACACACACTAAAATGTATAAATTACTGAACTCTAACACCCAGTTTCACAGACAAGGCTTAAGGCTAGTCCCAGACTAAAATGGATGTTTGAACTGTCTTAACAGAAAATATTTTGCACTGATGTGTTTTAAAGGGGTGGTCCACTAGGATATCATATCTTAAACTTTAGTTGATGTGTAATGTAGCTGTGTGAACATAAACGACATCTTTGAACGTAAGACGCTGAAAGTTCAATGCATCGTGAGACATTGACTTTTTACAGAGTTAGCTTAGCAAAACCTACAGCCAACGAAGTTTGGGGACTACAAAAAATACATCAGGACTAGTGATATCACCAACACTTCCCTCCGGTTTCACAAACAAGGTTTAAGGCTAGTCATGGATTAAACTGCATGTTTGAGCTGTCTCAACTGAAAATAACTTGCAGTGAGAGGTCTTAAAATATGTCAGAGTCATTTTTTGTCTACAGGTGCACACTAGTAATGCATTTTTCTAAGGCTGATTTTATAAATGTGGCTTAAATAGCCTAATTTAACTAAGGTCTAGTCCTGGCTTAAGCTAAGCCCTGTTTGTGAAACTGGATCTTCAGGTTACATGCAGTCACCACGCGCACACACATGCTGCGCTGTAATGTTCTAGCAGAGAAAGCTAAAATGGCGTCTAAACGCTGCTATTTTCACAGAGCTTCTTCTGTTTCTGTATTTGGGCTTTTAAAGGACACGACACAAAGAGAGAAGTGCTTACAGTTTCATTTAATTATGTTCCAGATAATAACAAAAAATATATATCTATCATTTGACAAAGGACAGCTTGCAGTATCTCTCTCAGTTCAGTGCTGGATTCGGTTAAAGCTCCTCCAACAGACTAAGCTGTGGACTGTGAACCACAATCTGCAAGTGTTTTTATTTGTTAAGATTAATAAATCTTGATGAACGTGTCTCTCTCGGACTCTTTCCCTGCGCTCTACAGCTCAAATAACCAACTCGCAAAAGATATGAGAACGCTTCATATTACTGACACATGCTTATAACCCGAATTGATGTGAAAGACAGTTGTCAGGTGTTATTTTACAGAGCAGGCGTGTTTAGTTGTGTGCTCTTCATCTTGTGTCAGATTTAAGCACAAACTGCTGTGGCTAACAGCTACTCTGACTGGTCTGTTTACACAGCGCAAAAGCGCGTGCTTGTAGGCACGTGATGCTTCCTGGTAACATGGAGCTGATCTGCGAATCACAGCACATTACATAGCTGACCAATCAGAGCCTCTCGAGGGCGGAACTAGGAAATATGACAATCGTTTTCATGTTAGCTGAGTAGCTTTATATAATCAAAGTACGATAATTTTATACAAATGAAGCATGAGCACACACTGCTTTGCATCTTATAAATACAACCAAGCCTTAAAAATACAATGTTCTGTCACAAGATGCACACCTGTAATGTATTCTTCAATGGAATTTTTATAAAAGCTCCTTAAATACCTTAATTTAACTTGGACTAGGGCTTAGTCCTGGCTTAAGCTAAGCCCTGTCTTTGAAACTGGGCTTGAAAGTCTAAGCCAGGGGTGTCCAAAGTCAGTCCTGGAGGGCCGGTGTCCTGCTGAGTTTAGCTCCAACTTGCTTCAACAGACCTGCAAGGAAGTTTCTAGTATACCTAGTAAGAGATTGATTAGCTGGTTCAGGTGTGTTTGATTAGGGTTGGAACTAAACTCTCCAGGACACCGGCCCCCCAGGACAGAATTTGGACACCCCTGGTCTAAGCTGTATATAATCAAACTGCAAACCATCCGAGTTGGAATCATACGCCTCGTCATGCTCACGTCTGCATTTCAGGCATCTGGACAACTCTGTAACACAGGAAAATTAACATCAGATTATCACAGCATACACAATGTACTTTGTGTATTCATATATACATATACTAGACAATATAAAGTTTTAATATTGCTATAGATCAACATTGTATTATCCAATATATTTTTAAACAAACATTATATATCATATGGGATAACTTGCATACCACCATGTTCTTGTCTAGGAGACAAGCAACTGTAAGGACAACACAAAAGACAAATGTTTTAAAAGGAAAAAAAGTGATATGTTCTTTACAAATTCACATGTAGTGTATATTGCAGTGCGAGGATAAAGAAAGAGCCTCCTCCATCCGGCTTCCTTACTTTTACTCTTTACTTTACTCCTTTACTTTGGTGGAGTAAGGAAACGGTGAAAGCTCACTCCACTGAACATCCATTAGCCCACATGTTTAATTTCCTTTATTAAGGACAAAGATTTGTGTCTAAACTATTTCTGAATTCAGTTCTAATCTCCAGCAAAGGAATAAATGAACAATAATAATGAAGTGAGATCAAAACACGGAGTTATATCCAAACACACGTCCTGTTCTTATGCCCCATATGGTGATGCAGACGTCTCCAAAACCCCACAGCTGGACAAATCTACACTTGTGTTTATTAAAACAAATATAAATCTGCATATAATAAACAATGCTACTACTACTACTACTACTACTACTAATAATAATAACAACAACAACAACAACATTATACAAAAGCAAGTTGTCATGAATAAACTGAAAAAGCCCCCCGAGGTGAAGGCATGGAGGCAGTGGTGTTTATATTGATGTAGGAAATAGCAACTTTTGTAATATTTTAATCCTTTAATTGTTTTCATCTGTAGAGATATTTGTGTATTGCTGTACATCCTGTGTGTATTCAGCAATGTGTACAATTCAGTAAGGCGCACAACTAACGCGATCTGCGCTGGACTTTAGAGCAGCTTTCAGCTGGTCTATTGCGCAGTCTATCTTAGTTCCTCAAAATAGGTTGTTTTCACATGACGTCATTGCTGACACGCGAGACTCAGATGGAGGGCAGGAAGTGGTTCTTCATAGGAATCACTACCAGAGCAATAAAATATTTCTGTTTTATGTTGTTTATAATTGTTTAAACTGGCTAATATAAGAATTGCCTAACAACTTTTATAGACTTCCAAAAGCTTTTGTTCATAAAGGGGTGAAAGTTCAAGAAATGGAAAAAAAGGTGGCGTGTGATAAACATTCTCAATACATCCATGTGTACAAACTTTTTTTGAACGCTATAATTTGTAAGAGCACCAATAAAGATTATATACAGGCCTAGCTGTGTGTATAAATATGGTAATGTGTTATATAAAAATCAGATACAAACACCACCACACTTATACAAAATCCAGGAGAATATAAATGATGTACCCTGCCCTGTAAATCGCTGTAATGAAATCTCCGGCTTGTTTTGCATTAATCCAAGTCTTTACTGGCGTTTCGGCGGAATAAACACCCGTAACATTAACGTCTATATGCGCAGCAGCGGTGAATGTTTGTTAATGGCAAGTTCACCGACAGAACAAAAAAGAAATGCAAACTAGACGATTATTATTGTGAAGCACTTTTCCCTCTTACAAAAATAAATAAATAATAATATGCGTCCACGCTTTTGTATGCTTTCATCTGTTATTTTGTGATGTCTGGAAGATCCGCATGGGGAAAACTATAGGTTTTTGAACCACAGAGTAAAGTGTTTGAGTATTGAATAATGAATGCTACCGAGGTTAATGAATTCTAACAAATACTGTAGCATAGTAAACTGATAAACTGTAATACTGTTAGTGTAAACTGTGGTGCATTGTGATTGCAAGGTTTCCGCTATATTCATTCATCCGTGGCGGGCCGCCACGCCAAAATTCATCCCGCCACTGCTACATTACAACTTCTCATTTTGTCGTGTTTTTTTATAGCGGATTATAATCGCACCAAAACATATTAGAGGTAAACAGCGCAAACTTTCTGTAACTGTAGTAGTGCTGTGCGCTATTTGTTCAACCCTTTAAGGTGACATGCTGACTGACTCTCTGACAGACTGACTGACTGACAGGTGCGTGAGTCCAGCAAACACAGTGTAGCTTTCAGTTAAGATGAACACAGTTTCTTTATTGATAAAGGTCAATGGCTCTGCATACAATGACTTTATCTTGCTGGAGTTTATAGCCGTTTCATTTTACTTCAGGACGCGTTAATGTCGGAAAACGCACAAAAACGCACTTAATCGCGCTTCAGCAGCGCTTACTGGAGAGCGCACGAGAAGATCTGCACTTGAACGTGTAAATTTGAGTGCGTGCAAGAAGTTCTGAGGAAATCAGCGCGCAAGCAAAGAGATTCGCATGCTCGTATTACATGAAGGCTATCTCGACTTGCAATACTGCGTGTAATATTTGTCTTTGAAATAGTTGCCAGATCTGTGTAAGTCCTGCCGCCACTAATGGAAAAAATCCTAGAGGAAACACTGGATTGTGTATAATTATAGTGTAGAGAAGTGAAACCTCTTAAATAATTTGTTTATTACTACAGTAGTCGTACCATAGCAACAATTACTATGACAGTTTAATTCAAGTAATTATCTGTAGTATGCTTCCAAACACTATAGTAATTTTTCATGTAATGTAATAGCTTATAGTGTCTACTGCCTCTATGACAGGCAAATATATTTTAGTTTAGTACAAAACTCGGCCCTCTTCATGATATAAGGATCATGCCCAACATATGTGGTTATTTTCTATTTATATCTCCTTTGAAATATGGTATATCACAAAAATACAGACTTTCCTCTATGACTCCCATTCAGTTTTTACTTCCTGCCCTCCATCTGAATTTCGCGCATCACCAGAATCACATGATTGAAAACAACCTATAGCAATGTGCCAACAATCCACCTTAACATACCTCTATTTTGGACCGGAACACCCGTGAGTCCGCAAAGTGGTGCAAATGGATTTACCATTTAAACAATGTGGCGCAAAACAGAAAAATTAGGGTTTCACTGGTCTGAAAACAGCAACACATCGTGGCAAACATGTCTTGCACCTTATTGCACCGGAAGTAGGGATGCACCGATCCCGATACTTGGATCGGATATCAGTTAGATACCACATATTTTTCCTGGATCGGGTATCGGCCAGCTGGTACCGATACAAATCCAATCTAGCACGTGCACTATATTCTGTGTAATTAAGGCTATAAGCCCACAAAAGCCACGAAGGTAGCCTATTACAAGGCACTGAAACGTTGCCATGTAGGCTACTATATCCCAAATGTTCTGAAGCCATTCTATAGTTTAATGTGAAGTAAAGATGAATATTCACGTGCTTAAATTCATGTTCAGTTCAGCGCTTCCCGCCGCTGCGCCTGTCAATCATTCTCCATTCATTCACAATTCAAACGGCGTGTCGCGTTCATGACCACACAAAAAACTTTCCCCAAGACTATTTGTTCCTGTTAATATAAATAATCAGTGGAGAAATGCATTTAGTTTTGTATTAAATGGCTTCATTTTGACCTGTAACATGGAGTTTATTGACGTTTCTAATCATGTTGCGCTGTCAGTTAGATCAGCAGATCGCATTCGCAAAACTGGAGTAGAGGGTTATTACCTGCTCTTCACACACAAAGTAGGCCTACCTGAAACTTTAAGTTAGAAAAGGCTCAATAATACATTGTAAAGAACCTCAACGCACTGATTTCTTCCCTTTGCGCTGCTAAGTTTTCAGCTTCATCAAGCGCACCGGCTGCACAGAAGCGGCGTACGCCGCTCCGTAAAATTATTCTCATAACGTGTTTCTGTTCTCTCATCCTTCCGACTGAGTTTATTCTTCCGAGGGGAATACTTTAAGTGCTGCAAATAGTTTGTAAAGCCTGGCTCACTGTGGTCAAAGTAGTTGTTAAAATTAATACAAGTGTAACTGACGGGAGAAATATAGATTGTCATTAACAGAAAATTATTTAGCCTAATATAGGCTTCTCTGAAACTGTGAATGTTTCACTGTCATTTTATTTATATATAATATTTTATTTAACAGACCAGTTTGTCAGTTTGTGTGCTGAAGCATAAGCGGACCTTGTTTTGAACTTCACCTCAAAGATACTTGTTTATTTTGTCGATAACTGACCAACAAAAATACATTAAAATAACCAACAAATTATACCAAACCAAATGCGTTTCAAAAAGATAATAATAATAATAATAAGGTGTGCGTCTCCAGTGGGAGCGGTCACTGCGCTAGCAGTGGTGCATAATAATTAGGTCTGCGTCTCCAGTGGGAGTGGTCAGTGCGCTAGCAGTGGTGCATAATAAGGTGTGCGTCTGCAGTGGGAGCGGTCACTGCGTTAGCAGTGGTGCATAATATTAAGGTGTGCGTCTGCAGTGGGAGTGGTCACTGCGCTAGCAGTGGTGCATAATGATAAGGTGTGCGTCTGCAGTGGGAGCGGTCACTGCGTTAGCAGTGGTGCATAATGATAAGGTGTGCGTCTGCAGTGGGAGCGGTCACTGCGCTAGCAGTGGTGCATAATAATGTGTGTGTCTGCAGTGGGAGCGGTCACTGCGCTAGCAGTGGTGCATAATACTGTTACTGCGCTCTAGCAGTGGTGCATAATAATAAGGTGTGCGTCTCCGTGGGAGCGGTCACTGCGCTACAGTGGTGCAGTGGTGCATAATAAGGTGTGCGTCTGCAGTGGGAGCGGTCACTGCGCTAGCAGTGGTGCATAATAAGTTTGCGCATGCGGGAGTCTCTATACATTTGTGGAAAACTCCCAGAACTTTCGAGAGACTTGGGATGTCTACATCTGTATATATTTTAGCTCTGTGACGCGAGCGCAGAACAGAAATGACATGCTGTTGTGTAAATAAGATATTACATACGGCTATTTAGCTTAGTTTATTAAAAAAAGTTGTGATCTGGCGCAATATAGATAATACATTTAATGTGACCTCAAGGGGGCCCTTATATAATGGTAGGTGAAACACTGCAGAGGGAGCGGTCACTGCACTTGCAGTGGTGCATTATAAGGTGTGCGTCTCCAGTGGGAGCGGTCACTGCACTAGCAGTGGTGCATTATAAGGTGTGCGTCTCCAGTGGGAGCGGTCACTGCACTAGCAGTGGTGCATTATAAGGAGTGCGTCTCCAGTGGGAGCGGTCACTGCACTAGCAGTGATGCATTATAAGGTCTGCGTCTCCAGTGGGAGCGGTCACTGCACTAGCAGTGGTGCATTATAAGGTGTGCGTCTCCAGTGGGAGCGGTCACTGCACTAGCAGTGGTGCATAATAATAAGGCGTGCGTATCCAGTGGAAGCGGTCACTGCACTAACAGTGGTGCATTATAAGGTGTGCATCTCCAGTGGGAGCGGTCACTGCACTAGCAGTGGTGCATTATAAGGGTGCGTCTGCAGTGGGAGCGGTCACTGTGCTAGCAGTGGTGCATTATAAGGTGTGCGTCTCCAGTGGGAGCGGTCACTGCACTAGCAGTGATGCATTATAAGGTCTGCGTCTCCAGTGGGAGCGGTCACTGCACTAGAAGTGATGCATTATAAGGTGTGCGTCTCCAGTGGGAGCGGTCACACTGCGCTAGAAGTGGTGCATTATAAGGCGTGCGTCTCCAGTGGGAGCGGTCACTGCACTAGCAGTGATGCATTATAAGGTCTGCGTCTCCAGTGGGAGCGGTCACTGCACTAGAAGTGGTGCATAATAATAAGGCGTGCGTCTCCCGTAGGAGCGGTCACTGCAAGCAGTGGTGCATTATAAGGTGTGCGTCTCCAGGGGAGCGGTCACTGCACTAGCAGTGGTGCATAATAATAAGGCGTGCGTATCCAGTGGAAGCGGTCACTGCACTAACAGTGGTGCATTATAAGGTGTGCATCTCCAGTGGGAGCGGTCACTGCACTAGCAGTGGTGCATTATAAGGTGTGCGTCTGCAGTGGGAGCGGTCACTGTGCTAGCAGTGGTGCATTATAAGGTGTGCGTATCCAGTGGGAGCGGTCACTGCACTAGCAGTGGTGCATTATAAGGTGTGTGTCTCAGTGGGAGCGGTCACAGCGCTTGCAGTGGTGCATTATAAGGTGTGCGTCTCCAGTGGGAGCGGTCACTGCACTAGCAGTGGTGCATTATAAAGTGTGTGTCTCCAGTGGGAGCGGTCACTGTGCTAGCAGTGGTGCATTATAAGGTGTGCGTATCCAGTGGGAGCGGTCACTGCACTAGCAGTGGTGCATTATAAAGTGTGTGTCTCCAGTGGGAGCGGTCACTGCACTAGCAGTGGTGCATTATAAGGTGTGTGTCTCCAGTGGGAGCGGTCACTGCACTAGCAGTGGTGCATTATAAAGTGTGTGTCTCCAGTGGGAGCGGTCACAGCGCTTGCAGTGGTGCATTATAAGGTGTGCGTCTCCAGTGGGAGCGGTCACTGCACTAGCAGTGGTGCATTATAAAGTGTGTGTCCCAGTGGGAGCGGTCACTGCACTAGCAGTGGTGCATTATAAGGTGTGTCTCCAGTGGGAGCGGTCACTGCACTAGCAGTGGTGCATTATAAGGTGTGTGTCTCCAGTGGGAGCGGTCACTGTGCTGTGTCAGTGGTGCATTATTAAGGTGTGCGTCTGCAGTGGAGTGGTCACTGCGCTAGCAGTGGTGCATAATGATAAGGTGTGCGTCTGCAGTGGGAGCGGTCACTGCGTTAGCAGTGGTGCATAATGATAAGGTGTGCGTCTGCAGTGGGAGCGGTCACTGCGCTAGCAGTGGTGCATAATAATGTGTGTGTCTGCAGTGGGAGCGGTCCACTGCGCTAGCAGTGGTGCATAATACTGTGTGCGTCTGCAAGTGGGAGCGGTCCACTGCACTAGCAGTGGTGCATTATAAGGTGTGCGTCTGCAGTGTGAGCAGGTCACTGTGCTAGCAGTGGTGCATTATAAGGTGTGCGTATCCAGTGGGGCGGTCACTGCACTAGAGTGGTGCATTATAAGGTGTGTGTCTCCAGTGGGAGCGGTCACAGCGCTTGCAGTGGTGCATTATAAGGTGTGCGTCTCCAGTGGGAACGGTCACTGCACTAGCAGTGGTGCATTATAAGGTGTGCGTCTCTAGTGGGAGCGGTAGGGAGTGATTGAGCACCGAGGATTAGAAAACGCTTAGAAGTTGGAATAGTAAAAGGTGACTGATGGTGCATTTTTCATGAAAAACTTCAATGATAGACTTAAAGAAACTGAAAGTAGTGCAAAGGGAGCATTGAGGGGTAGCCAAAGGCTTCGAAAGGTGTTCCTTGATTTATATCAAGTGAAATTGCAAGTCCACGGCTAATCGCTGTGAAAATAGATGGGGTAAGCTAGACATGTGATTCTGAATGATTTCTGAACAGCTTGGTGTTATTATTATTATTATAGTATATTTACTTGTTAAATTTAGTCAATTTATTTATTTTATATTTTTGTCTATTATTTATCATTTTCTTTTTTTCGTTTACTTAATTTATTAATTGTTCCGCTTGCAGAACAAAGGTTATGTCTCTGTATACGTTAATAGCATCTTTAAAGTGTCACGAAACACCAAAACACATTTTTTGAGCTGTTGACAGTCATATATGTGTCCCACACTGCTTTAAACACTATTAGGACACATATATTTCACTAAAAAGTAAAAATTGGTTGTTTTTGCGTTATTTTGAGCAAATTCGTTCTTCCGGTTTGAGACGAATTTTTGAAGCTGCGTCACGGATTTTCACCGTATTTTGTGACAGGATAGTCTATACACGCACGGCTTTCTGACGCTACCTACCGAGTGCATCTAAGTTAACGAGAAATGCGGAGGACTTTTTTCTGAAATGTTCCTGAATAAAACGTTTAAGTGCCAAACTGCAGTTACAGTCGACAAAGTAATAATTTGGCAAGTAATTACATTACTGATGTCCATGTAAACACAGTCACTGTCTTTCTCCCCTGCATCTGCGTGCCCAAACAGAAACTCCCATATTTGCAAATCCTTCCCTCTTTCCCTCCCCCGACACTCCCACCTAAACAGAGCTGGACACGCCCACTTTCCTGACTTTTTCCAAACTAGAGGTGTGAAAACACCCTGCTGAGACAGGGAAGGGTTTCATGGCCCTTTAAGTTTATCCATGTTTATCCACCTAGACAATAAATCTATCTGCTGTGGGATATAGTCTATACAAGGCATTGTGATCGCCAATCGATTGCTCTTGACTGCCTTGTCCTGCGCTATACAGGTGTGAACTGTAGTGTTTGCTTTTTATGTCGAAGTAGTACGCTATGGATGCTATAGAAATAAAGATTAACTGAATTCATTGAATTGATGCGACCTTAAAACGGTGCACATATTATTAATGTATATACAAATAGTTTTACCTGGTTAATCTGCAAACAACACGAGGGAAGAATAGGCTTGTTATTCCTAAATTTGACGCACCACGAAAGCAGTTGCGTTGCGGGCGGTACTAACGCAGATTCTCGCTGTAAGTTAGTAGAAATGCTTTATGCGAGGGGAGGTGGACAGGGCCGTAGTAGAGCCAATGCTGAAGTCAAGAGAAAACGGAGGCATGACGTGTTTGACTATTTATAGGGGTTTGGTCTTGAGCTAACTGGATAATAGAATGATTGTGTGTGATGAATTAAGCCGAAGTCACACTAGAGTTTGAGCTTGCGAAATTCTGTCGTACGGCGCTGCGAAAAGGGGCGGGATTAAACAAGATGATTAGGCATTTAAAAAGCGAGCGATTGCTCCATGTTTTAAATTTCTGTTCAGAGAGGTCATGTTTTGATCCTGGATTGGTCTCACGCAGTCAAGTGATGCGATTTTAGCAACCTGCGAAATCTGACGCATGACCCTGTGTTTCCGGTCTGACGCATTCGCGTATGAATGGAAGTCTATGGGGAGTAAAGTCCAGTGTGACCGCGGCTTTAGCCTCGTCAAAGACTGATCGTGCTCCTCCCAAAATTTGTTTATAAAACATCACTTTGGTTTTCATTTTATTAGAATTAATATAATTATTAGGCTATACAACTTCTACATAACATTGGCTCTGAATGCGTTTTTACAGATAGACTTTTTGGCTCGAAGACATTTATACCTGTTAATTTCAGTGCTGTATTTTGACAGATTTCCCAAATGCTTCAGCTATTCTAACTGTCAGCTGGTACCAGCCTCAGTTTTGCGACTTGACTTGTGTGGCGTCTACGTATCAATGTCTGGATGACAGCAAGAGAAAGATGAGATCAGACATCAGACTCGATGTGTGGCCGCACGTCACGGTTACTTTACTGCAAATTTTTAATATTGGCTCATCTAAATCAACTTTTCATTCGATTAAAAGCCGAAATATTGCCAGACAGACAAAGCAACTTTCAGTTTTGGAAGAGAGCGGCTTCAGTGATAAAAGACGCACACACACAGGATACACTCTTAGGCCTATTCATTATTTATTTTTTTAACATTAAACGCATAATAATCAAGTGCAAAAAAAAGAACAGCTGAACTTCGGAAAAAGTGATCACTGCGGTTGCCGCGATGGTTGCTCTCTGCAGCTTGTCCGTGGCACAGCATTGCTAAATCAATTTTGTTTTAATAAAAAATAGGATTATTTATTATTAAACATTGTGAGATGATGGTTGCGTGATTTTTAAAATAAGTATGCGTTCCGTATTTATGGCTATTGATCTTATCTACCCGCGACCCACTTAAACATCAAGTATCCTACTTTGATTACCTGATCAGCAGATTAACGTGAATATAAAAGAATCACGCATAACAGGGTTTTATGCGTCCCCAGTATGCAGTGTCAAGAGAGTGACTCTTTAAGGTAACGTACACTGCACTCACTTTGTGTAATGTGTAAAGTCGTGGACGAATGTCAGCGCAAGGATAACTCATCCTTTAAATGTCTATGCTTAATCGTTAATAGATAAGGTCTGGATTCGCAGGGTTATCAACAATGTGTGTATATTTTTGGCTTGGAATGCAACAGGCAAAAAAAAAAACAAAACTAACAAATAAACTTCATTGAAACCAAATCTATGAAGTATCGGTACTCGGTATCAGTGAGTACACAAATTAAAATACTCATACTCGTATCGTTTTGTAAAAAAGTGGTATCGGTGCATCCCTAGCCCATAGAGTTAGAGCTAATCTGCTACCTGCTCATCATCATCATGTCTCACTCAGCCTGGCCAGGGTGGTGACGCTCTCTCAGTCTCTGTCTTGATCTTTCTCTGATATCTGTGTGAATATATAGTGTTAGACATATGGCAAGCCGTTTTGACTTCTATTCATTCTCAGGATATGTATTCTTGATATCAACAATTCAGTTCTTGATATCAAATAGGTAATTGTTGATATCAAAAATTTAATTGTTGATATCAAAAATTGAAATTGTTGATATCAACAATTTAATTGTTAATATCAACAATTAAATTTATGATATCAAGAATTTAATTTTCACCAGTTAAGTCACCATAGGCTGCCATTCAAATTTATTGTTGGCATCAAAAATTGATTTCTTATTAGTTAAAATGAAATTCTTGATATCAATAATTTAATTGTTGATAATAATTGTTAATATCAAATTGTTAATATCAAGAAACACTTTTCAACTAGTAAAGATGTTCATTATTGATAAACAATTGGTTTGTCACTAGTGACAATGTTAATTTCTGATATCATAAATGTAATTGTTACTAGTGAACTTAGTTATTTTAGATATCAAAAATTACTTCCCTAATTGCTGATATCAGAAATACATTTTTAGATATCAGAAATAACAAGTGTAACATGTTGAAATATAATTGCAGATATCAAGAATTTACATTTCAACTAGTGAAATTAATTTCTTTATATCAGGAATTGACATTTTTACAAGTAACCATATAATTCTTGAAATCAACAATTTAGTTTCTGATATCAGGAATGCAGATTGTTGATATCAACAATTAACTTGTTTATATCAAGAATTTCATTTTTTATATCAAAACGGCATATCCTGAAAATTAATACAAGTCAAAACAGCTGGACATTATTTTTTGATATCAACAATTACACTTTTGATACCAAAAATGCTGATTGCTGATATCAGGAATTGCATTTCCACTAGTACCAGCCCGAATTCTTGATATCAAAAATGACGTCATTACTCAGAGAAAAACATTTATGATATCAAAAATTAAATTTCAACTAGTAATAAACATAATTCTTGATATCTGTAACTTAATTCTTACAAGTTAAAAATGCCTTTTCACTAGTAATAATTGTTATTTTTAGATCTCACGAATTGCTTTTTGGATACGTGCATAGTAATGACAAAATTACATTTTTGATATCAACAACTGAATTTTTGATATCAACAATTGCATTTCCATTAGTTAAAAGTCACCATAGGCTGCCATTCAGATTTAATTGTTGATATCAAGAATTTAATTGCTGCTAGTAAAAATCGGTTTGTCATATTTTAGATATCATGAACTACCTTTTTGGATATGTGCATAATTTAATGACGAGTGTCATCCTGTCATCCCTTATAGGCCGGTGTTCCGACTCTCGGGACAAACTACTCCCCTTCGCGCGCACACACATCGCACACCTGAACGCAGCACTTGTAGTTTAACCACAGTCTATCTGCCAACACTCAAGTTTTTCCAAGGAGTTTCCCGTATTTCACATTTATCTTACGCCACCCACCCATTTTGCTGTTTCTCCCGGAAAACTTGCGTAATTCCACCCCCCCGGTCCTCATCTTTTTGATACGGTCTTCCCGGCGCCTGATATCCGGTCCACGGTACTAGTTACTAAAAGCACAATCCCCCCCCCGATCTCCCAGAATTTCGGAGACAAATGTTGGCAGGTACCAGCAGTTTATCATAGGCTAAACATTTTATTGATTATTTTGTCTCCACAGTTGGCACCAAGAACGTAATTATTATGTGGAGTGATTAACTTAACGAACTACACCCCTTTGCTCTTCCCAATAAACTTCCCTTTTCATCACAAGAATTATTTGTAATCTTTTGTGTAGGCTATCAGATAGCATGAGTGCTGGTAAAATAACACACAAGACATACGTGTCAATTTTCTAAACATGATATTTATACATCACATATGAAAGCGGAATAAGTAATATTTCTTTTTATGTAAGTTGTAACATGATTGTTATGATAGTACAATATTTAACAACTATTAGATAGTTGCAACTTAGAAAATCTGGAATCTGAGGGTTCAAAATAATTTAATATTGATAAAATGGCATTTTAATTTGCCTAAATTAAGCTTTTAGTAATGCATGTTACTAATCAAGCGGAAAAGTTTTGATAAATTTACAGTAGGAAATTGCACAAGCACATAATCTTTACTAATGATTTTTGCCAAAATAAAAATGAATACTTTTGACCCATTCAATAGGTAAAAATACATCTATGCAACAGAAGACTGGTTTGTGTGCAGAGTCACATTTTTCTATATTACTTTTTTCCATTTTGAGACACGATAAGGTACATTACCTAAAGAGAAGATTTGTCAAATTTTTAGACACAATTAGTGATGTAGTTCTGTACCCTATTTTAAGTAAGGACACCATTTAATCTTTTAAGTTATAACTGATATTCTCTGTCTATTCCAGTTTGATATATTATTTTACCAAAATAACACTATGATATAGGCAGGCTACAAATAAAGCATTTACTTATTTTATTTTTAAAAGACTTCTTTTATAATTTAATAGTTGTTGGTCTTAAGGTTAAACATTTATGTTACGATTATAGATTTAAAAAAATTAAATTAAAAACTGATCTTTGACTAAACAAAAAAGTCGTTTTTGTGCAAGAATTAATTTGATACTAGTTGAAATGGAAATTCAACATGTTACATTTGTTATTTCTGATATCTGAAAATAGATTTCTGATATGAATATAAATTATGATATCTAAAATGTTTTTCTCACTAGTAACAATCACATGCACGATATCAGAAATTAACATTGTCACTAGTGACAAACCTATTCTTGATATCAAATATAAGTTTTTACTAGTAACAATTCAATTGTTGATATCAAGAATAGACGTTTGCACTAGTATCCATATGACAACTGATATCAAAAATAAATGCTTTTACTAGTAAGAATTGCATTTCTGATATGTAAAATTGACATTTTAACTAGTAAAAAAATCAATTCTTGATATCAACAATTAAATTTGAATGGCAGTCTATGGTGACATTTAACTAGTGAAAATACAATGACAGATATCAAGAACTATACTTTTTACTAGTTGAAATTCAGTTCCTGATATCAAGAATGAACATTTTAACTAGTAAAAACTGAATTGTTGATATCAAGGATAAACATTGTTACTAGTGGAAATGAAATTCCTGATATCAACAATTAGCATTCTGGATATTAACAATTAAGTTGTTGATATCAACAATTTAACTCTTCATATCAATAATTCATATCCTGTTAAGCAATAAAAGTAAAAATGGCTTGCCAGAATAGTCGTTTTGTCTTATTGCATAACAGGATGTGGATTCTTGATATCAAGAATTAAATTTTTGATATCAAGAATCAGAATTGTTTATATCAAGAATTGTATTTCTGCGAATGGTGACATCATTGCTGATATCAAGAATTAACATTGTTACTATTTGAAATGCAATATTGATATCAACAATTACCTTTTTGATATCAAGAACTAAATTGTTGATATCAAGAATACATATCCTGAAAATGAAAAAAGTCAAAACGGCTTGCCATAGTTAGACACTCAATAACAATCATATTGTGTCCACTACTTATCATTAACACTCAGTTAGTCCGTTACCTGCTCGTCATCATCATGTCTCTCAGCTTGGCCAGGGTGGTGACGCTCTCTCAGTCTCTGTCTTGAACTTCCTTTTATATCTGTGTGAATATATAGTGTTAGACACTCAATAACAATCATATTATGTCCATTACTTATCATCAGGGCTTTACATTAACACCCGCCAAATGCGGGTAGATTTCAGTGGTGGCGGGTAAGACAGACACTCCCACTAGCCACTTTGGCTGATTAAAAATAATTTTCCCGGATAATAATTCATAAAAGCAAGTTTCGACAATAAGGATGATCCAATATGCATGCAAAGGTGATCTTAGAATTGAGAAGCAACACGACTTACAAAAATAATTGCGCTCGCGTGAGCAATAAAAAAGCAGATGAATACCGAATGAGAGGATAATCACTCGCGCTAACAGCTGAGGTGATGCGCGACTGTTTAAAACGTGTGCGCGCTCTCGCTTCCTTGCGTGAAGCAACTGTGTCTAGAAACACAGCTGATGTGATCAGTTCTCTTTCAAATAGACTAGACAAAAAGTGATGAACATGCACCCACTGTCCTGCTGCTTTCAAGAGCTCCAGATTTGTATTTTTGTAAGCAGCACCGCTTTCACCATTATTTGAACAGATTATTTATGGGTCTAACGTTAACCGTGTGCGTTATAATCCTTTCATTATCACACGGTATGATTATTACCTGCTTTCTTTAGCGTAATGTGGTTTAATTATCATTTTTCACAATAACATTGCTTTAATGGGAGATTACTCCCCATTTATGTGTAGTTAACTGGTGATCTGGGACCTTTAGCCAGGACAGATTACTGTGCATATGTCATGTTAAATAAAAAGTATAGTAAACAGCTATATTTTGCTTGTTTTTACACATTTAAAATTTGTGGCTAAGAAATAATTGTTTATGTTTGGTGGTCAGAGATAAATTTGGTAAATTCTTCATTTTGAGCTCTGAAAATGATGTGAAATAAAAACTAATTGTAATACTATCAAACAATGACCCATTTGCTCATGAACATTTAGCAAGCTCATACACGACAAACAAAAAGTGAAATGAATGAGGCATGTGGAGAAAACGCAAAATCTAAATCAGGTAATTTTAGCATGTCAAAGTCATATTTATGTGTATAAAATATATTTTCCCAACAATAAAATTGTGGCTAGTGAAAATGGCAAATAATGTTGGAAAACTACTAACCACAGTGGCTGGTGATCAAAAAAGTTAATGTCAAGCCCTGTTTATCATTAATACTCAGTTAGTCCGTTACCTGCTCGTCATCATCATGTCTCTCTCAGCCTGCCCAGGGAGGTGACGCTCTCTCAGTCTCTGTCTTGATCTTTCTCTGATATCTGTGTGAATATATAGTGTTAGACACTCAATAACAATCATATTGTGTCCATTACTTATCATTAACACTCAGTCCGTTACCTCTATCTGTATCTATATCTGTAAGAATGTTTAAATATTTTTTGCAGAATTGTTGAATCGGTTTCCACTGGGTTCATAATTAAGTGTAAAAGTGATTACATTAAGATTTATTAAGCACCAGGTTTATTAGGTTTTAATATGTTTAATTATCATCAGAAAATCAGTGGTACATTGAACTACAACAATTTGTACCTGCTTATCTCCAGAAGGTTTTTTTCCCCCATTATCTGTAAAACAAAAAAATTACCTTTCAGCAAGATCACCACACATTATTTTTAAATTACAGTGGTATAATTTATTCTTTTTTTTTTTTTAAATAGTGTTAATTGCTCCTACAAATTAGCCTAAATATATTTAAAAACAGAATAAGGCATCAACTTGATAACTTTAAAGTTTCATTGCACTTATTAATTTCACTACGATTATCATACCATACATAGAAAATATATCCATGTTACAGTTTCATAGAAAATCATTATAAATACTTTTGCCGGGTTTTCACAGCCAGGGTCACTTTTATGCTGCAAAAACGACTGGAATAACTAATTTGTCATCAAATTTCAGTATTTTATTTAAAGCACGTGTAAAGACCAACTAATGTTAATTAAGCTAATGCTAACGTTAGCTAAATGAAGATCAGGAAGGCTAGGCCAGACTATAAAACACCTCAGCATTGTTTAACATTAATTAAAATTAATAAAGTCTCACCTGTGATACTGATGAATCTCTTTTCCGCTGTTTTTCCTTGTTGGCTTTGTCCTATCTTCGAGCACATGTCTCGTGATGGGCTCTGAGCTTTTGCAGCCTCCGTGACACGCGTTCACTTCACATAATGCTGATCAGTTACTATATTGAAGATAGGTTCAACTTCTTCTCCTTCAGTCGCTCCCCTCCCCCACTCGCAACTCAGACTCCCCTCCCCCAGCGCGGCAACAAGTTCACGCCAGGGTCATGTGCAGACAATATCGCAACAGACTTTTACTCTGGTTCAGCAATATCACAACGACTTTTGCACTTCATTTCACTAGGCTATATTTTAATTAATTGGGTTAATGTTGTTTTAGATTTAATATTATATCACTGTTTTACATTATTTGTAAATAAATAATTTAGTATTGCATAAATGCAGTTAAATTACAAAATAAATAAAGGTGTATACAGTAGATAGAATACATTGGATGACATGGAATAAGTTGTAGGGATGTATTTACTAAAAGGGGTAAACATTTAACTGATAAAGTGGTTTTGATATCTTTTTAATTAAGCACGTTATACACATCCACACACATACAGTAATGTATGTATTTACATACACAGCTAAAGCATAACATTATGACCACATTCAGTTTTATATCACTGTTTTACATTATTTTTAAATATATAATTTATCATTGAATAAATGCAGCTAAACTACAAAACAAATAAAGGTGTATACAGTAGATAGAATACATTAGATTATCTGGATTAAAACGTAGGGTTGTATTGCCTAAATGGGAAAAATATTTAACTGATAAAGTGGTTTTGATATTTTACTTTTAAGCACATTATAAGTGTTACACATCCACACACATAAGTATATACATACATACACAGCTAAAGCACAACATTATAACCACATTCAGTTTTATATCACTGCTTTACATTATTTGTAAATAAATCATTTATCGTGCAGTTAAATTACTGAATATATTTAAGGTGTATACAGTAGATAGAATATATTGGATGATATGGAATGATGTAGGATTGTACTAACTAAAAGCGGAAAATATTTAACGATAAAGTGGTTTTGATATATTATTTTTTAATTAAACACATTACAAGTGTCACATCCACAGTGTACAGTATGTACTGTATGCACATACATGACATTGTATGAGCATGACATTATAACTACAAGTAATAATGATAAAGCATGACATTATTACCAACGGCCTAATATTGTGTTGGTCCCCCTTTTAGTGTTTGCTGATTTTTTTGTAATTTCTTAAAATTAAATTTATTTTTTCAGCTTTTTTCAACACAGAATCTAGCAACACATATATTTAACTGTTTGAAATGAATATTGGGCAATATCAGGCACCTTTGTTTTATTTTCTACAAGGTTTAAAAGTTGGGGAAGGATCCATTTTTCTCAGTCCTGTTACCAAAAATCAAGTTACTTTTAAAAAGGGTTTTAAAAAATGTCAACTAATTATTTTGTCTTCCACTCACAAAACTGTTTATCTTTAAGAAATAGTTTGTAAAATGTTTGAATAATTTATATTTGTTACTAAAAATTCACTAAATATGTACACAAGGTGTATTTTTAAAAAAATGCAAAACCATTTTTAATTTGTACAGGTGCAAGATTAAACAAATTGAACAAATCTTTCACAAAGTGCAAGATTACATTTTTTTAAGTCATGTAATTAAGTCAACTATTGGATAAATGATGAGCATAACACAGACTAAACAAAAATATTTAATAACAGGAATGAACACCCAGTAACAGGAATGAATATCCAGACACTCTGTGGATGTTCAGCTTGCTCTGGTGATAACTGTGGGTTGTGTGGAGGGATGTTTGAGGGCTTTTCTGTCTTTGATGCTATGGTGCATCTCTCTCCACTTTTTGCGGCATCTGCACTTTTCTCTCTGAGGTCATTGATCAGTTTCTTCCTGCCTGACTCTAGGTCCTTCCTGTATCTTTCCGATTCATTCATTCATTCATTCATTTTCTTTTCGACTAAGTCCCTTTATTAATCCGGGGTCGCCACAGCGGAATTAACCGCCAACTTATCCAGCATATGCACTTCCAGCCGCAACCCAGCACTGGGAAACATCTATACACATTCATTCACACTCATACACTACGGCCAATTTAGCTTATTCAATTCACCTGTATCGTGTGTCTTTGAACTGTGGGAGAAACAGGAGCGCCCGGAGGAAACCCACGCCAACACGGGGAGAACATGCAAACTCCACACACAAACACCAACTGACCCAGCCGAGGCTCGAACCAGTGACCTTCTTGCTGTGAGGTGATCATGCTACCCACTGCATATAATACATGTGATACATTGACCGGCCACTTTATTAGGTACACCTTACTAGTACCAGGTTCAACCCCCTTTTGCCCTCAGAACTGCCTTAATCCTTCATGGCAGAGATTCACCAAGCTACTGGAAATATCCCTTAGAGATTTTGCTCCATATTGACATGATAGCATCACACAGTTGCTGCAGATTCCATGATGCCAATCTCCCGTTCCACCACATCCCAAAGGTGCTCTATTGGATTGAGCTCTGGTGACTGTGGAGGCCATTTGAGTACAGTGAACTCATTGTCATGTTCAAGAAACCAGTCTGAGATGATTCACGCTTTATGACATGGTTCGTTATTCTGCTGAAAGTAGTTGACACTGTGGTCATAAAGGGATGGACATGGTCAGCAACAATACTCAGGTAGGCTGTGGCGTTGACATGATGCTCAATTGGTACTAAAGGACCCAAAGTGTGCCAAGAAAATCTCCCCCACACCATTACACCACCACCACCAGCCTGAACCTCTGACACAAGGCAGGATGGATCCATGTTTTCATGTTGTTGAGGCCAAATTCTGACCCGACCATCTGAATGTGGCAGCAGAAATGGAGACTCATCAGACCAGGCAACGTTTCTCCAATCTTCTCTTGTCCAGTTTTGGTGAGCCTGTGTGAATTGTAGCCTCAGTTTCCTGTTCTTAGCTGACAGGAGTGGCACCCGGTGTGGTCTTCTGCTGCTGTAGCCCATCCGCCTCAAGGTTGGACGTGTTGTGTGTTCAGAGATGCTCTTCTGTAGACCTCGGTTGTAACGAGTGCTTATTTGAGTTACTGTTGCCTTTCTATCAGCTGGAACCAGTCTGGCCATTCTCCTCTGACCTCTGGCATCAACAAGGCATTTGCGCCCACAGAACTGCCGCTCACTGGATATTTCCTCTTATTCGGACCATTCTCTGTAAACCCTAGAGATGGTTGTGCGTGAAAATCCCAGTAGATCAGCAGTTTCTGAAATACTCAGACCAGCCCGTCTGGCACCAACAACCATGCCACGTTCAAAGTCTCTTAAATCCTCTTTCTTCCCCATTCTGATGCTCGCTTTGACCTGCAGCAGATCGTCTTGATCATGTCTACATGCCTAAATGCAGTGAGCTGATGCCATGTGATTGACTGATTAGAAATTTGTGTTAACGAGCAGTTGGACAGGTGTACCTAATAAAGTGGCCAGTGAGTGTACATTTTCTAATATAAGTAATGGTAACTGAAACCTAAAAGATTAAAGTAAATCATCTTACATTAACAATTTTCTACATTATTATATATGCAGCAGAGTATGCAACTCCTGTTACTATTACTTAGTCATGTTATGACTTATATGAGTAACAGGACTGAGGGTAACAGGACTGAGTTTTCAGCATATAATTATCACATTCATGCTAAATAGCCACATGGCAAACATGCTAATGGCATGAGGATATGGAGCACGTTTTAGTGGTTTATCAAAGATATGTATTTTTAAAATTAATAAATAACATCTAAAAATAATTTCAGTAGCAGGACAGTATGTCGAGACTGACCATCTCTCACACAGTTGAAATATCATCAAATATATTGAAAATAAATGAGAAGACTTCCCCCTTTGGTCTCCCCATTGCTTTTAAAAGATCTGGATGATGCAACTTCCTGTTAAAAATATGCCTTATGGAATGTTCCAAGTTAATCAGAGGAGTAAATGTGTTAGGGTAACAGTAATGAGTGAAAACCTGGGGACACGACTAAAATGTGTATTTTAACAAAAATTTTATGACTTTTTTTTATTTTAAAAATAGGAAATCATTGATTTTATATAAAACTGCATGTAAATGCAAAAAAATAATTTTTGGAAGGATTTTAAACTCAATATATTCTAGCAAATTATAGAAGCAGGGAGTGGGGACATGCAACAGCTGCTATTTTTTAGTGTTCTACATAGTTTTTAAAAATGATTTTAATTATTTATTCTAAATTTTGCAGTTTGTTAAACTTGAAGACACTTTGATTATTGCTAAAATGCATTTTAGAGTTCATTTTCATGAATTTTTATACATTTAATATTCTGGGGACATAAATGTTATCCATTCGGTGGAATGTCCCGTATATTCAGTCACCTTTCTATCAGAACCACATTAACTTCTTCAGCAGTCATGTGTGGGTCAGACGGCACGGGCCAGCTTTCACTCCCATGAGCATCAGTGAGCCTTGGCTGCCTGTGACAAGCTCTGCATCACTACTGTTCCCTCCTTGAACAGATTTCAAGATGAGTTCACTGACCCCTGCAGAAACACCTCACAAGAGCTGTAACTTTGGAGATGCACTGACACAGTCATCTTGCCATCACACTATGGCCCTTATTAAACTCACTCAAATCCTTACACTAGTCCATTTTTAATTCCAACACATCAACTTTAAGGACAAAATGTTCCCTTGCTGCCTAATACATGCCACCTGCTAAAAGGTGCCTTGAGGAAGAGACGATCGGTGTTATTCACTTCACCTGTCTGTGGTCATAATGTTGTGCTTGATCAGTGTGTACACGGTATATCACAGCCAGTCTGCTTCTACAGAACTAGCAGCCTAAACTAAGGCTCATGACCAGAGGTGGTTAGGCCTTTGCTGTAGCTGACCGTCACCTGTAAAGCAGCTCATCATTCATTTTAGAATTGCCTGAACTCTCAAGGACTTTAAATAGTCTCTTTTTCTTTCAAGTTGAGGACAGGGTTACCAACCTTGTTGCTATGAAATATGGGACAAAATTTAACTAGTGTAGCCATGCAAATTAGCATATGCATTCTGTCATTGCATCATATTTACATTTACTGTTTAAAGAGTACATTCTGTACTGTACATTATTTAAAAAATGTTAAACTAAAAGCTAAATCAATAAAGCCTTCTCAACACCACTGCTGCTTCAATCTGTGGAGCAACCAATAAACAAGACATGGGAAATCACGTACAGGGTACATCAGGCAAGCTCAACATATGGGATGTCCCGGCTAATATGGGGTGGTTGGCAACCTTAGTTGAGGACACGACAACTCTACCAGTGTTTTCTAATATATATATATATATATATATATATATATATATATATATATATATATACAATTGTGATTTACTATGTATTATATTTCTGTTTTAGTGTTGTACTTTTACTTTGTGAAATACTTTGATCAACCTTGGTTGTTTTTAAATAAGGTTGACATTGAGAGCTGACATCAAGCCTGACTGGAAGAGTGTTTGAATGCTTCAATTTAGCTTGCATTACTCTTTTCATTTATCTCACTGGGCACACTTCACTCTCAACCTGCAGTTTTATACATCTTTCCTCCACACCACTTCTCTAGTGAACGGCTGTTCAGCACTGATGGTGTGCATGTACTCTATAAATCAATCTACTTTTTGTAATGTTAACCTGTAAAAATATAGACAGTCTTTTTTGAGTAAACACTAGGAATGCCCAGCGCTTCAGAGCAGCTGACACAGAAGCAGCTCTTCCCCCAAGCTCCATCTCCCTCTTAAACAGATAACGGCTCCTTGAAAGCAATATTCTACTTTCACTACTCCTATAGTGCCTCTTGTACTTTATTATATGTTTATTATATGTACTTTTATGTATTTTATTTCAACAATTATAACACTCCCTCTACTTACAGCATTATGCATTTGCACAAGTGTAAATACCATCTGTTAATATGTAAATTCAACTATAAAATATGGTTATGTACTAAGGCTGCTGGTGACTGATGGGCTAGGGTGAAAAAACATTTGATAAGTTGTAGATATTATGTATTTTCAGACGTTCAATGAGGCTCAGGTAGAATGAGTGCAATTACATTCGTAGATTCATGTTAAGATTAATGTTAATTAAGATAGTATTTAATTAATGATTAATATAAATTGATATATATGAAACATGAAATTATACAGTAAAAATCGAAACTAAACGGCCAGTGAAGTAAATCGAGTCATTTCATCACAGAATCATTAGTTGAGTTGAATTGAATTGTTCGAACAACTGATGCTTTCTAGAATGAACTCATAGATATATATGGAATGAAATGACGTCTTTACGAGCGCTTAATTGATTCACTAATTCACTCGCGAGAATCATTGTTTCAGAGTCCTTTTAAACGAACATTTGTTCATATGGACACGGCTTTGTAAAGAGAAATTAGAGATTATCTTTGACTTTACAGGAAACTACAGTGACGAAACAGCAAAGTCAGCCTTTGGAGTTATAACATCAGAAAAGGTAAGACACTAAACATTTCATTATTGCTCATTGAATGTCGAGAGGTGCAGTTTTGTCAAGCGATTTCATGGCGATCATATAGGAGTTCTTTCACTACATGCGGCTGATGCTCGTATGTGAAACAAAAGGCTTTTCAGATAGGAATTACATTCACTTTAACATTTTAAGGGTGTTATTATGGAGTCTTAATGAACAATTTTAATGATGCATAATTTCAAATGTAATTACATTAAATCTAACTGTGAATTAACCAAGGTTTTAATGTAGTAAACGTGTAGTAACATGTTTATTGGCAAATTGACTTCAGTTGATTAAATTTCGTGAGGTAGTATTACAAACATGACATTTCAGTTTGCCAACCGGTCTCATATAGTATAGTTTAATCATGTTTTCAGGCATCCGTCTCCCCTTTCCCCTCCATACACTGTAGCAGTGACTGAAATGGCCAATCACAAAAATCCTCTGCGAGGAAGCTGCGCCGTCCAATAGAAAAAATCCGCTGTCGCTCTCGCTCCTCCTCCCGAGATGCAGGATGCAGTACACGTGTGTGTCCGATAGTAGGAGCTCGCGAACACAAGGCAAAACACCAATTTTCAAGGTTACTATTGTTGTGAGGACTTTTTCTGAAATTTGCACAGCATCATGTATAGACCATTTGGAGGCCATTAAAGCATTAATATTGTGAGGACCACCTAAAATGTCCTCACAAAGAAAAACGTCCTCACAACATTGGTTGTTTCTCAATAGTCGGCCCTCACAAGTATAGCAAAACCAACACAATCACACACACACACACACTCTCACACACACACACAAACACACACACACACACACACACAGAGAGAGAGATACCCTAGGTAAGGAAAGTCAGGTTAATGTCAAAGAGCAGGTTAAAGAGGGATGCAGTAGTTTAGGTGTTTTGTAAGGTTAACCAATATATAAAGATGGTTTTAAAGCTCTGTAGGCTAATTGTATTTTATTGTATTTTTAGTTATCAAAAGAGAAAAAGAGGGAAAGATGAAACATGTTCTAGTAGCCAAGCTTTCCAAAACAAAGCAGGAGAAGATGAGGGAAAATGGAGGTAGTATCAGAGAAATTACAGAAAAAACAAAAGGGTGCTTGATGATGTTCTCAACTTAACTCCCCCATCTATGGATACATCTGCAAATGAGGCAATTATGCTTCTCGAAAATCCTGAGCCCATGCATAATTACCTTGATGATCATGACTATGAGCAGCCAAGTTTAGAGAACCTGCAAGTATCCTCAACCCCAACAAGCAAAGAAAAAGGAAGACGGAATAAATCTTATAGCTCACTGCTCAATGAAAGGAAAAAGCTGAGGTCTGAACTCCAGAAAGTCACAAAAACTGGAAAGTATGAGGATCTGTTGTCTTTGCTTAACAAGAAGCTCTAGCAAAGCACCATTTCAACTGGCTTCACCAGGCCAAAACACTCAGAGAGCTGAAAGAAACCCTACGTGAGGATGAAGTCAGCATTCATGTGGACTTCTCTGAGAACTACGGCTGTAAGCTCAGCAGTGAAATTCAGGCTTTCCACTTTGGTGGCAGCCGCAGACAGGTTACAATTCACACCAGTGTGGTGTATATGGCCTCATCATCCTTCTCCTATGCCACTATCTCTCCTCTCCGACATAATGAACGTGCTGTATGGGCTCACTTGGAGCCTGTATTAAAGGATGCCATAGGTAAGTGTAACACAATGCCTAGTACCCTGCATATTATCAGTGATGGACCAGCGACACAATACAGGAACAAAATCTGCTCAGTACAGTACCTTTGTCTGGCTTCTAAAAGGTCACTTGGAACTTCAGTGAGAAATCACATGGAAAAGGAGCTCCTGATGGAGTAGGTGGGGCTGCACATTAAAAATACAGCAGTCCAAAGAGGCACTGACTTGCAAACAGCTGCAGAACTTTACAAATTCTTGAAGGACCAAGACTCTACCATCCAATACTACTGGTTATCAGAGAAAGACATTGCAAAGTATGATGAATCTGTACCAAAAAGTCTCCCAGCTGTGAAAGGTACACTCAAAAAAAGTAACTTCTTAAGAACCAGCTTCAATTCAGTGGAGGGAAATTTCATGTTTCTGTGGAAGACCTGGTATCTGCAAGTGCTACGATCCATCTACAATAGATTTCCGCAATGAATCGGAGAATGTTCCCTCAACATCTACTAAGTGTCTGCGAGACCTCAAAGGCAAGTTTATTCTGGTCAGATATGAGAGTAAGCCTTTTGTGGGACAGGTCATCAAGGTGGTGGGTGAAGAGCTGAAAGTGAGCTGAATGCAACAGCTGGACGGAAAGAACGCTTTCACCTGGCCTCATCCACCAGACCTCCTATTCTCCACCAGACATCCTATTGAACTTGCGTCATTCAAAGCTCATGACTGAAGACTGGAAGCAGTTCTGAGCACACACAGCATGAAATCTTCTGCCACAGTGATGCTGTATCTGGACAGGAATAGCAAAAAAGTTAAATCACATGCTAAACAACTCCTAAACAACTATGGTTCACCCTCTCCCTCAGTTTTACTCCCTACCCAATTACACACACATGCATGCGTGTGCACACACATTTTTCTAAAATATGATTTTACTCTGATTTGTTGTTACCAGATTTTTTTCTCAACTGTTAAATGTAATTGCAATACAATACATGAGTTCACTGTTCATCACTATGATTTCTTGTTATCAGATATTGTTCTGTGGTTGTAATTGCAATACAAGACAAGAGTTCACGGTTTATCACTGTAGCGGATGTTATGCATTAAGCCTTTGTGTACGCCTGTAGCGGAGATTATGCATGAAGCATTTGTGTACGCCCATTATTAACTAGGGGTTGTCAAGAGGTGTATAAAAGCCCATTTGAGAACAGGGGAAATTGCGTCATCGTCCAGCTGACTCTCTGTGGTGGGTGTGTCGCTGCTGTGCGTCTGGTATGTAGTGGCTGTTTAAGCCCTTTCTCTTCCTTTTTAAAAGTATGTTTTGGGTTTGATTTTGTTTTTTGCTCTGGAAGGCTGGTGTCTGTTCGGCTCCTGTTGCACCGTTGAGTGGCTGCTGTGGGCCATCGTGAGCTTTGTGGAATCACGCTCCATATTGCTGAACTTTTCCCTTGTGTGTTTGTTGACATTTCTGCGCGCTCCCGCGACTGCTGTCTTCTCGGTCGGTAAGTAGAGCGCTACCGCTCATACACTTTGCATATTGAACGAGTATAAACTGATTTTATATTTTTAATTCGTTATAAGTACGAACGCCTTGCTCTGCTGGAGGGATGATTGGCATCGTTTGTAGTGGTATGTGAAACCCCTGTAGTCCACTATATTTGAAAGGTATGTAGGCTGATTGTGCTCTGTTTTACCATAGATTGCCTTGCGGCTTGAGCGTCTTCGTGCTGGATGCTGCTGTTTTGCTTCTTTTGTTCATTGATTTTGTTTTGTTTTAGTCTGTTAACATCTGTTTTTTTTTTACTGTTGTTTATTTTTGTTTTGCATATTTATTCTTGGTTTGATTCTTTAATATTTGTTTTGCTGCTTTTGCAAATTTTTGGTTCTTTTATAATTTGTTTTTTTTTCTTTATATTGTACTGTTGTCCGATGTTAATTTAATTGTTTCAATTCTATTTTGTTTCGTTTTAAGGCCTTTTTCTGCTTAAGCTTTGCTTGACTTTAAATATTGCATTTGTGGTGCTTTGTCCTGTTTTATTGTGGCTTTATGCTTCAACTTTTAAAGCACATTATTTGTGATTTTCAGCTGGGGCCTGTTCTCTTCATGCCCATGGGTGACTGGTAGCTTTTCTCTTGTACTTTATTGATTTTGAATTTTCTTTTTGAGATGATGATGATGATGATGATTATTATTATTATTGTTGTTATACATGAATGTTGGATTTTGTGCACCTTTTATTTCTAAATTCTGTTTCTTTCCCTAGGAGCTGGGGGTGTCTAATACAGGCAGTCAGGCCGTTGTGTGGATCTGTTTTTCCTAATAATCTCTTTCGCTCACTTGTGTGCAGTGTGGTATTTTTGAACCTAAAAGTGTGCACGTGTGAATATATAGTACTCTATATATCTATATATCACTATGTTTACTATACTTTTTAACAAAACATATGCACAGTAATCTGTCCTGGCTAAAGGTCCCAGATCAGCAGTTAACTACACATAAATGGGCAGTAATCTCCCATTAAAGCAATGTTATTGTAAAAAATGATAATTAAACCACATTACGCAAAAGAAAGCAGGTAAAAAAACATACCGTGTGATAATGAAAGGATTATAATGCACACGGTTTAATAATGGTGAAAGCGAAAGCAACTGGTGCTGCTTACAAATATACAAATCTGGAGCTCTTGAAAGCAGCAAGACTGTGGGTGCATGTTCATCACTTTTTATCTTGTCTATTTGAAAGAGAACCGATCACATCAGTTGTGTTTCTAAACAGTTGCTTCACGCAAGGAAACGAGAGCGCGCACGCGTTTTAAACAGTCGCGCGCATCACCCCAGCTGCGTGTGATCAACCTTTCATTCGGTATTCATCTGCTTTTTTATTGCTCACGCAAGCGCAATTATTTTTGTCAGTCGTGTTGCTTCTCAATTCTAAGATCGCCTTTGCATGCATATTGGACCATACTTATTGTCGAACCCTGCATTTATGAATTATTATCCGGGAAAATTATTTTCAACCAGCCAAAGTGGCTAGTGAGAGTGTCTGTCTTACCCGCCACCACTGAAATCTACCCGCATTTGGCGGGTTGGCAGGTGTTAATGTAAAGCCCTGTGTGTATATATATATATATATATATATATATATATATATATATATATATATATATATATATATATATATATGTGTATATATATATATATATATATATGTGTATATATATATATACATACACACCCACACACACACACACACACACACACACCTGGGATCGGAGGAAGCACCGAGTGAAGATTTGCACATTGCCACATACACACCGGAGCACTGTAAATAAACCACCCCTCCGAGGCTTGTTACATCTGACTACCAGCATGTGTGTTTTTCCCTCTTTGTCCCACCACTATATATATATATATATATATATATATATATATATATATATATATATATATATATATATATATATATATATATTTCCCCTAGGTTTAGTTTTGGAGGGGGGGATTGGGGCTGCGGCGCGACGTGGCCCAACACAGCGCGGCTGTTCAGACTCACACTGACACAAGGAGTCATGGGGTCTTTAATGACAGCAGTAAATAACTGAACAACTGTTTGAACTGTACAACCGTTTGTAAATTATAAATTTACATTTATTTTACATCTTTTTTTTTTTTTGACAAACTGTGCAGCTTTTGTCTCTGCAATCTTTATGGGCTTCTGGAAGAACATTTCCTGAGCCTCTTGGTATGGAAAGTCAGAAACGTCTGGCCCATTTATTGAGACATTTATTAAACATGTCATGGCCAGAAGCAGCTTTACAGAAAATAATTCATCCATTCATTTTACTTCAGCTTAGTGCCTTATTTATCAGGGGTCACCACAGTGGAATGAACCGCCACAGAAAAATTACAAACAATGCAATTTGGAAACATTGCAAATGATGAAAAATAAAAATTTGTTAAAATGCACATCTACAAATCTAATACTTCTTTACTAAAAGGAAACAGGCCCATAAACTACTTCGTATAGCAATGAGTGTATTACAAGAAGTTATATTATTAAATATCTATGTAAAAAAAAAGTTTTATCTAATAATTCCAGCCAGCTTTTAGTGAACTTGTAATAATGTCAAAAACACAGAACTTTCACTTGTTGTATGTAAAAAGGCCTAAATACCTGCAAGACCATTCCAATATTGCTCTATTCATTTAACCTATAAAATGTAATGTTTAGACCATTACTGTGGCTCTTGCGATCTGTTCACTTGCTCATTCAGGCTAGTCGCCATGTTTTCCGAGTATTTTAATTCATTTTGGGGGATCACGGAGCCAGTATGAAGTTGCGGAAGACACGCAGAGCCTCCGGCAGAGGTCATAACTAGACACTAGATAGAGGAGATTGCTCCGCTCGCATCAAAGATCACAGCATGGGATGTGCGCGACGCATCTGAAGAGCGTGGAGGGATGCAGGACGTATTTGAGGACCGGGCGGGAGACGTGCAATTTCCAGGAGATTATCATTCGTTTGCAGGCATCCGGGTGTCATTTGCGGGAGACACCCGGAACTTCCAGGAGACTTGGGTTGTCTGCATCTGTATATATTTTAGCTGCAGTGACGCTAGCGCAGAACAGAAATGACATGCTGTTGTGTAAATAAGATATTACATACGCTATTAAGCTTGTTTATTAAAAAAAGTTGTGATCTGGTGCTATATAGATAATACAATTAACGTGACTTCAAGGGGGGCGGATACAGCCGTTGGGAGGGCGGGGCGCCCCCCTTATATAACGGTAGGGGAAACACTGATATATATACATTGTGTGTGTGTGTATGTATGTATGTGTGTGTGTGTGTAAATAAATGTGTTTGGAAGATATATATTAGAAAATCAACTTGCTTAGTAATTATGCGCACTGTTGTAGGGAATCAACCTATGCTAAAAGATTGATCAGGGATTTATTAGCTCATTTCATCAAATCAAATTTTGAAGATTCAAATCACTTTTTTCGACTCAATTGAGTCAGACTGAATCGGATAAAAAGCTTTACACTTTATCTACCATTTGTCCAGCAAATAGAATAGATTGTATTTTACCAATCGTGTTTATCTTATTAAACACAGTTTACACAGTTCTTACCAAAATAAAAACAAAGATTTTTTTTGAGCTACACTTCGATACATGAAACTAACTACTTAATAAACAAACAACAAACAAATGCACACACACTCACACATACACACAGAGGGCAGTTCAGAGGATCCAAAACGAGTTTAAAACTCCGAAATTATTTCTAGTAGCCTACTTATTACTAGATCTTAGAATCACACCTGTGAAACCACAAAAGCAGAGATTTGGCTTATCTTTAACTGCTTAAGATCAATTTGCACCAGATCAGCAAGAGACATTTGTTTGTGTTACTTGCTTTTTTGCTTAAGTTTTGGGGTTCCCTCACCGGCTGGCCTCGAGGAAACCTGGCGCTCCTGATTGGTTGGTGACTCGGCATCAGTTATGTCCTTGGGATTCACTCGCTCGTTTACAGCAATGTATAGCAAATGTCACTAGTTTTCGTTTAGTACCAGATATCATACATTTCAGACACATACAGAAGGTTTCGTCTGCTATGAGGGATACAAACACATTGATTAACTTGGTTGGTTACAATAGTTGTATTAAACACATTGAATAATATGCCATAGTTTTCCTCATATACTAAGATACATCTGCCTTAATTGTAACACTTCAAGTGATTGTCTTTCATTCATATTCATTAATTCCAGAGATCATTTGTCTCTACGAAAGTGTGCATTTAACAGGATGTCCCTGTTATTCGTGACGAAGCCCTCGAGCCAGTTCTAAATGACTGAGACTAGACAATGTGGTGCTTGACCAAGATTTCAAATTCAGACTGGATTTTATCCTGCAATATGCCATTGAGTTTCTTCACTGTGTATATACTAAAGTGTAATAATAAGTCTAATCATGCTATAACCCCCCAAAAAAATTCGGTAGGTAAACATGAATTGCAGTTTGTAATGAATTGTATTGAAATAAGTTAACCATGAACATTTTGAGAATCTTTTAAGAATACAATTTTGTCAGTAATTATGTTTGGTGTCAGGTTGAAAATGCTGTGTCCATTGGCATTGCCTGCACAGATAAGCTGCACCTCTGGAATATGGGGACCCAGAGGAACCTCTGCCCAAAGTTGTTAATGGACAAAGTTTTCCCACTACCAAGCCACTGATGTGCTGCAGATGCCAGAGCTAATGCCCAAAACTGCCCCTTCCTCCCACTCCCTTATTTAGTACCCAGAAAGAACTCAGAGTGGGATTTCTTCGACTGCCTGCGTCAAGCCTTCTGCACAAATGTGTGAGCGCTGTACAGGCACAGGAATCAGAACAGCCTGTGTCCTTACCACATGCTGACCATGATGGAACCAACAACTGTCAGAGGTGTATGTTGTTTTATGACAGCTTAGTGGCCATTGATTCTAGCAAATGTACAGCACTGGAGCGTGTAACACTTGAGCAGAGATCCTCTCACTTGTGGTATGACTCTCATAAGGTAAGAATCACAGAAAGTACAGCAAAGAATGTCTCCATAAGAGGCAACCCTCAGACATTTATCAGAGAGCACCTCTATCCCAGGTTCCATAAGAATGCAGCAACTAATCATGGCCTAGGAAGTGGAGCATCTGCGATACAGTGGCTAGAGAGCTAAGGATTTACAGGCAGTCACAGGGACAGTTGTGTGTGCAATTGAGCCCTGGCTGTCAGCAAGCCCTGATGGAGTTTTGAACTCACAAACTACTGGAGATCAATTTCCCTCTCCTTAAATGTGATAAATCTCGGGAGGACCTCTTCAGAAGTCATGATGTATGATGTGAGGATAGTGGATGGCATACCTCCACATTTAGCTGCAGCCAAATGGTCCACAGGGCTTCAATATGCAAGGTGAAGACATTAACCATTTTACATTAGTTGTTTTATATTAATTTTAATAAACAAGTGACAAGATTGTGATAATTTGTATATTATTATTGTAATATGTATAATGTAATACATGTTGTAATTTTATGTTATGATGTGTGTGACCACTAGATGGCACCAGCAGTTTGTAAGGGGTTATGTGAGATTGGAGGAGTGCGTTAGAATAAGACAGTATCAGGTTGACTGAACTTGTAAATAAAGAAGACACTTGTTCCAACTTGGCGTCATTATTACAAAACATGAACATGACATGGTACCAGGAGTAAATTATAGAAGTCAACATGGATTTGAAACCGGCGGAAAGCTTGGGAAATGTTGACGAAAACTGGCGCACCTTCAAACAGCAGTTCCACCTACTGTATATGTTGCAGCGATGGGATTTGAGACGAAGCCAGATGCTAGAAAGGTAGCGCTGCTGCTAACAATTGCAGGGCCACAGGCCATAGATGTATATAACACATTCGTGTTTGACAACCCTGGTGATTGTGACAAGTTGGATGCGGTACTGATGCTTATTGTTCCCCGAAGAAGAACGAGAGGTACGTGTTTCGGTCTCGCACACAGCAAGAACACGAGCCCTTCGATAGTTTCCTGATGGATCTGCGGTTAAAGGTGCAGTCCTGCAAGTTCGCGACGCTGAAGGCCTCCATGATCCGGAACCAGATTAATTTCAGTGTGGAGAATAATAAAGTCAGGGAAAGGCTACTACGTGAGACTGAGCTGACACTGGTGGGAGCTATTAAGATATGCCAGATGAGTAAGTTGTCACACAAACATGTGAAGACGTCCAATGAGATGTCTGCAGTAGCTTCAGCACGAGTGACGGTGCAGCAGTGGTTGGAGCAGTAAAATATCAACAGAAAAGATGCACACAGACCCGGCCTGCACAGCAGCCAGAAGAAATGATGTACAGCTGTAAGCATTGCGGCTCGCGGCTCAAGCCCAGTGTCCAGCTTTTGGTAAGAAATGCTCCAGCTGCCAAGGCAAGAATCATTTTGCTAAACAGTGTTTCTCCAAACAAATGAGGGCATGAGAGGAAAAACTGTAAACTTAGTTGAAGAGCCTAATCTTAGTAACACATTCTTTGTTGGACTAGTAAATTGTGAAAATGAACAAGAAAATAATGCAGACAAAGAAAATGTAGATGAAAGTGAAGATAAATGGATGTCTCCAATACTGATAAATGGCACAATAGTCAACATGAGATTGGACACTGGTGCAAAAGTGAACCTCATGTAGCGCCTGGACCGTCTAATATGTCCGGTACTTTAAGAATTAGCTCATAAGTTCGAATTAATTTATATTAATTCTCGGGGATTCGAATCAGAAGATTTAAACGACTGGCTCACAGTCAGAAATAGGTTATCACGTACACTTACGTCATCTATTGGTCCACCCTGATAGAAGTAAAAAACATAACTTTATCTTTAGTAAATCTATGTTCTATTATTATTTGGACAACAATAACAATATACACAGGATTTCACAAGCAAGGTAGCTAGACCATGTAACTGAGGCAGTAACTTAGAAACACATAAAACTCCGACAAGGATCTTAAAATGAAACACAAGTTTATTAAGCTACACACACATTAAACTACTCTACGTAAAACAGACAAACACAAAGATACACACACACACGGTTCTGGAATGAGTTGAATGACTGAGAATGAACAACTAAGAGTCCCAAACGTCTCGCACGTGCTAAGTTCTTAGCATTGCAAGCTGAGAAAACCACCAAGCAGAGAATCTGACAAGGATTTACTGTTAAACTCAATTAACACCAGCTTCAGCAAGGAGTGAAAAGTTGGTTTGTGTTTACTTGCGTTTCAATGACCAGTTTCACTCATCAGCTGGTTGAGGGGAAGCCCGGCGATTGGTTGCAGCGCGTTGACATCGTTGGGATGTCCTTTGTTGGAGAAGGATTTTCCTTCGTCTTCTGGAGCGTGGGACTCGTTGTCCCGGTGACAGAGAGTTTGACGTCAGCAAGCAGGAAGTTTGCTGAATGGGTATTCCTCCAGCGGCTTGCTCCTTGGCAGAATTACGAGACTTAGGGAGTCAGAGTTTAGAGAAGTTGAATGACTGACCGTACTGCTTGATGAGACGGCGTCCGAGTGTTCACGGGAAAGCAGTTATACGAGCAGGACAGGGTCAGACTGAGTTCATGCGAGTTGCGAACGTACACAAAAGCAGCGTGGGCTCCTGTGAACGGGGTCTCGTTGCCGTGGTGATGTTACAGTGGACAGACGCAGGCCTTACGGGGTGATTCTTCCGAGAGCGGTGTCCGGCAGGCGGGTTGTAAAGGCGGGAAGCGTGCAACGCAAAGTTTGTGCGTAGAAACCCCTCGTGAAAACCAAGCGAAAGCGATAAAGTTTGCAAGTTTTGGGGTTTTATAGTGGGCAGGACTTAGGCCAGCCTACTCAGTGATTGTCCAATAGCCGTGGCTCCTGAGCGAGACCACGCCTCTTTTCTCCATGGTTGTCTACGCCCACGGAGGGGGAAATCAGTGGTCACGCAATGGAAATAAAACTTCACTTAGTGTTATCACAAATTCAGTGAAGCTCTATAATTAACTACTATTTGCAGATACAGTTTTATCATTCAAACCAATGTTTCCTGAAGCCTTCTGGCTCCATTTTGACATCAAACATCATGGCCTTTATCAAATACAGTTAATTACGTGCGTGACACACGCTGCAACGTTTCATTTACATGCAACACTATGGTAAAAACACTTGCTTACATACATAGTACAAAACTATTAGCAATAAAACATTAAAGCAAAACACACTTTTAAACGTGAAATGTCCGAAAATTGTGCGGGCCTTTTGTTCAGAGAATAATAACTGGGTTATTTCCCTTGACAGGAAAAGAGGTGGGGAGGGCGCACACCCGGAGACAGACAAATGAGTCTTTCTTCCCTTGGGTGTAGAATTCGATTACCATAGTCATGTGGATGACAAATGGCCCAAATGCACACGGATAGGCCATTAATTTGTAACTGGGGTTACAACACGTCTTTGTTTTAAAAAGGGGAAGAAGAGTGTGTATTGGAATTAAGCTTCGGGCGATATTTAATTGACTCTATGCACGACTTCTTCCGCGTTTGCGGTTAGCCCGCATGACAACTTCCGGTGCAGCACGGCGATCGCTTTAAGCGGATGACGCAGGTGAGCATCATAGATTACACTCGCTGTTTCTAGGAGTTTGCTCGGGTTATCGTTATTGACATTAAATTAATCATGAGACAGAGAGCTGTCACACCAAGCAGCAAAGAAGAGAAGAGGTTCAAATTCTACATTTCGAGTTACATTCATAATTTTGAGGGTGAGTATCATGCTATATATACGAATAGCAATTGAACACTAGCCGTGTCCGTTTCTCACAGTTCATATCGATTTTTATGTTATATTTTAATTACCTGCATCATGTTTATCCATCCATCCATCCATCCTTAATATCCATAAGTATGAACTAGTAGGAGTTATTAACTATAGGTTATAGTTTCCAGGTTTCCTGTCAGGATGGAGTGACAGGAGAGATCAGCATGACGTGTTTCAGGTCGATGATGAAGTCAGAGAGGCTGCATAGTTTGAAAGGGAGGTTACTTATTCTCAGGATGACATGATGATCCAGCTTACCTACAAAGACATCAAAATGTTTCAGAAGAAGCTGACCATTTCTTTCTTTTCATCTTTCTCTTTTACTTTTACCTGTCAAAGTGACTACAGATCTGAACAAACACACTCACACAACTTCATATTTAACAATTGTTTAATGTTGTATTTTTACACAACGCTGTAAGGGAAATGTTTAACATTTTGTCAAATTATTTATACTGCGGTGGAAATGTCTAAAGTTATGTTTTTACATTACTGCTGTGCAAATGTCTAGTTACTTATATTTACATATTTCAGGGTTTTTCCTTGTTCAAAACAAGTTGGATTTGGTATCCCATTCATTACATTTTTTTGTGACTTGAAATAAATGCAATTTGCATTCTTGTAATCTTATATTAAAAACATAATATTTTGTTAAAAAGGCTAACATTAAATGTAATTAAATACAACCAGTGCTTGAGCATCACTTGGAGTCTGACAGTAGTTGCCTGCCTGATTTTTTGTCAAAAGACAGAGGTGGTACATTTGATGGAGGTAAGCACTGCATAATTCCCTATGCACAAAAACCCTGCTTATTTACACATGCAGTGCAAGTATCTAAAGTTATTTATATTGTTCTGTAATATATGTTTAAATGATTATGTTGAAAATGAATGTTTGTTATATTGACAACTTTATATTCCTGCAGTGCAGGCAACAACATATAAACTATGTACAGTGTGTGTTTATATAATTTTTTTACATGAATAAATTTAGGTTCATCATCTACTCTTTAATCTTTAGCTCAAGCTTAATGGGCAGAAGGCAAGCCATTGTATAAATCTGGTTGATGCTCGCTGTAATAGAAAGAGATGATGATCGTCCAGCTTGTGTTGCTTCATGCTGCGGATGAGACACTCTGTGTGGACCCTCAGCCGTGCGATGGACGGTGTCTCCCTCACACTTGCTCTTACTCTGGGCACATTACTCTGGATGTTGTAGGATGCAAGTTGTGAACCTAAATCAGATGTAATGCATGTAGATGTATATATCATAAAGAAATGTATTAGATTTTGCATATATATACTTGTGCTTAACACATTTTGTCTATTACATGACACTAGAATGTTTAGAGTGTGTGTGTGTGTGTGTGTGTGTATATATATATATATATATATATATATATATATATATATATATATATATATATATATATATATACACTGCAATTTATTGAAGTTCATGATGGTTAATTCTACAGTATGTTGCTGCATTCATTAACAGAAAGTTGTAAATACTACAATATTCATTCATTTACTTTTCGGCTTAGTCTTATTAAATGCTACAACATATGCAGTATAATACAATTTACTATAGTATGGTTACAAACGTAATATTACATAATATAAAATACAATTACAACTTGTTACTTCTTTCATCTGGGTTAAATTCTAGTACATCATTTTTTTATCGTACCTTTTGAGTTGTATAACATCACCAAAAGCAGCATCGAAGCAGTCTCCTTTCAGTCACTCCACCTCTTCACGAAGACTGTCAGCCTGATCTGGTGTATTAATCATCTGCAGTTGGTTGTGGAACTGAACAATAATGATGTTGCAGATGCTGGGCATCCACTGACACATGATTCTCATTAATTTAAGTGTAAATCTCCCTTTTTTTGCCATGCTTCGATGCATTTAGGTCTTGCCGCTATTAGATTTCGCTGTAAAACGCGCTATGCGGAAATCGAGACACTGGCGTTTATTCTACCGGAAATACGTCAGCAGAGTTCGTGCATAGAGTCAATTAAGAAGGAGACGAGGGGGCACAATATGAGGCTTTTCTGCTGATTGTCACTCCGCTTAGAAACATGTCTGAGTTCCTACACTCATAAACATGAATGACATAAAAGCAATGGAAAATAAGCCACACATAAAGAAGAAAGAATGAGGATTAAAAGATTACAACGAGCGGCCAATTAAATGTTTGGGCATATGCAGGCTGAGTGCCACAGTAAAAGGAAAAGTGCACCACCTGTTCTTCTTTGTTGTGAATTTGTTGTGACGTGAATCACTTCTAGGTGATAGACCCTGTGAAGCATTGGAACTTGTAAAAAGGGTGTATTGTGTTATCCCACCCAAGAGCCCAGTAGATAACTCTGTGGACACAATAATCCAGAAATTCTCAGATCTGTTCAATCTAACAGCGAAGACATCAAGTATACGGGAGCTTTTGCACAGAGACTGTGAATTTAAAAGGACATCTAAACATGAGAATGAGTGGGAGCAACTTAAGAACACACTGACCACAGCACCCGTATTGTCATTTTATGACCACACCAAGAGGATTAAACTATCTACAGATGCTTCCAAAGATGGCATTGTTGCTGTTTTACTCCAGGCTGAGGGAGAGCACTGGAAACCATTAGCCTATGCTTCTAGGGCTATCAGGGTTCCCGCAGGTCCTTAAAAAGTCTTAAATTAAAATCCGGGTAATTAAGGTCTTAATTTGTCTTCAATTTACCATAAAGTTGCTGTAGGTATTAAATTATTAGCCGGTGTGCTTAACGCCGATAGGGAAGCACAGTGGTCCACCGTAAAACATCTAATACTTGATCAATGTAGTATGTGTGAAACAGGAGTGAAATGACAGTCTCCGTGATTTATTAGCTTATGGTAGGTCGGCTACAGACGCTGACGTTACGCCATTACGCGGTTGTCGTGGTGAGGTGACCACAGGGCTCAAAGCCGTCGAGTCGCTCATGAAAGGAGAAAAGCACCAGCTGTACGTTGCAGCAGCTAGTAGAAGTCATAGCGGGTCCAGGTTAATCCTTGCATTGTTTGCAGCTCGCCCTAACGATGTTACTGGTTCAGACGCCACCTCACAGTCGGCTATAACAAGTTTCACTTCACCGCCATACACCCAAAAGTCACAGGTACTGTGGGTTCTCCATACCAGGGATTTTCAAACTTTTAGGACACACGCCCCCTGAAGTTTGACCAATTTCACTCGCTGAATTTCACTGGTGAAAGCAGTATAGTTTATTCATATATATAAACACACACACATACATATATACACACACTGAGTATACGGCAGGGACCAAGATGGCAGAACTTATCACTAAATCGAATTCCATTAGAAAAAGATGCAAGGAAAAGAGAAGGTAGTTGGTGGACCTAGACAATGAAATTGAGAAGATGAGAAGAGAGATGCCACATGTCTTGAGGAGAATTTGGGATGCTACAAAACTTTCTCTCATCGAAAGTCATGTAATAACATTTCTGTTTTCTAACAGATATGTAGATTATTTGTCAACGTTTTGGCTTGTGAAAGGCTGTTTTGAGGACTTTCATTAAGCTTATTATCAGTATTCTATTCTATATGGTTCCTTCATACAAGGCATTGTGTTGTTTAGTGTAATCCAACTTATCTATGTTATGTTTGCTCTGTTCTACATCACAAAGAAACAAAAAAAAGAAAGGAAAAAGTTCTCAAAGAAAAGTATTTTTCCTTTTTTTTTTTTTACTTACAGAGTTTACACATTGCACATAATTGATACAAATGGAAAACTTTAAAGTTTTGATTTCCATTGTAGGAGGCAATAAATTGAGTAACCTATTCCAAAGAAATTATGAAATTTTTGGGTCTTAAACTATATTTGTTGAGGTCTTTAAAAAGTCTTAAAAAGCATAAAATTTTACTTTGGTAAAATGGTGCAAGAACCCTGGTTATGACCAAAACTGAATGCAGATACGCTCAAATTGAAAAAGAATGTCTGGGGCTGGCGTATGGTTTGGAACGTTTTCATAGCTATGTGTATGGACTGCCACCTTTCATTGACCACTGGTCTCCATCATCAAAAAGAATCTGAACGAGATGTCTCCACGGATACAGCGTTTAATGATGAAAATGCAGAGGTATGATTTTGAACTGATATATACTCCAGGAAAAAACCTAGTCCTCGCGGATGCTCTATCCAGGGCAACTGCAGGCAACAGTGTGAGTACAACTGACGAGGACATACAGTGTAACGTGAATATGGTGTCAGCGGCACTGCCTGTGTCGGACACAAAGTCGAGTCAGATTGTGGAAGCTACAGCGAAGGATGTGGAGTTGTAGCATGTCATGAGAAACATGGATGAGGGATGGCCAGTTGGTGCATCTCCACAATTTTAACACATCAGAGGGGATCTCAGTGCTGTGGATGGTCTGCTTTTAAAAAAGGGCAGGATTGTCACTCCGCAGGCTTTGAGAATGGACATGTTGCATCTCGGTATTGAAAAGTGCAAATGCAGAGCGAGAGAGTCAGTTTTCTGGCCTGGAATTAACAAAGACATTGAAACACTCATAAGTAAATGTGAAACATGTCAGAAACACAGAAGCAAGCAAAGCTAATAGCCAATGGTGGTGGCCGAGTTTCCAAAAGCACCATGGCATAGGAATGGACTTGTTTCATCTTAGGGGTAAGGACTATTTGTTGGTAATTGATTACTACTCAAACTTCCCTGAGATGGCGCTATTGGCAAACTTCATCGTCCTGTGTCATAACACATGTCAAGTCAATCTTTGCCAGGCATGGCATTCCACAAACTGTGGTGAGTGACAATGGTCCATGCTTCAACAGCAAAGAATGGCAGAAGTTTTCAGCACAGTATGACTTCAAGCATATGACATAAAGCCCGCATAATGCACAGTCAAATGGGCAAGCTGAAAAAGGGGTTCACATTCTGAAGCAGCTCTTAAAGAAAGCAACTGACAGTGACTCTGATTCGTACCTGGCTCTATTGAGCTACGGAGCATCACTTCTTCAGTGCGGTTTCTCACCAGCTGAACTGTTGATGAAAACTTCGGACTACACTACCGAGTCATACGAATGACAAATTGAAGCAAAAGAATCCTGCTGAGATTGAACATAAGTTACAAGCAGAAAATGAGGCAAAAGTCCTTTTATGACAGGACCACAAAACATCTCCTGCCTCTGACATCTAACAATCAAGACAAGAGTTGAGGATGCTGATGGATGGAGCACAAGAGCAACTGTTGTGCAAGAAGTAGCTCCAAGATCATATACAGTGAGATCTGATGATGGACAAATGCTCAGGCGTAATCGTTGCAGTTTGCTAAAAACACCACAAGAAACTGTTGGAGAGCCAAGTGTGACCTGTGGTGAACCTGAGACAATTCACATACCTGTCATGGATGGTGACACTGATTCACACACACCTACTCCTGAGTTAAGAAGGTCCACCAGAGAAGTCAGAAAGCCTAATAGACTGAATTTATAGTGGGTAAATGAAATAAGAGAAATTTAAACCTGTTGAACATAAGGTATGATGGGTTGAATGTAGATGTCAAACTGAGAAAAAATACATATTCACTGTTTATAAAAGATAAGGTCTTACTGAATGAGAAAGGGATAACGTTACTGACAAAAGATGTAAAAGTTCATGTTAATGTTTTTGCCTGAGAAAAAGGGGGATGTTGTGATTGTGTTATGACCTGTGTGACCACTAGATGGCATTAGTGGTTTGTAAGGGGTTATGTGAGATTGGAGGAGTGCGTTAGAATAAGACAGTATCAGGTTGACTGAACTTGTAAATAAAGAAGACACTTGTTCCAAATTGGCATCATTATTACAAAACATGAACATGACAATACATTGTGTAAAATCTGTTTAAATGTTTAAGTTGTAAGTTTGTTTGTTTTTTTTTAACCAGGATGCTAGAGACACCTGATGACCTTCTTGTAGAGGTATGATTTAACCATTTGATTTTAATATGTAATAAAAAATATTTTGCAAACTTGATGCTTCTTATTCTTTAAAGTAAAACCTAAAGGGATAGTTCAGCCCAAAATTTAAATTGTCATTATTTACTATCCTTTTATTTGTTTCAAACCTGTTAGACTTACTTTGTTCTGTTGAACTCAAAAGAAGATACTTTGAAGAATGCTGGAAATCTGTAACTATTGACTTCAACAGTATTTATTTTTCGAAGTCAATGGTTACAGGTTAATTTTTTATTTACACTAAACTGTTAAAGACCAAACAACAAAATGCACCTAAAAATCAACATTTATTTATCCTCTACATCAGAAATGATGTCACTATGTAGGTTACACAGGATTGAAAACAAATTCTCAATTTTAGGGGTGAGGTTGATTGGAATTGTTTGAGAGATGATTTTGAAGGTTTTCAGTTGACATATTACTCGCTTAACATGGACACGTACATTTGGCAAATCGGCGAGTGTTGGTGGTTTCTTCCTCTGAGAGTTTCATGCTTCTCTTGGTGAATGTTGGAATAACCAGTTTCACTTTCTTTTCATAGAGATCAGTAATCGTGAAGCCTCTATCCACCATAACTTCACCTTCTGGACGAAAGTATTCAAGGAAACCTGAGTTTGCAGCTATGAATTTATCACTGCACCTTCCTCCATACACAGGTGAGATGAACATGATCAGTCCACATGGAGCAATGAAGACCAAGCATTTGATGGTGTTCTGCCCGTAGTAATGGCTGTAGGACTCACCTCTCAAGTCAAGGTTGTGTGACTTTTGAAGGGGTGTCTCAGAACAGTCAATAACACACGTATTTGTATATTGTTCTCTGAAGCACTGAGGCATCATTGCTTGGATTGTTTCCTCGGGAAGCCATGGTATGTAATCCCTCATGTTCTCCTCCATGATGTCAATCCAACATGAAATCTCTCTGCTTACAATGGACCGAGAAATACCTAACATTTCAGCAAGATCGCTGCAGTAAATTAAGACGCGACTTCATGAGTCATTAGGAGCTGATCCCAAGGATCAAGCTCGAAGCTGTTACTGTATGTTATAGTAAGGTGCTCTGCAACTGAATGAAATGTCAACCCTGTGTAGAGCTGAAAAAGGTCATTTTTTTCTCAGTAGAGTTACATACAGTGGCACTTACTCATTGCAATGGATTCCCATATCAGTAGAAGGTGGATTCAGGTTAACCCCTAGGGGTTGAAGACTGCGTATACGCGTTTTGATGCGTCTTCTCCTCATAACACTGAAAAGAACTTAAATTACAGTATCAGTTTTGATCGTATAAATAAGATCAATTCATCAATCGAATCTGTTAGATGTCTAGTTTTTTGTGTACACTCACAATGACAACAAACATTTGTGCATCACAGTCTGTCTGTGTTAATCTTAATGCACATGGGGCAAGCGACAGTGTCTCTATCAACATTGGTTGTTTTGGCTACGTGGCATTATCACTGTCCTTGTGTGATGCATCAGCCACAAGTCCACTCAGGAGCTGATTTGAGGTGCTGTGGTCATTCTGACATTTGCTAGTTGTGTGTGTGCCATTTGGGTTGAGTTCAGTGGCACACACACAGCCGATGCATGATGGAGGGAGAAATAGATGTTGTCCTTTAGCACTTTTCCACCAAGTTTGTTTGGATAAAGGCCGTCTGATTTAAACAGTTGTCTTTGGTTCCAGAAGAGATTGAAGTTGTCAATAAAAAAAGTCCTTTCCTGTTACATATTTTCTGCAGCCATTTAGGCCAAGAAGCAGTGGAAACATTTCCACTGATGAACGGGTGAATCATCAATCTTTCAACTGTTTCCAAGAGTTCACAGAAATCTCCCTTGAGCATTTCTGACTGCTCCTTTCGAATATCATTCTTCCTCACGTGGATGATAATCCGTTTTGCAGTCATGTGCTTCTTCAGAATTTCCTCAAGTTCTTTGTTTACATCTGTAGAGCCTCGCACACGTAATACACAATTATGTAGTGCGTTAACTTTAAATTAGCTCAAAGGGAATAAATATAACAGAACTTAAAGTGGCTCCAAAAGAATCAACTCTCTTTAACTGAACAAACGACTCGTCCAGCGCTTGTTTGAACAGACAGGGCTGTTGACTCAAAAATGAATATTGCTATTCGAACCAAAAGTAAAAACAATTTAATATTTAAGCAGGGTAACAAGATCTAGGTATAAGGCATTAGATTCATAAGTATACACAGGTCACTTTCCTTTCAATACAAAAGAGACTATTGACTACAAACAAACTAACAAAAACACACATACACACACGCATTCATAGTGGTTGCAGACAAGGAATAGAAGGAAAGAAGAGTTTAGGAGAGATGTGATGTAAAACCTCAATATGTAAAAACCTAACCAAGCGAACCAAATAATCAATTCAACCTTTACTGTGTCTTAGACAGGGTTATCTATCATTTAACATGACTAGCAGATCATACACCAGTTTAGCAATGGATCTGGAGATGTACTTGCATTCCTTAGTGATGTGGGGAAGTCCCTCTGTGGAGCTGGATTCCCACGTGAGTTCACTGGTGGTTGGTTTGGTCGTTGTAGTGACGTCTCTGAGGCTACTGATGAAGTGAAGTCCGGTAGTTTAAGTTGGAGACGGCCAAACTGTTGTCATGTTGACTGGTTTCGCGACGCAACTTAACTTCACTAGACTCTCGACGGAAAGAAAAGAAAGAAGAGTAAATGGAAGATGGGGAAGTTTGAGGCTGTCCTCATCTCATCTTAATGTGCAAGTCCGGCTGGACTGGGCCTGGAGAAGAGTTGTCCTGGAAGTGGAGCATCTCCACTTCTCAACAGCTGCTGCTGGTGCAACTCAGTTGGACTGGACGACTGTACTCTGCTCTGCTTGCTCAGACTCGCTCCGCTTGCTGCTGCTTCTGCTTAGAGAATATTTGGGATAATGGGTTTAAACCACCAATGTTTCCGGCCCCTAATAGAGCTGGACCAATAAGGCATTGTCCGTGGATCTGCGTGGCAGTCCCATGTTAGCACATGCAACTTTGGCGTGACTCACTCACATGAGCCAGTGTGCTTAGACATATAGTATTAAGCATACATATAATATGAACATGATACATTTTACATATCTATATATAAAAAGGAATGGAAGAAAGGGAAAGGGTTTCACTCATTCATCTCAAATAACATACACATAATGGTACGTTGTGATAACTCAAAGCATAATGGTTACCCATGATTAATGCATTCTTAACATATACAGGATTCAGGTGTCGTACAAGAGCAATAACGACATTTCATTAAAAGTCCGCTATCATCGTTTTGAGGATGATCTGATGAACTTTAATGTTTGGTGAGAGTTTATAAAATTCAGAGAGGATTTTGATTCTCTGTTTCGGCCAAAGTCAGTCAATTCTCTGTCTTGCATGGGGGTTGAAAACCCCATTTCCTGAGGTCAAACACAAGTTCTTTGTTAAGAAATGTGTTCTCGTGATCAGTTACCCATTGGTCTTGAGTTAACTTGATCAGGAGAGTGGGTCCGATGACACCTAACTTATGACGAACCATGATGATGATGGGTCATGTGGCTCATAGCCGCAAGGCTTCAGCTTCCTGCTCTGTACTGCAACAAATGTGGCCTGACCTTCTGATTTTGGTCAGAGACCAAAATGGCTCTCGATCAAGGTGATTCTGATCACAGGTGTCGACTCAGTTATTGGTGTCTGCATCGTTAAGTCCCCACACATCAGAAACTGTTGCATGGGGGAAGCAGTATGTCTTTGTAGCTCTGCTCCTAAAATTCCTAATTATTGAATCTACAACTAGTGTTCTTATCTCAGGTGCGATCGGAGCAGAATGCCACTGTCTAGTCGGGCTTGAGCCTCTGTTCCATGCAGAATTAGCTGCTGGGTCATGCAATCTCTGTCTGACTGCATTTAGTGATTTTTCACCCATATTACTTGTAAGAAATCAATCTACGTTAAAAGATCAATTTAGAAATTATTAGCTCAGATCAATGACTCGGATCCTGAAGATTCGAATCATTGATTCGACTCAATTGAGTCGGATTGAATCAGATCAAAGATTCAAACTGTATATGTCCCGCAAATGGAGACAATCACGTTTATTAATTCTCGTTTATATTATTTCCGTGGCCACCGGTCATAACATAACAGAATAGGGTTACTTTTCAGCAAGGTAACACGATCTACAGCGTGAGGCAGAGACTTACAAAGCACATAAACGAGCACACAGTTCTTTCAAATGAGAAACAAAGATTTATTGAACTACACTATTCGATACACGAGGCTAACTACGTAGTAATCAAAACAACAAACAAACAAACAAACAAACAAATGCACGCACACGTTCACACACACAGGCAGTTCAGAGGATGCAAAATGAATTGAACAAACAGTCCAGCCGATCTGTTTCGTACTAGATCTTAGAATCACCTGAGAAACCACAAAAGCAGAGAATTGACTTATCTTTAACTGCCTAAAATCATATGCACCCGATCAGATAGGGACAACAATTGTCGTGTTACTTGCGAGTTTGTTGGAGTCCTCCTCGGGTTTGGAATTCCTTCGCCGGGCTGGAGTGAGGAAACACGTGGTGCATAAGCGTGGCTTCTCTGTGAAGTCGCTCGCTGGAATTCACTCAGTGGAGTGAAACTCTTTGTCCTGGGTTACCGGGGTACGGACCCGTAGAGAGAGTCAGTTCAGCGGAAGTTTCAGCGGAGTGAAACTTAAGGTTTGGGTGAAAGTTTGTGATGTCCCAACCGCGTGGTGGCGATTGGGGGCGGAGAGCAACAGCAGGTTGATACCAGCTGGATGCTAAGAGGCTGCGCGCAGATTTGACGCTACAAGGAGGTTTTATAGGCTGGCTCTGAGCCATCCCTCTTGATACTGTCGTCCAATGAACGGCAAGATGAAGGGCGGGGCCACGCCCTGTCCCAGCGCAGGCAGGTTTAATAATTAGCCCACTGCAAGAGACTTGACGTGATAAAATCTCTGGTAAGATTGTAACTATCTGACATCAAATGTTACAATATGGTTCAGATGTAGAGACTCGCTGGTCAAAACCAGTTCGAATCCGGCTTTGGAATGTTGAGCGCATCTGGCTTAACTCGCTCCAGGGCTTTGTAGGGTGACAGGGCGCCAATTGATCCGATTGTCATCCCCCTAACTCGGACAGATGCTGCAGCTAATTTTGGTTAATCGTTAACCAACGAGACAAAGACCCCTTCAAATTCTCTTATCACGAGACCCTTGGAGGACCCTCACGTGGACGACCATGCGTTTGACCACGAGATGGACAGAATTCAGAGACAAAGGAAAAGAAATGAAGGAGACTTAAGGAAAATGATTCTTATAAATGTTATAACTAAGGCAAAATTTTATATTTTGCCTGACATTTCTAAATATTGATGTGCTGTGTTTATTTTCAACCAACCAGGTTCATAATGTGATTTTTACCATTATAACAGTCTAAAATGATCTGTATGTGTCTGAAATGCTTTGTTTGTATTCAAACTGAACCCCTCTTTATTTGCAATACTTTGCTGTAAATGAGAATTTTGTGATACGAACTATATCCATATTGTAACGTTTGATGTCAGATAGTTACAATCTTACCAGAGATTTTATCACGTTAAGTCTCTTGCAGTGAGTTAATTAGTAAACTTGCCTACGTTGGGACGGGGCGTGGCCCCGCCCTTCATCTTGCCGTTCATTGGACGACAGGATCAAGAGGGATGGCTCAGAGCCAGCCTATAAAGCCTCCGTGCTATGTCAACCATGGGCGCAGCCTCTTAGCATCACGCCGGCAGACGCCGTGATGTTTCTCCGCCCCTAATCGCCACCACGCGGTTAGGCCAACATCCCAAACCTTAAGTTTCACTCCGCTGAAACTTCTGCTGAACTGACTCTCTCTACGGGTCCGTACCCCGGTAACCCAGGACAACGAGTTTCACTCCACCGAGTGAGTGAACCCCAGCGACGTCACCGAGAAGCCAACCTACCAGCAGCGCCACGTGTTTCCTCCAACCCCGGAGAGGGAAAATCCGAATCAAGAAAGACTTCAACAGACTCGCAAGTAACACAAATAACTGTCTTGTCTATCTGATCGGGTGCATATGCTTTTAAGCAGTTAAAGATAAGTCAATCCTCTGCTTTTGTGGTTTCTCAGGTGATTCCAAGATCTAGTACGAAACAGATCGGCTGGACTGTTTGTTCAATTCATTTTGCATCCTCTGAACTGCCTGTGTGTGTGTGTGTGTGTGTGTGTGTGTGTGTGTGTGTGTGTGTGTGTGTGTGTGTGTGTGTGAACGTGTGTGTACATTTGTTTGTTTGTTATTTGTTGTTTTGATTACTACGTAGTTAGCCTCGTGTGTCGAATAGTATAGTACAATAAATCTTCGTTTCTCATTTGAAAAACCCGTGTTATTGTTTCTGTGCTTTATAAGTCTCTGCCTCAAACTACAGATCGTGTTACCTTGCTAAAAGTTAACCCTATTCCGTGTTATGTTATTATCGCTTGGCCACGAAAATAATATAGACGAGAATTAATAAATGTGATTGTCTCCATTTGCGGGACAAGTTTGAATCTTTGATCTGATTCAATCTGACTCAATTGAGTCGAATCAATGATTCGAATCTTCAGGATCCGAGTCATTGATCTGAGCTAATAATTCCTAAATTGATCTTTTAACATAGATTGATTTCTTACAGGATTACAAAATTCTCATTTACAGCAAAGTATTGCAAATAGAAAATCATTTTGTTCAACACTAAACATGAGGCATATCACACATACAGATAATTTCACCCTGTTATGATGGTGAAATCACACATTATGAACCTGGTTGGTACATCAGTACTTATAAATGTCATTCAAAATATAAAATTTTGCCTTGGTTATAACATCTATACGAATCGTTTTCCTTAAGTCTCCATTTCTTTTGTCTCTGAATTCTGTCCATCTCGTGGTCGACGCATGGCCGTCCACATGAGGGTCATCCAAGAGTCTCGTGATGAAGAGAATTTGAAGGGCGTCTTTGTCTAGTTGGGTAACGATTAACCAAAATTGTGGCCACATCTGTCCAACTTAGGCTAGGATGGTGGGGGTGAAGAGAGTTAATAACTTGCTCCCCTCTTATCCTACTGTTAGAAGCCCTGGAGCGAGTAAAGCCAGATGCGCTCAACATTCCAAAGCCGGATTCGAACTGGTTTTGACCGGCGAGTCTCTACATACTCAACTTCATATCTGTTCTGAAGCTGTATTTGAGTCCGAGCTGTATTTTGGGTAGTGGACGCTAATGCAGCAGCATATGATCTGACCCCGCGAGTTCCCTTTGGTCTCGCACCTTGTTTATGCCATTTGGTATTGCACCTATTTTCAACAGTTTCATTCTGTTTTTCTGTGCTCAAACCAAGCGGCAACCTCCTGCTCTCCCTTGGGAAGCCAATACGGAAGTAACTAAAACTGCAATTCATAGACTCTCCTGGGGGGCTGGCTCCAGAAAGTCCAAGTGCTTTCCGACTGCATTGGTAAATTGGCCATTTTTACAGCTGATAAAAACATGCTTACAGCCCGGTACAATTGATGATTTTGGCGCAAATAGCTAATATTACCCTTCATGACAACTCTGAGGGGGGTGAATTTTTTTTATAACTCATCCGTTTTGTTTATATTAACCATTTTTACTTTTGCATAATTAAGGGAGTGGTCACTTGAATGACAGCCGTGATTGACAGTTTGTCAGCTGCAGCTAGCCTGCGTGGTCGCGTCACCTCTGCTAATTCCGTCCAATGAACTTGGCTTCTGCAGTGTTTGTGCTTTAGTTTTATATGGTTTTTTACAGTCTGTTCAATTTGTTGGGTTTATTTCTTACATTTATTAAATAATATGGCTTGTTGTGCAGTTAATTGTACTACCAGACCGTCCAAGACGGGGCTCCATTTTTTCCGGTGAGTGATATTCTAGTACAATGTTATATATAAATGCATGCAATGATGTCTTAAATCAAATAATTAATTATTTAGAACTTTATTTTAAAATTTACTGGACTAAATCTGGCAGATTGTAAGTAATGTTAGCTGCAGGCTTAAACCAGAAGATATCTGAAACGATGTAATATGCGCCTGCATTTCATAAATAGCTTAATGATTACTACAACATAATATGTTATATTTGAAGTATTTGTTTAAATTATTGACATGTGTGCACCCAGAATACATAATATTTAAAAAGCCTTAAGCGTTACAGAAAAATGGGATAAGAAAACGCAAACAGTTGAATAGGCCTGTCACAATAATCAATATATTGACTTAACACTTGGAGATGACCTCAATCATTTTTGCCATTGCAAAATATATTTACAAATTCAAAAATAACATTAAAGCCATTTTACAGTGACATTTACATTCTACCTCACTGATGTGAGTTTATAATTGGTATTAATTTACTTAATAGAACGTTTAATAGTATGTATAATAGGACATTTAGCTGTTTTAACATAAAATTATAGAATCTAAGCTAAGTATTGTAAAGTGTTTATGGCTCTTTACATTATTTTGCAGTTGTATAATCATATAATCAGTAGCAAAATTATCTTAATAATAATAATAATATCACTAATATCACAATAATATCACTTCTTGCAACAAATTCTGACAATATATCGCACAACAAAATTTCCTTTCGTGACAGGCCTGTAGTTGAATTAACACAACAGTGTTTTTAAGTAACATGAATTTGTGGCTTTTCCATCATCTATCTTTATACACACAAATTGACTCTAATGGTATTAAAAAACAGACTTCAAGATCAGAATGCGCAATTGAAAATTAATTTGACAGATTAAAAAACCATTTGTTACCTTTTGTATGTAAAATAAAATATGTATATCCACAAAATTTAAATTGGTACCAGCTATATGAAAAACAGAAGCAAAACACATTTATTATGTCCTTTTAAGTTGTATTATTTGCATGTAAAGTAGTCTGTGAAAGAAGTAACTATTTGTCTGTGTACAGTTTTCCTCTAGGTGATTATGCCAGACTGGACCAGTGGATGCTCAACATCAAAAGACAGAACTGGACTCCTAACAAGACTTCTCGGATGTGCATTGAACACTTTGAGAGTCATAACTTCACCACTGACTCCAGGGTACAGAAACCTTGTTTCATACTTTACTGTAAAAAAAAAAAACCTGTGTAGTTCATATTGAAAAATTATTCTGCAAAGGAGTCAGCATGAATATATAAGAACAGTTACAATATTTATTTTAATGTGTAATTTGCACATTCATGCTAAAAACATTCACACATTAATGTAACATAAAAACATCTCTTTTATGAAAAACAACTGTTTACTCAGCAATAATGTCTTTTTAATGTTTTTGTCATTTTTATTAGGGAAGGACTTGCCTGAAGGAGACTGCTGTGCCAACCATTTTCAGTTTTGAAGAACAAACGCCAAAAAGAAGATGCTTGGTAAGTATTAAAGATACGGTAAGTGGCATCCCTACTTCTGCTGTACATAGTTATGATGAGGTTGCATATGTTGACAGTGGCAGTAGTGACAAACAGAGGAATGTCATGTTGATCAAAGATGCATCTGAACACGCTTTACTTGCTCAAGATGTCAGCCACAATTACACTGCTCTTACAGCACATCTGTGTGAGGGTGTTGTTTTGGGTAGCAGAGTTCAAAACACAAATCTGAGTGATCACTGGTACTATATTTAAGATTCTCTGAAAACACTGAAAAGGAAAGCTCATGTGTTAAAGGACAGGCTATGTGTAACTCGGAAAAAGCTTAGGTTGAGATGTCAACAAACAAGGAGGCTAAAGGCGAGAGTTACTTCCTTGAAATGTGTAATTAGCGAGGTTCAGAAGAAACTTTTAATTTCAACTGAATGTGCCCCTCTTCTTAAAACTCTGGCTGATGTTCCACAGGAGATCTTTCAGAGAATCCAAAAGAAGAAAAAGGTAGTGTTTTGTGAAAGCATGAAGCAATTTGCAACTACACTGCACTTTTACTCTCCAAAGGCCTATGACTTTGTGAGAGAGAGGTTTTCTCTGGCTTTGCCTCATCCTCAAACCATACGAAAATGGTACAGTAGCATCTCTGCAGATCCTGGATTTACTGTTGCTTCATTCGCAGCTTTAAAGAGTCATGTTGCGGAGCAGAAGAAAATTGGAAAAGAGACAGTTTGCTCATTGATGATGGATGAAATGTACATTCATAAGCAAACCGAGTTTGGTGGGGACCAAATTCATGGCTATGTTGATATCGATGGTGGTGAGATAGAAAATGTAGTGGCAACACAAGCCTTATGGTTGTTGCAATCAATGGCTCTTGGAAGATTCCTATTGCTTTCTTTCTCATCAACAGCATGACAGGACCAGAGAGAGCGAGCATTATCCGAGAGAGCCTTGTAAGGCTTCATGCTGTTGGAGTTAGGATTGTATCCTTGACATGTGATGAACCCTCCCAAAATTTAGCAATGATAGCTTGGTGCTAGCTTGGACATCATGAACGTGAGACCTTACTTTCATCACCCTGAGGAAAACACACAAAAAGTCCATGTGCTTTTGGATCCATGCCACATGCTCAAGCTGCTTTGGAATGTGTTCTCAACAGTACAGGTTCTGTTTAGAGAAGATGGCCAGCAGATAAGGTGGTGTTACATTGAGGAGCTCCACAAACTTCAGGAGAAGGAAGGCTTGCGTCTTGGAAACAAACTAAGAATGGCGCATATTCAGTGGTGTAATCAAAAAATGAAGGTCAATCTAGCAGCCCAGCTCTTCAGCAGCAGTGTTGCCGATGCCCTTGAGTACTGTGAGCAAGAGTTGAAGTATTCCCAGTTCACTGGATGTGCAGCCACAGTTCATTTCCTGCGCACAATTGATGCAGCCTTTGATGTCCTTAACAGCCGCAACCCACTTGGCAAAGGGCACAAAGCACCAATCAAGCCAACTACTAAACATAGAGCAACGGTTGTTTTAGAAGAAACAGAATCACTTCTCCGTGGGCTCAGAATAAAAGGTAAAGACAACACACTTGTACATGTGTATTCCATGCAGAAAAAGACACCCATCTATGGTTTCATTGCTTGTGGCAGAAGTGTGTTGGGCATCTATGAAGACCTGGTAGAGCAGCCAGCTGCCTCGTGCAGATACCTTCTGACCTACAAACTCAGTCAGGACCATTTGGAATTGTTTTTTTCTGAGCAAGAGCAAGAGAGCAAGAGGAGGATACAACAACAACCCCAATGTAAGGCAGTTCCGAGGAGCATACAAACGTCTCCTTGTCAGAGATGGGAAGTAACGAAGTACAAATACTTCGTTACTGTACTTAAGTAGTTTTTTCGGGTATTAGTACTTTACTCCACTACTAATTTTTTTGACTACTTTTTACTTTTACTTCTTACATTTTTACACAAATATCTGTACTTTCTACTTCTTACATTTTTTAAACCACAGTCGTTACTTTCGTTTTTATGTGTTTGGTGGCGCGATCTATATTATTTCTTATCATTGCGCATTAATATGAGCGCATTTTTGATGCAGTCAGTCTCTTTTTCCTCATTGCGCGCCTGCGTGCTGCAGCGCGCGGCTTCTTCAAGCCTATCGCACACCGTACATGGCCCTAGTTCATGAAGATTACTATGAGAAAGGCTAGGATTACTGCGCAGTGACAGAGGGAGTCGGCGAATTTAACATGACTGATGCTGCCCTGTTTACACGGTAATAAGACAACGTTTGCTCGTTCGGATCACAGGTAAACGAGACACATTCCAGTCAAAAACATGCTGTTTAAATGCTTAAGCCTTTTGTCCACTTCCGATCATACTGCACGGGCTTTCTCTGGTCTTTCATTCTAATACCGCGAAAATAGTGCTTTTTGTAAAGATTTGTACATTTAGGACTAAAACAATTAAATACTTTATAAAAAATGTATGCATTGCGGTTTATTTCCTTTATTTCTGATGAGTTTATATTTTCTAATAGAGAATTTGTAATGGCTGTGTTCTATTCCCACTATCCCCCCTATGCCCTATTCATTTAGAACATTCTAACATTCAAAGTTTGAATTATTAAAAATAAAAAAGCATTAAGGTCATCTCTCTTAGGTGTAATTTGCTTTCAGAGTATTTTTACAGTTCAGTTTTAGCGATCTTCATGTTTACAATTGCGCTCCCTTTGCAGTGCACTTTGAAAACTTTGATGTCATTTTGAACACAGCCTCATGACAAAAGCTATAGGTGACTATTTTTTAAAAGCAGAATTTATGTTACATCTCCAAAGCTTGTGAAAACAAAAAAAACATAGCATACGTTAATTCTTTTAATTTATAGTAGGTTATTTATTAAGTATCTGTACTGTATATGACATGGGCCTGCTGGTTAGAGCATATCTGCAGTGGTTTGCACGTGCTCAAATTAAAACTTTTCAAGACTTTTCAAAAAATAAATAAACAATATCCTACTTAATAATAATCATCATCATCATTAATATTATTATTAAAGTAGGATTTTTTTTTCATTTTCTAATAAATATTACATTTCATTTCTTAATAAATAGCTTCATTATTTGTTTATTTATATGATTTATATGATATTATATATGACAAAACTAATATTGGATTTTATTTTAAATGCGTGTTTGTATAAAACAATATAATTTGCACAAAGAAATGATGGGGTTGTTCTCTAAAGAAGTTACTCCACCCCGTTTAGAGCATCATTATGGACGTTTTACGTTATAACTAACGTGGTTCAAACCATGGATCTGCGACAGAGAAACTAAGGGTTTTGGGAAACAAACGATGCATGGTACTATGATAGTTTAGCAGCAAGTTACGTCGTTGTTTGGGAAACGCACCCCTGGGCAATTTATGTGTATGTTACCTGTCTTACCTGTGTATGTTGCTTTTAGCATAGAATAAATGTATTACAGTTTTTCTCAGTCACTTTGGCACATTTCTCAGATCAGAACTGAAATTTGTAAAACAGTAGGACAAAGTGCATTTCTCAAAAAAACACGTATAAATAGCAAAACACCATGGATTACCTGCAAAAGCCAGTGTCCTGCTCAAAATCCCTCAGTTCATCCCTCAAAACTAAATTTCTGTGACAGTCAACATGTCAGTGGCGTCAAAATGACATGTCCTTGTGTCATTGTATAAGAATAAGACTCAAATTACTTAGTAGTCATGTTGTCAATAACGGTGCACTCTGGAGGGCTGTTCTGGTGTAAACTATGGCAATATTTTTGCTGTTTGTACTGTAATTAGTTGCCAGATCATGTCATTCTGATACAGAAAGGAAAAGAGAGCACGGCATAAATTGTTGGACTCTCAAAGGGGTCCACAGCATGCTCAAAAATGGGATGGAGGCACTCTGGTCAAATTACAAAGTTTTATTTGGAAGCAAAGAAGAAACCATAATAAAATGTTCTGCGCAGGAGAGTCTTCAGGAACGACTCGACTCTGTCTTCTGTTTCCGTAACACAACTCTTTATACCCCAGTTTTGACTCCTTCCTCATTGTCTTTTCTTGATGATTGACCTTTTAAGGCAGATGCTTCACCTTCTTCTTGTCTCCTCTTGACAATTGTCCTTTTAAGGCAGATGACGTAGACAGCTCGTACATCATGTCACTTTCTTAGAATCTTCTTTATCTAGACACCTACACCCAAAAACAGGATGTGCTGCACTTGCAACACTTAGCACTTCTCTATTCTGTGCAGATAATATCTTAACTGAACCTTTAGACAGTTTCACAATAATTCATACTTTATAGTTTGATTGTTAAAGCCTTCTCATACATGGAAAATATATAAAAGTTTTATCTTAACTGAAAAACACCACACATAGCACAAAGAAAAAACAAAAGTAAAAATATGAACATAGGACAACCTCCTTTTAGACCTTTATTAGAAAAAGTCAAGATTCACCTGGGAGAAATGTAAAAAATGCATTATGACTAAATTTTAAGACAACTTGTTCAGGCATTTGAACGATTAAATGTTGTGGGGGTGAGTCTATTCAACAGAGATAAAATAATACATGTTGATCAACATGACATAAGCAACTGATAATATAGGAAACATCAGAGAATTGCACATAATCATTTGCATGGATGAACAAACGCATTTGCAACTTGTTCATAATGAGAAACTGCTTTCTGATGTGTACAAGTGACACAATGATGATCTGCAGTTTTGAGAATTTCAATTCTGATCTGAGAAATGGACCAAAGTGACTGAGTAAAACTGTAACAGAATTCATGTTTATTCATTAAATAAAATAACCACAATACCTGAAAAAAAAAACACTGAAATAGCAGGTTATATATGAGAGCTACTATCTGAAGAGAATAAGAAGCTTTAGCCTAATGCAAAAAAAATAGTTTGCAGTCATATCTGATAAGTATTTATTTTAGCAAAAGAAAAAAATCAACATGAATGGCAGCTGTTATTTTTGATCTAACAGCGGCAAAACTACATGCTGAACACTGAGTTTGTGTCAGGATGATTACCTACCTACAGTATCTCACTTGTTATCCTTCAGCTTCGTCCCTGAATTATCAGGGGTCGCCACAGCAGAATGAACCGCCAATTATTCCAGCATTTGTTTTACGCAGCGGATACCCTTCCAGCTGCATCCCAGTACTGGGAAACACCCATACACACTCACATTCACACACACACACACTTATAAACTACTGCAAATGTAGTTGAATTATTATTCGCCTATTCCGCTTGTCTTTGGGACTGTGGTTGAAATGAGTACTTTTTACTTTTTTACTTTTGTACATTTTTCAGGCGGTACTTCTTTACTTTTACTTAAGTACAAAAGTGTAGTCAGTACTTCTACTTTTACCAGAGTCGTTTTAAACATGAGTATCTGTACTTCTACTTAAGTAAAGGATGTGTGTACTTTTGCCATCTCTGCTCCTTGTAAGGCACCAGGTGAAAAGGGGCACAGGCAACTGTCTCCTTTGTGACAACACAACCATCCTTGACTCAACTACTCTAACTGTGAACATCGCTCGGCGGGTGGATGTGGAGCCTGTGGAAGTGCTTGTGCCTGAGGAGGACTACCTCTCTGACCTTCCAGATGTTGACAATCTGTCTGAGTACAAGGAAGCAGCAATCTCTTACATCACAGGCTTTATTGTGAAAAAGATGAAAGAGAAGATTACTTGCATGCCTTGCTCACAAGCACTGACTTCAGAGAACTTGGTGCATCCATTCCTTACTTTGAAGGACAGAGGTGGCTTACAGAAACCATCTCCAGACATCACTGCAGTTTGCAGCTTCTAAAAGCCAATGGGGGAAGGCCTCGGCCTGGAAGAGGAACAACAGCAGCTATTGTCACCCAGGTCCTTTCGGATTGTTCTGAGAAGATTCTCTTCCCTCAGCTGCACAGTCACATGTTTGATATGTGTGTTGAATCTAACCACGTCCATGTGCTGGTGAAGATGGCTGCTGCATGGTACTGCAAAGTTAGATTAAACCATATAGCAAGACGTGAGACAGATAAAATTAGAGGGCAAAGTGGTCCGCAAAAAACTAACTAAAAAAATTAATACATTTTTATGATGATTAATGAAAAGGTGGTTGGTCATTTGTCTATGTTTGTATACATGTGTGTTTGAGTTTATGTAGATATGGATGTTTGTATGTATATTTTGTGTATATATTTATATTTGTGTGTTTGTATGTGTATATATATATATATATATATATATATATATATATATATATATATTTGTTTGTGTGTATGTATGTGTATATATATTTATGTTTGTGTGTATGTATGTGTATATATAGTTATGTTTGTGAACAGATAGATGTTTGTGTATATGGATGTATGAATATATGCTTGTTTGTATTTTTATGTCTATGTGTATAGATATATGTATGGTTGTTTATGTGTTTGCATGTATGTATGTATATATTCCTGTATGTGTGTGTGCGCAGCATTGTTCTCTATGTGTGTCAGAATGTGGCCAATTTACTTTTTTTGTAGTTTTTGGACTTTGTACGCGGAGATTGGTTCTGAAACTACCTCGCTTTATACAACATTGTAAATGTTACTTGGAGTCTGCGTGAACGGGGCCCAAGTAACATTCAATGTCTACTATAAAGAAGCTTTTAACGTAAGGTCGTACATGTGTTTAAAATTTAAATATCCCTGGATAGCAAAAAGTAAAGGAAAAGGAAAAACCCACCGATAACGAGGATGATTTTAAGTTGGAGTATGCATGGATGGGGCCCAACTCTTATGAATCTTAAGATGCTGTGTAGCCAGAGTGATCCTTTATACATGGTGCTTTTCTTTAACCCACACAGACATTGCTTATTAATTTGAGTTTATCTTTTTGCCCTGTAACATATAGGAATTTTCAATATATCTTAGAGTCTGCATGAATGGGACCTAAGTGATACTGATATTTGATGTGAAATACACATACCTGCCAACACTCCCATTTTTCCCGGGAGTCTCCCGTATTTCAGACCAGTCTCCCGTATTGTTCTGTCTCCCGGTAAACTCCCGGAATCCCCCCCCCCCCCCCCCCCCCCCCCCCCCCCCCGCTCCTCAGCATTTTGGTACAGTCTGGGCTGAAACTTGGTGCTTGTGCTCTTCCGGTCGCGCGCTACAGTTCGCGCGCCCCTGTAGAGACTTGCTGGTTGAAACCGGTTCAAATCAGGCTTGGATATCGGAGCTCCCAGATCTGGATAACAGATTGTCTTCACCCCCAACACTCTGGCCGCAGCTGTCAGGACCCTGCAGCTAATTTTGGTTAATCGTTAACCAACTAGACAAAGACGCCCTTCAAATTCTCTTCATCACGAGACTTTTGGATGACCATCATGCGTTCGACCACGAGATGGACAGAGTTTCTCAGAGACAAAAGAGCTTTTAAAAGAAAAGAATTCAGAGACTTAAGGAAAACCATTTTTTTTATAAAGGTTATAACCAAGGCAAAATTTGAGATTTTGAATGACATTTGTAGGTATTGATGTGCTGTGTTTGTTCCAACCAACCAGGTTCATAATGTGTGATTTCACCTTTATAACAGGGTGAAATGATCTGTATGTGTCTGAAATGCTTCGTGCTTAGTGTTAAACTGAACCCCTCTTTATTTGCAATAGTTTGCTGTAAATGAGAATTCTGTGATACGAACCATATTCGTCTTGTAACATTTGATGTCAGATAGTTACAATTTTACCAGAGATTTTTCCACGTGAAATCTCTTGCAGACGGTTAATGATTGATCCTGACTGCACTGGTACGGGGCGTGGCCCCGCCCTTCATCTTGCCGTTCATTGGACGACAGCATCATGAGGGATGGCTCAGAGCCAGCCGTATAAAACATCCTTCCAGCACTGACCATGTGCGCAGCCTTTTAGCATTAGCTGCTTCTCCGCCCCTAATCGCCACCCCGCGGTTAGGCCAACATCAAAGCTCTTCCTCCAAAACCTGTTAAGTTTCGCAACCGCTGAAGCTTCCGCGAACTGACTCTCCCTGGAGTCTGTACCCCGGTTACCCACGGCAACCAGCTACACTCACGCGAGTGAGCCCCATCGACGTCACAGAGAAGCCACGCTTATGCCACGTGTTTCTTCAAACCAACCCGAAGACTCCAACAAACTCGCAAGTAACACGACAATTGTTGTCCCTATCTGATCGGGTGCATATGATTTTAAGCAGTTAAAGATAAGTCAATTCTCTGCTTTTGTGGTTTCTCAGGTGATTCTAAGATCTAGTACAAAATAGATCGGCTGGACTGTTTGTTCAATTCATTTTTCATCCTCTGAACTGCCTGTGTGTGTGTGTGAACGTGTGTGTGCATTTGTTTGTTTGTTTATTTGTTGTTTTGATTACTACGTAGTTAGCCTCATGTATCGTAGCGTAGCGCAATAAATCTTTGTTCTCCTCTAAAGAACTGTGTTCTCGTTTATGTGCTTTGTAAGTCTTTGCCTCAAGCTATAGATCGTGTTACCTTGCTAAAAGTTAACCCTATTCCGTGTTGTTATTATCGCTTGGCCACGAAAATAATATAGACGAGAATTAATAAATGTGATGTCTCCATTTGCGGGACAAGTTTGAATCATTGATCTGATTCAATCCGACTCAATTAAGTCGAATCAATGATTCGAATCTTCAGGATCCGAGTCATTGATCTGAGCTAATAATTCCTAAATCGATCTTTTAACGTAGATTGATTTCTTACACCCCCATCTCCCCAAATCTCTCACCTCTCACGCTCCCCGCTCTTTAATTTGCCCCAGTGTTGCCAACTTAGCGACAAATTTTCAAAAAAGCGACTAGCGACAAATCTAGCGACTTTTTTGTGTGTTACTGGCGATTTTTATAGACTGTCGTTTGTCCATTACTGTACCGTCCCTACTCTTCTCAACGAGCTGCGGGTGATGATGCCGCCGGCCCCTCCCCTGCAGCCTGAGAACAGATCACCTCTCTGCGTACCGACGGCAAATGATTTAGAACAGATGGCAGTTTGAAGGTATTTCATTGTACAGTCAAACCGATCTGCTTCTCCTTTATTTTAACAATTTAATTTGACCGTTTATTCTTGTTGCACAATCAGAGATGTTTTAAGTGAGAGTTTCAGAACTTGTCTGAGTATATTACGTCTGAGAGATTACTGCAAATTCCCTACTCATCTATAATGATATACTGTATTCAAACAGCAATAAATGTTGTTAAATTGACAAGCTTACATAAAGTGTAGTGCGAATATAAAATACCCCATTTATTTACCATAGGCTGTTAAACAAACAGAAATGGTAGAACGCGATGACGTCAGTAATATGCAAATTAGCGTATGACGTATGTTTGTCCCATGTTTTATGTTCCCACTCCTGGCCTGCACCTTGTCGTGGTGAGCGGGCTTTTAACCAAGACAGGCCATAATGAATAAATTCTACCAGTTTTTAACCTTGCCATCTTTCTCTCAGGTATTACATGTGACATCCCCTGCTTGTGTGTTGATATTCCATAGCTGATCATAGTGTCCATCCCCCAGATGTGGAGCACTCTGGTAACAGGTTCCATAGTTGGTCTTTCACTTCTGTACCTACTGTAGGTGAATATTGCTTTGCTTAGTCTTTTGTTTAACTTGTAATCCACTTAATGCTATGTTATCTATAAATGTCTATATGAACACTATTCTTAGATGAAATGGCCCAAATGTAAAGTTAAAATTAATTTTTTTTTTTTTTTTAAAGCAGTGTTTTCGGGAACTCAATTGAAGAACTTCTTGTCATTCAAGAATCAAATTAATTTATTTATTTATAAAACTAACAATATTTCAATAATTTTTAAAATCCTTGAATGAATGAAATGAAAAAATAAACAATATGAAAAGCAGAGGTTAACAGTGTTATGGCTACAAATGGCACTTAAGAGTAAACATTAAAAAAACTCTACATTAGCCATAATGGTCAAGGCTATATAAATCAAATGGGCCCTAAAGGCCAAATTCAAAAGCAGTGACACTATTGGCTGTTCACTGCATTTGAATGTGGTCTTTAAGGCAGTTAGCAATACTACTTAAAAAAAATATCATTTCCCATAGGTTTGAAATGAACTCCATCTTTTAGGAATAGCCCAGGACTGTCATGTCTAATGTGAGGGTGCATAATGATGGCACCATTTAGGCTATCAACAAATGTAGCCATAACACTGTTAACAAACTTCCGGGCCTTGTCAAGTTTAACTGGCTTAGCACCAGCCTTCCACTGGCACCTCTGTGTTAATGATGAAAATACAATTTTCATGTCAGGGTGCTGGAGCTTAAGTTGAAGCAAGTTATCCTTCATTGAATTCACCAGCAGGACGCTGGTGACCTTTCCAATGTCATTCCCTCCACAGTGAAGGACGAGGACATCCGGTGCGACTCTACCTTTTGTCAAGTCCAGGAAGTATTTAGGAAGTCCTTTCCATCTTAGTCCACCCCAGCCAAACCAGGAGATATGGGTCCCAGGCAGCCCGAGGTTGTTTCCCACAGTCTCCCTCGCTCTCTGGGCACCTCATCGGACATAACTGTCTCCAATGATCCACACTGTGTCTATGGAAGGAAAATGAGTGGTTTTAATAAATGCTTGAAGAAACAGGAAAAAATTATGAAAGACATAAACATTAATTAATTAAATTATTTACTTGCATTACATTATGAAAGGAATCATTTTTTTTGTTGACAATAATGTAACAAGTGAGAAAAACTAGAATAATGGAATATTATCCATTATTTATATATATATATATATATATATATATATATATATATATATATATATATATATATATATATATATATATATATATCTTTTTAAACCAAGACTACAACTTAGTTTAATTTTTGTGACCTAACAGACATGGATGCGGATGCTTCACAGGTGGCCATGATGCGAACAGGAATCAATCACTGAAAGAAATAAACATTGGCAACGCTTTAAAATAATGTTCCATTATTAAATATTAGTAAATGTAATTAAAATGTGATCCTGGACCACAAACAGGAGTAGTCAAAATGCATTGTATGGGTCAAAATTACTGATATTTTTCTGTAAAATGAATTGTTTTCCATGGAGATGTTTTGAATATTTTCAACTGTAAATATAGTATTGCTAAGAACTTGGGACAACTTTTAAGGAAATTTTCTCATGGAAATATTTGACTCCTTAAATTTCCAGATTTTCAAATTCTTGTTTTTTAACCAAATATCGTATCCCAATAAACAACACATTAATACTAAGTAATACTTTTGTTCCAATATATACGTATAACTTAGAATACTTTAGATAATGTTAACAAGCTCAACTTTGGATTGTAAAAATGCATTACTAAATGCTGAACTATGATTAATTAATACTTTATTGTGTTAGTAAATAAACCCAAAAGTCACATTTTACTAGCATTACCCTGCTGAAAAATCCAGCTTAAACCAGCCTAAGCTGGTTGGCTGGTTTTAGCTGGTTGACCAGCCTGGTTTTAGAGGGGTTTTGGCCATTTCCAGGCTGGTTTCCAGCCATTTCCAGCCTGGTCTTAGCTGGTCAGGCTGGAAAACGACCAGCTTAAACCAGCTAAAACCAGCTTGACCAGCCTGGTTTAAGCTGGACATAGCTGGTTTTGGCTGGTCAAGCTGGTTTTAGCTGGTTTAAGCTGGTCGTTTTCCAGCCTGACCAGCTAAGACCAGGCTGGAAATGGCTGGAAACCAGCCTGGAAATGGCCAAAACCCCTCTAAAACCAGGCTGGTCGACCAGCTAAAACCAGCCAACCAGCTTAGGCTGGTTTAAGCTGGATTTTTCAGCAGGGTACTAATCACATTTCAACTAGTAAACAATATCAACTGCCAACAATTGCATTTGTGCTTTAGTGAACATAAAATGTGAATTGTTGATATAAAAATGTAATTGTTTATTTAATTTAATCATTTTATATCAATAATTAATTTTTTGATGTTAACAATAAATTTTTTGGATCAACAATTTAATTATTTTAAACGAAAGAAATATCATGAATGCTGGATGTTAATATTAAGAATGTAATTGTTGAAATCAAAAATGCATATGTGATGATGCGGTGTGGCCTGATTAACATTAGTGTCATCCAATCGGCACGTAGCACCACCCTTTTTAAAGCCTGATTGGCTGTTGCTTGGGATGTGTCACGTCCGACTCTGCGCTTTGTTTGGGTGTGCATCTTCGCGGCTACAGTGCGTAGTGTGGCTGTGGCATGTTTCTGAGCTGTGTGGCTTGGATGACGGTTCATCATTGCAGGCATGATTTCCTGCATGCCGCTGTATGCTCGTACCTGACCAACTAGCGCTCGTAAAGCGTCCGATTTATGCGCCCATTGGATTCTCCCTTTTCTCTCCTTTTTCTCCATCCCTTCTCTCGTACATAATTTGCTAGATAAACTTTCATAATCCACGCTATTACCGGGGTTCTCGGAGGTCGTCTGGGCTGGTGCTACTGCTAACGCTAGTGTTGATGGCTGACGGGCAGACATCACCAACGCTGTTTTAAGGGAACTGCACTTTTTAATTACTACGGCGCTGCTTGTGCTCTGCTTCATTCGTTTGTTTATTTGTTTTAGATGTATTGATTTGTGTTATTTGTGCTCTGCTTTTGTTTTGTGAATATTATTTCTAGGTTTATTTTAGTTTTCAATTTATGCAGAGCATTTATTTTTTTGTTATTTAGATTTTCCTTTTTGTGGGTTTATTATTGTTCTCATCAATTATCATCTTTATGATTGTTGTCAATTCTGTTAGTATCTGGATCCAGAGTGTTTGTATGTGAAATGCTGTGATTTCTAAGCTCTATGTGTTTCTCAACCAGATCATAGAAGTACATTGTAATCCTAAATGACCCACTTATTGGTGTGGATTGTGTATTTTCAGTTATTTACTTTAATTATGATTTATTTCAGGAACTGAGGTGTCCCCGTTGGATGACTGGTCTTTTCCAACTGGTAGTGGTGCTTCTTTACCGTGTGCTGTGGGACACTGAGTGCTTGATAGGGGTGATTCGAGTGCACTGTGGTGTGAGCGTGTGCTGGGGTAAAGTCAGTCTACTTATATCCAGTCAGTGGGGACCTCAGTCCTGTGGTTTTGATTTGTTTATTTTTTGTTATCGTTTTCTTTGTTTTATTTATATGAAGTGGGAGTTTTTGATGTGGTACATCTTTACACTTATCAAAATAAATATTTTTGTACTTTTGTAATTACCCATGTCTCTTTGCCTTCTTCAGGGAAACGAACCTATGTGCCTTTTTCTAATTGATATATTTCCCTGGGTAACTACCAGGGTGGCGTAGTCGGTCATTTTTATTCTAAGATAGTTCACTAACTCATCCCAGATCCCCTCGTCACACATATCCTGAGAATGAGTAAAAGTCAAAACGGCTTGCCATAGAGAGCCATGATAATATCAACAACAGTTATTATTTCAAGTTTTGTTGTGTAGTTTCAGGTTAATTTACCTCGATAGTACCCTGAGATGTTCAATGATTCAAATGTCGCGGGTGTTGGGATGGTCTCTATAGTTTCAGGAAACAGTCATTTCAACTCCGACTAAGTTCCTCCTCTCCCTATTTCGAATATCCGGGAATGACGCACTTCCAAGATGGCAACGGCTGACCATGCCCATTGTAAGCTTCATTTGAGCGCTTTAGAAACCTATGGGTGACGTCGCGGACACTGCGTCCATATTTTTTTACAGTCTATGGCTCAAACCAGTAGCTGGAGATTTACGGCACTCACCGGCTATATGCTGTGAGGGTCCACAATGAATCCCCAGATAGCAAGCCGACATTGAATCAATGTCGATTATTGGTTATAAGCGTCAGTATCAGTCGTCGATCAAATTTCGACATTGAATCAACGTTCTTTATTTGGTCGGTACGTCGGAAGGTTATTACATCGAGAATAAAACATTGATTCAATGTCGAAATGAAGTTGACTCTTCAACATATAGGCTACCCGACGCATCTGGTCGAAATCATAACATTGATTCAATGTCGAAATGAATTTGACTCTTCAACATAGGCTACCCGATGCATCTGGTCGAAATCATAACATTGATTCAATGTCGAAATGAAGTTGACTCTTCAACATATAGGCTACCCGACGCATCTGGTCGAAATCATAACATTGATTCAATGTCGAAATGAAGTTGACTCTTCAACATATAGGCTACCCGACGCATCTGGTCGAAATCATAACATTGGTTCGATGTCGAAATGAAGTTGACTCTTCAACATATAGGCTACCCGACGCATCTGGTCGAAATCATAACACTGGTTCGATGTTGAAACTTGATTGGTGGACTCGGAGTCGGTTCTTCTGCGCGAGTCAGCGTGAGGCGCAGGTGCTGCTCATCATTTGAATCAACTAACAAACCGAAGGCAGCGGACGGAACTGTAAGGTAAGCACGTCGTATTCGACGTTTCACATGTTTCATTTGTCGTTTTCCCAAGAATTTATGTCAAAATGTAACTTTTTAGATGTGTAAATTAACACTTTACCACTTCCTATACGTTTTTTAGTAAGCCCGGCCATGTCGCCCTGTGCGTACCCAGGCTATTAACTGCAGCTGATCTATAAAGGTAACGTTAAGGTAAATGAAAAGCTGTTTTGGTTATTTAATTTTCGATTTCAACACGATTAACTTCACTTTATGACTTCAATGCTTTTTAACCTGTGTAAAATATAAGATGATCTGTCAAATCGATTTGGAATGAGCATAAAACACATATGTAAGTTAATGTTGCTCTAGCTAACGTATAGGCTAAGTTATGAGAAACGGTTCGCAAATAACATTACGCATCATCAAGCTAACGTTAAACGAGATTTTTTCAACACGTTATTACGCTAGCAAAGTGAATCGCTGTCAGTTTACTGTTTTGTTTGCCCTATTTTATTCTACATTTAGTGACGAACTCTTCGCCAGAGACGGTCCACAGCATTGAATGGGAAAAGCTTATAGAGGTAAAATTGGTTTTAAATTCGCACATTCGTTCATTTAGAAGTCTCTATATTGTTTACCATGTTACTTTGAATATTCGATCGAAATTAACATGCAAGTGTGACTTCAAAACAACATAAACACTGTTTAGTTGACTGTAAACAATGTTGTACTTTGATAGTCATTTGCTGCTAATATGATTTCCCTATTTAGAATTTGCAAAGAATACTTTTCTGACATTATATTATTGAGGAGAATGTCTGAATATCCGAATATAAAACCAACTTTACCTCAATTGTTCACAAACCATGCTTGTCTGTTTTTTTTCTGATTGTAGTGCTATGTTCTGGTGTGCATTTTTTTTATTTTCCTGTTTATTAAAATTTATTTTGTCTACATGCTTTTCTCTTGAGGTTACTGCAGTTTACTTGTACAAGTATCTAAAACAAATGTTTGTAAACGCATTTATTTTGAAAAATATTTAATATCATTAAGCTTTTTAGAATTTCACAAGAAAATGAAATCCAAGATCGTTTAATTTCTAACAAAATACCATGTTAACTTAATATTCTGTGTGAGGAGGAGTCAAAAATTGTGGCAATTTTATGGTACCAATACTGTGGGTTGAACTAATAATTTACCTTGGAATTGTACTTTGTAATAGTAGATACTGTACCTGGTGAGATTTTCCTACTGAGTAACATGTTTTTTTTTCTTACAATTTTTTTTAATGGCAGTTTCTCTGAAATCTCCAGTTGAAGACATCAAGATCTGTAACCTGTGCCTGGACAGACGTCTATTCCAGTTCTGCCTACACCACACTAATCTCTCTGCCTATGTATGGATCACTGACTATTATGTTCTCTGAAGGTATTACTGGAGCAAAACAACAGCACCCATGACTGAAGTTTCTGTTAGTGACCAGTATATTTGAAGTCTGAGAAAGTTTTTTTTTTTTTTTTTAACAAGTTGCAAATGTTTTTTTTTTTCCCTCTCTCACACAAAGAGACCAAACGACTGGTTGTGCCTATAGTACAGTGTACTGACAATCTTTTAGCGTTTTTATGGTTGTATTAAATGCATCTTTATTGTTACAAAAATCTTAAGTAATTGTCACAACACAATGCACATTTGAGTTTTAATGAGAAGGAGAATTACCCAACAGGGCTCAAAACTTAAAAAAAAAAAAAAAAAAAAAAAAAAAAAAATTTACTGGCCTGGTGTGGAATTTAAATTTGAAATTAAGATGGAGAGCAGGAAGTAAAAAAACTGAATAGGAGACGTAAAGGAAAGTCCGTATTTTTTAAATTCATACCATATTACAAAGAAGAAATAAATAGAAATATTATGAAGAGGACCGTTTTTTACTGAAATAAAATGTATGCTCAGCTCTGACGAGACGCAGTTTAAAGTAGTTTTGTTTTTTTTACATATAGATTTTCATTGCTTTAAAATATTTTAATGTTTTTATATTTACAGTTTGTATATAAAATAAACGCTTAGCTTATTGTTCGCAGTGATCGTTATAATAGGATCATGTGCATTGCATATGATTATTCAGTATACGTTACATTCTTTGGTCGCAGCGCTGTATTTTATTTATTGCATTTAGTCATTAAACAATGATATTTTGAAAAAAAAATAAAATAATTGTAATTAATAAACAAGCTTGCAATTCTTACCGGTTGTTGTAATATTTGAAGCTTGTTCTCAGACAAGTGTCTGGGTCACTAATACTTTGTATTTCTGGAAAATCCGAGATGGAATTCTAGTAAATGGTGGCACTGTAGACGAATAGCTTCCCGATAGTTTCACACCACCTAAAATAATTTGTTTTTATTTATTTATTTATTGACCTTGCTAATCCAGCAAGAATATTTTTTCTATGGTTGCATCTGAATTTTAGTTTCTGTGATTGTATCTTTCTAAATTCATTAAATAAATGTTGTTCTTTAAACAGTTTAAACATTGTGATTTAAACCTGTGTTTTGACCCTAATAGTTAATTTTGTTATTATGCTATTTTGTTGTTATGTTATTATTTGTTATCTGAAATAAAATGCATTTTTTACTCTAATGAAAAATACATGTTGAAATAGAACACAAATAGACAAATGTATTTAATATTCTACAGTTTTACGTTTTGAGTAAATGGTTTTGACTATTTTAGATTAAATGTTTATATTAAATGTTTTCTCTGTTTGTTTAAGTGTAGAAGGTTTGAATGAATTCATGCTCTTAACGGATATTCACAGCTGTGTGTTTGTATCAATAAAAAATGATGACAGATTGTGGTGTGTTTTGTTATATATACAGAATAAATTATATTATGTATTCTTGTAAAAAAATGGTGATTAGGTCATATGGATTGGTTTAATGTTAAAAATGTTGTTTAAGCATTCATTTAAACGTTAAATCATTTAGATAGATTTTATGTTGAATATGTGTGGATTCTATGTTGTTCCAATCGACTTAAAATCAACATCGTTTCAACATTAGATAGACAAACTAATTAGGTTGATTAAATGTTGAATATGTGTGGATTCTACGTTGTTCCAATCGATTATAAATCAACATCATTTCAACATTAGATAGACAAACCAATTAGGTCGATTATATGTTGAAAATGTGTGGATTCCACGTTGTTCCAATCAACTATAAATCAACATCATTTCAACGTCAGGTGGACAAACCAATTAGGTTGATTACATGTTGAAAATGTGTGGATTCTATAACGTCGTTTCGATCGACTGAATATCAACATCGATTCAACGTTGGGTAAGTAACCAATTGTGTCGATTTCAGGTTAGATTTGAATGGAGTGCCTGACGTCGTTTCAACATTACCCCGATGAGCAAAACGAAGTTGAATCGATGTCAAAAGAAACGTTGATTTTAGGTTGAAATGATGTCATTTTGCTATCTGGGTCGCTCCTGCATGATCCGGCAGTTCTGGTCAAATCGCAAGTAACTTTGTTTCAAGAACTGCAATCTTTTGTAGAAGTTTGAGTCAAAATTTAGTAGTCTGTCAAAATTAAACCAGTCATGTTCGTTCTCTCCATTTTACAGCGGCCAATCTGCTTTTGCCATTTCCATTTTACAGCGGCCAATCTGCTTTGACCATTTCCATTTTCTTCATTTTACGGCAGCCAATCGGTGATCGCCCCTTTCCATCTTTACACTACTACAAAAGCCAACCAGTTAACACCATTTCCATTTTGTCCATTTTAGACGGCCAAGCGCCGAAGGTCGGCGCTTTAAGTAACCGCCTCCCATCGTTTGTAGCAAGTAAAGATTATACAGTATTATTGTGAAGGGGGAAAAAAGGCAGTGTGAAGTACTGCTTTTATATAAAGATAGAAAAACAAATGTAGGTGTTAACAGGTAATAGTTTCTTTTTATTATTTTTTACATTATTTTATGCAAGACGTTGACAATGTTGTTTTATTTAGGCTTTAATTTATGTTGTTACACAGATAATGTGTTTTTTTTCCTTTAACACCCCAAATGAATGAATTTTGTGTTCAGATATACCCTATCTGTCTGTCTATCTATCTATCTGTCTGGTAAGTATTACGTGGTTTTATATATTATATCCCACATATATATATTATAGGATTTGGAATGGTGACTGTAAGGATTATGGAATGGATCACTCGCTCTGGTGGGCTGATCAGAGCCCAGGAATTCAGTCAACAACTGTTCTCTTTTTCTGTAACTTTACTGTAGCATGTAATAGGTGTGGTCTGTACAAAGATAAATGCAAAAAATGAATATACACATGTCAAACATGATATTTGTCAGCACAATAACCAGCATTATCATCGATATCACTGAGAATAAGTGAAATACCATAGAGTTACCATGTTAGTATTTAACTAAGCCATTCAACGAAATTATATTTATCCACACTCTTGCTCAGTGTACAATACAAAGAAAAACAACAACCTCATAGGCAACATAGAACATAAAGTATAACCAATATACTAATAAATCTCACAGCCGATGTATAGATAACGATCTTGTATTGGTAACAATCACATCGAATTATATGTGCTCACTTCAGTGAAATAATCACTTTCACTACAAACATCAAAGATTACAGCTTAATGTTAATATAAAGCATTATATAGCAGAGCAAAACTCACTTTATAAGATGCACGCACACATATTACAAGTAGTGATGTGCGGATCGATACTAAAATATCGGTATCTCCGATACCAGCTTTGTATGTTCTAGAATCGATTATCTTATCAAAATATCGATATTTCAATAATTTGAAGCAAATATGTAGTTTATTGGAAATAGAAATACAGTGGAAAGTAACCACAATTACCCTAGTTTATCTGAATATGCCAACTTAGTCGGAACTACTTGTTCTTCCGCCAGCAAAGTCATGTGCGTAATATGGCACAATACAACTGCAGTCAGATCACGCTAGCTAGCCAGTAGCCACTCAGTCTGCTGGCACATGTGTTTTAGTCACGCTGTCATTGAATATGGGTGACCGCAAGCAGAGTTATGTGTGGAGCTACTTCACTTCCATTAACTCAAACGGTGCAGTTTGTGACACGTGTAACAAAACAGTGAGGTACTGTGGTAATACCACAAACCTAATCAAACATCTACATGGAAATCGCAAGACAGAATATGACAACGTCACGACTAGGCGGTCAGAAGAGGAGGAAAGGAGAGGCACAGGTGCTGCTAGGGCGAGACAGACATCGAATTCAGAGTCCTTAGGTGCAGCAGGCAGGCACTATCCAGGTACAGAGGGAGAAAATATGGCGATTTGGCTGTATTTTGGGGGCTTGGGTTTTTTTGTGACATTGATAAAACAACGAAAAAGGTTCAAAAGCTTTCATGGGAACAGGATTAACTTGTCACTAAACGTAGAAGTGTGAATGTTTTTTTTAAGATGTTCAGGCAGGCGTTTTAAGATATACATGCTCAGATGCTGTCAATAAATATGTAAGTTGGCTTTTTTGTATGATAATTCTTCATCTATAAACAATAAACAAGAATAACCCGTAATATGTCTCGTATTCAGTACGAAGTGACACTTTTAAGGACACTACTTTCTACTTTTAATTTTCCAAACAGTCATTTTTGGGCAAAGTATCGGTATCGGATCGGTATCGTCGATACTCGCCTTCATTAATTACAAGCTGCACTGGAACTGCTCGTCTCACTTCTCTCAAAGTTTGCTGCACAGCGTTAAAATGGCGACGCCTCTTAAAGGGGCAACAGCTCTTAAAGGAGCCACACACGCAAACCTTTTGTACACATATATATATATATATATATATATATATATATATATATATATATATATATATGTGTGTGTGTGGGGGGGGGGGGTATTGATATCAAAAAGTTTTGATATCTTGATATATATACGGTTATACAATGAACTTAACATTTACAAATTACCATTTGTATAGTTCCAATTTTATTGTGTGGCATGACCTGTATTTGAAGGTACATTTAGATAAAGCAATATGTGTACAATTATAAAACACAAATCTGTGTTGTATTGAAAGGGGTCATATTTGTATCATTTACTGTCAAATAACAATATTACAGATTGAAAAATGTTCGGTGCAGTTGAGAGGACAAATGTCTTTGTTTGGACAGACACAGGCATGTAGTTGTAGATTCCATACAACAAAGGTACAAAGGTATCAAAAATAATTTCCTAAAAATATGATGTTTTGAAGTTGCTATTATTCAATTAAATGTATTCTTCTTAACCTGTAGCCTTCAGCATCATCAGCCGCAACTATGGGACAGACCATGGAGCAGACAGCAACCATGGGGCAGACCATGGAGCAAACAGCAACCACTGGGAAGACCACAACCACGGGGCAGACTGCAACATCTGGAGGACAGACACACAAGCCAACTCTGACTCTGGCATTAGTAAGCTTTAAGCATTTACTGAAATAATAATAATGTATAAGAGGATGCAGCACATCTGGCAAATCCATAAAAAGCATGTGAAGTGAATACAGGATGAACCAGGTGTTTTCTGTAAACTGTTACTGGTACCACTACCAATGGGGGCATTGTTTTGCCAAACTACAGATGTGCAAGAGGGTCAGTCAACATCACTTAAGTCATTTCATCTGCATCTTAACAGGTTAATTCCAGGTCAGTATTAATAAATTTTATTTAGATTAAGATGACATATTTTCAGTTAAACACACAATAATAGTAGTAGTGGTAGTAGTAAGTAGTAATAATTGTATTGTTATAGCTATGTAGGGCCTCGCACACGTAATACACAATTATGTAGTGCGTTAACTTTAAATTAGCTCAAAGGTAATATAACAGATGTAGGGCCTCGCACACGTAATACACAATTATGTAGTGCGTTAACTTTAAATTAGCTCAAAGGGAATTTAACAGAACTTAAAGCGGCTCCAAAAGAATCAACTCTCTTGAACTGAACAAACGACTCGTCCAGCGCTCGTTTGAACAGACAGGGCTGTTGACTCAAAAATGAATATTACTATTCGAACTAAAGTAAAACACTTTAATATTTAAGCAGGTTAACAAGATCTAGGTATAAGGCATTAGATTAACAAGTATACACAGGTCACTTTCCTTTCAATACAAAAGAGACTTTATTGACAACAAACAAAACTAACAAAAACACACATACACACACGCATTCATACTGGTTGCAGACAAGGAATAGAAGGAAAGAAGAGTTTAGGAGAGAGGTGATGTAAAACCTAACCAAGCGAACCAAATAATCAATTCAACCTTTACTGTGTCTTAGACAGGGTTATCTATCATTTAACATGACTAGCAGATCATACACCAGTTCAGCAATGGATCTGGAGATGTACTCAAACACGAGCTCTTTGTTAAGAAAATTGTGTTCTCGTGATCAGTTACCCGTTCGTCTTGAGTTAACTTCATCAGGATAGTGGGTTTGATGACACTTAACTGATGATGATGAACCAGTCATGGGGCCCATAGCCTCAAGGCATCCGCTTCCTGCTCTACTGCAACAAATGTGGCCTGACCTTCTGATTTTGGTCAGAGACCAAAATGTATCTCGATCAAGGTGATTCTGATCACAGGTGTCGACTCAGTTATTGGTGTCTGCATTGTTGAGTCCCAACACAGAACTTAAAGCGGCTCCAAAAGACTCAAATCTCTTGAACTGAACAAACGACTCGTCCAGCGCTCGTTTGAACAGACAGGGCTGTTGACTCAAAAATGAATATTGCTATTCGAACTAAAGTAAAACACTTCAATTTTTAAGCAGGGTAACAAGATCTAGGCATAAGGCATTAGATTCATAAGTATACACAGGTCACTTTCCTTTCAATACAAAAAAGACTTTATTGACTACAAACAAAACTAACAAAAACAAACATACACACACGCATTCATACTGGTTGCAGACAAGGAATAGAAGGAAAGAAGAGTTTAGGACAGATGTGATGTAAAACCTCAAGATGTAAAACCTAACCAAGCGAACCAAATAATTCAACCTTTACTGTGTCTTAGACAGGGTTATCTATCATTTAACATGACTAGCAGATCATACACCAGGAGATGTACTTGCGTTCCGTAGTGATGTGGGGAAGTCCCTCTGTGGAGCTGGATTCCCACATGAGTTCACTGGCGGTTGGTTTGGTCGTTGTAGTGACGTCTTTGAGGCTGGTGATGAAGTGAAGTCCGGTAGTTTAAGTTGGAGACGGCCAAACTGTTGTCGTGTTGACGGGTTTTGCGACGCAACTTAACTTAACTAGACTCTCGACGGAAAGAAAAGAAAGAAGAGTAAACGGAAGATGGGGAAGTTTGAGGCTGTCTTATCCCATCTTAGTGTCCAAGTCCGGCTGGACTGGACCTGGAGAAAAGTTGTCCTGGAAGTGGAGCATCTCCACTTTTCAACAGCTGCTGCTGGTGCAACTCTGTTGGACTGGATGACTGGACTCTGCTCTGCTCAGACTCTGCTTGCTGCTTCTGCCTTTCGCCTGCAGAATGTTTTTGCCTAGAGAATGTTTGGGGTGATGGGTTTTAACCACCAATGTTTCCGGCCCCTAATAGAGCTGGATCAATAAGGCATTGTCCGTGGATCTGCGTGGCAGTCCCATGTTAGCACATGCACTTTGGCGTGACTCACTCACATGAGCCATGGTGCTCAGACATATAGCATTAAGCATACATCTATAATATGAACATGATACATTTTACATATCTATAATTAAAAAGGAATGAAAGCAAGGGAAAGGATTTCACTCATTCATCTTAAATAACATACACGTAATGGTACGTTTGTGATAACTCAAAGCATAATGGTTACCCATGATTAATGCATTCTTAACATATACAGGATTTAGGTGTCATACAAGAGCAATAACATTACATTTCATTAAAAACCCGCTATCATCGTTTTGAGGATGATCTGATGAACTTTAATGTTTGGTTATATTATAAAATTCAGAGAGGATTTTTCATTCTCTGTTTTGGCCAAAGTCAGTCAATTCTCTGTCTTGCATGGGGGTTGAAAACCCCATTTCCTGAGGTCAAACACAAGTTCTTTGTTAAGAAATGTGTTCTCGTGATCAGTTACCCATTCGTCTTGAGTTAACTTGATCAGGATAGTGGGTCCGGATGACACTTAACTGATGATGAACCAGTCATGTGGCCCTTCCTGCTCTGTACTGCAACAAATGTGGCCTGACCTTCTGATTTTGGTCAGAGACCAAAGTGTATCTCGATCAAGGTGATTCTGATCACAGGTGTCAACTCAGTTATTGGTGTCTGCATCGTTAAGTCCTCACAGCTATCATAATAATTATAATGTTATTATTAATATCCTTTAATTGCTGAAACATCTGTTAAAGAATCAAACACAGGTTAACCTAGCAATTGTTTTCATATTTGTAATAATCTTAAGGAACCAGTGCCAACAGCCTAAATGTCCAGCTGTATCTTCTGGAAGGATGGAACCTCCATCGCTGCTCAGCTACTCATGTTTACATAAGAATCCTCTGCCTTTTATACTTTTGTATTTTAATTTATTTCAAAGTAGTATTTTATTTATAGGCCTATATAGTTATTTTATTTGTGTAATATGCTTGCTGTGTGTATGTTTACATAAGAATCCTCTGCCTTTTATACTTTTGTATTTTGGTTTCAATTCAATTCAAAATTGTATTTTATATGTAATTGTTTTAATTCTGTCCTATCCTTGCTGTGTGTGTTGAGATGTATATTTTGTAATAAATCTGCAATATATTTTAACAGTAAGGCCTGTATCTTTATTGATTGCCTGCATCATCTCAGAGAAAACGAGTACAAACTGTAAATTCTAATTCCTTTCATTTGTAAAAATAGATTGTAATAATTTGATAATTTTCCTCAAGCAATGCAACATGCATTATTTATTATACATACATGCATGCATGCATTTGACAACCTGGTTAGAGATACTGCTTCAGTCGCGGATCGAACCAGCAACCTTGAGATCTACCCAAAGTGTTATTTATGGACATATTTCCTGAACTTATAATGTTACAAATGTATTGAGTAGTTTTCGGCAGGCAGAAAATCCCAAATATAACCCTAATTTCACTTTTTTTTCTCAATTTCTTACATTTTCTTCTTTTTCCAAATTTTTTCTCCTTCCCCCTCCACAACAGCCTATTGTTCTCCACCTTTAGCGGACATGGGTACTGAAAGGAGTGGCTTTTCCAGGCCCTTCAATCCTACTCCCAGCGGACCTCGAACAAAAATAATAATAATAATAATAATTATTGGGTTTTTTGTAACCTTCGGGCACCAGACAAGTTTATCTTGTCAACTTATAATAAAATAAACCCAGGATAGCCACGGCAAGCAATAATTACCACCATTACACAATGAAAAAGAAATAAATTAAAGATTTTCTTTAAATAAGAACTCAAACACTTGTAAATAGACTCAACAGTAATGTATTTAACAAAAACAGTACCACAAAATGTTTTCTAAACAAAAAATATATAAAACATCACTATGAAATTACTACATTATAAAGATTTCTAAACAAAATTAACAATCCTTGTATAACAAACAATAAGAGAAAAGAAACAAACAACATAAACAAAATGATTTAATAATAAATTATGGCTTGTTTAAAGGGAGCACGATAGAATGAGAAATGTACAAAAAGCCTGTATTATGGTGTTGCAATGTGGGTGAAGATTTTCAGCAATAGTGTGTGTATGAATGAATGATTGCAATGAACTGACCCGGGCTAACAGTGTCGATTGGTACAGGTCCACCCCTCGATAGATTTCCTCTGTCAATTATACGGACAGGTAATGGTTAAAGATTTTATACACACCCTGGTTCATCTTTTACGCAAAGACCTTACTCTAACACATTCCTAGTTAACATTTTAAAACCAAAAAGTATATTTTACAGTTTACTCAGTGTTCAATTATTGATGTTTATTTAAATGACAACACATAAAGTGTTGTCTTTTCTGAGACAGGATATTGCACAAAAAGAGTAAAGCTGCAGTCACACTGGACTTTTCTCCCCATAGTCTTCCATTCATACGCACGCGAATGCGTCAGACCGGAAACGCAAGTTCCTGCATCAAGTTTTGCAGATCACTGCGTTGCAAAGTTCAAGCTTGGTGAAGTCTGACCTGTGAAATCACATCAGTTGACTGCGTGAGACCAATTTAGAATCAAAACATGACCTCTCTGGACAGGAATTTTAAATATGGAACATCGCTCGCTTTTTTAAATGTCTAATTATCTTGTTTAATTCTGCCTCTTTTCGCAGTGCCGTACAACAGAATATTGCAAGCTTAAACTCTAGTGTGACTGTGGCATAATTGTTTAATTTTATGCACACAGTCACAGACCAGGTTTTCCCCTCTCACAATCACACGATTACCCTCACCTGCACATCATCAGCACTTGCAGAAATACTGCTTTAACCGCGGAGGAGATTGAAAATAAGCCAATTGGTTATTTTTGGGACAGCGATGTTTTAAATAGGAAGTGGACTCCAACAGTGTCTGATGGTTTAGGCTAAGACGTTTTTCAGTTGGACCATGCACAAAGTCAGGGCACGTTTATTTACTTGCACTCATGTGCACAACTACTCGCTACCCAGAGGTTATACCGTCGGACTCACTAAAAGCGAAAGCTGTTTTAAAAGCACTAATCAAACTTTGATTTACCAGAAGTGATCCACACCAATCGGGGCACTAATTTTATGTCCCGAGTGTTTCAACAGGTGCTTTCTCAACTTAACTTTACACGTTACATCAAGTACTTACCATCTGGAATCTCAGGGGGCATTAAAAAGTTTACCTTAAGTTTAACCTTAAATTCGATGCGGAGTAAATAACGTGCTGAGTCTAGCAAAGACTGGCATGAGGGGCTGTCTTTTGTTATTATTTGCTATTCGTGAGTCTGTTCAGGAGTCATTGATTTATTGAGCTTTTCGAGAGCTCAAAAAAGGAAAGAGCGATTTGATAAAAGTGCTGTTTCTCGTTCGTTTTCTGAAGGAGACAAAGTCTTGGTATTGTTGCCAGTTCTGCATCACATTTGAAATTGTGCTGCATCACAAGTGAAATTGTCAGGACCATATGTAATTGATAAAAAAAAACTAAGTGACATGAATTATGCTGTGAGAACACCTGACAGATGCAGAAAATGTGTGTGTCACATTAATATGTTAAAACATGTGAGTCGCAAAGATGATTCAGAGTCAAAACGCTCTGTGATCGCACCTGTAGTTGTCATGGTCACTTCTGACAGTAGCTCAGATGAAGACTCTCTAAGCATGCAGAATTCCTTACTTCTGTGTGGCAAACTGAATAATTCCCAAGCTCTAAATATTTTTAAAATCATAATTGTTGCACTTATTTAACAGTCAGCAAAGCAAAATGTTTGAATGAATTCATTGTTCCCTGCACTATTTTTAGATATTTCTTCACAAACATCAGTGTTTAAGCACAATTGATGTGGGTGAGTGCCTGCCTATCAAACGGTGCTTATAGAGTGAATCCTACAAAATGAAAAGTGATGGAAGAGGAGGTAAAATATCTAGTTGCAAATGGTCTTGCAGTCCCGAGCTCAAGCGCATGGAGCTCACCATGTATACTTGTTCCCAAGTCTGATGGCATGCAACGGTTCTGCATGGATTACCTAAAAGTAAATGCTGTGAGAAAAACAAACACTCGTCTTCCACTTGAGAAGGTAGGCTCTGCATGCTTTGTCATGAATTAGATCTCCTAAATGGATACTGGCAAGTGCCCTTGACAGAGCGTGCTACCGAAATTTCAGCTTTTGTGATGCCTGATGATTTTCTTAATTACACGGTGATGGCTTTCTGACTACAGAATACTTCAGCAACCTTTCAGTGCTTAATAAATATAGTGCTCAGTGGAGTTTCAAACTGTAAAACGTATCTTGATGACATTGTTGTTTATTCTGATACATTTCCCTTCCAGAATTCAATGGTAATTCTCCAGTGATCTCCAGTGTCTGCATTTCTTTCCTAGTGTTGGTCCCTCCTGGTTCCCAGTCTTGTCCCTGTGTGGTTCTCTATATTCCCGGTTCCTCGTCAGCTTGCTAGAGAATTCCATGCAAGTCAATTCCCCGGATATGTTCATTCTAAAACGTTTTCACAATCTCTGTTAACTTGCCATCCTTTTAATAAACTTGATATACTGACTTGTCTGTCTCCCATTCCATCCATGACAAAACCAGAGTTCTCCACTTTTATAAATAATATCTTAATTTCTGTCATAAGATTAACAAGTATGTCCACTGATTTCAATGAAACAATTTTAATACATAATACAATTTTACTACTTTCATACACTAGTTGTTTAACTTTTATAATACTATTTTATATATGATAACACTTCAAACAACTTCATACCATTACTTGGGTTAATTATCAGCTACTACAATATATAAGATTTTTAAAATCAAATTCTCTTACACTATAAACAAGTAATTAAAATAAGTATAGCTACGTTTTTCAAAATTGATTTATTTATTATTTGTATAGTTTTTACTTATTGTATACTTCAATTCCTGTCCTTTTTTTTAACAATATACATTGTAACTACAACTGTTTTATACATTTCTTGAATTAAAGTTTTCTATGTGTTCTACACTTCCACATGTACTGATTCAGGTACAATAAAAAAATTACACCATATTTGTCTTTAAAATTATTTACCAGTTATAAACACTACATCACTGGTTCCAAAGCGTTTTAAACTTGCAATTCACTGAACCAAACCTGTCTCCCCTGCCCCTTGCAATTTTTACATTAAATTTTACATACATTTTACATAAGTCACAAAACCACTTATAGCTTCTTTCACTGCTCTTTTGCAATGCTCATTGGGAAGAGCTAAAATAGCCATAACTCATGAACAGATTGAGATATCTTTACCAAACTAGTTACATGTGTAAGAGGTCAATCTGAGGTCACAGCATGAAACATGTAGACATTGGCCACATAGTGCCTCTATACATTGAAATATCACTGTACCTGAGCAGCCGTTTGTCTGATCAACTTACAAATATGGCATGCAGTGCCTTGGTCTAAGGTTCCATGAAATACTATTGTTTTGTACACTATTTTATAATAACAGGCGTACACATGAGATCTGATTCACTCTGGCTTGTTTACTCAGGAACTGACGTCATGACCTGTGTTACCACATTACAGGTCTAAACAACATCATACATTTACACGTTCCACATCCAATGTACCCTTTATAGAACACCTCCCCTTTTAAGAACCCTTTTTCAACATTTATCATCTGTAAACATTATCTTAAACTCAAGCAAACAACTTTCTTTTCTGTTTACCATTTTTTTTTTCTGAACATAACCTCTTTTCTCTTTACAAGTTCAAACGCTCAGGAGGCCGTGACACTGCCTGGATTTGTCACATAGGACTCCCTGGACCTATCCTTGTCTCTTACAGGATGGATATGAGTTTCAGTGTTACCCGTGTCATGGGTTGTGTCTCTGGATTCAGTGGATTCTTCATGTTACATTGGGTGCATTGCCCGCACATAAGTGCGGTTTCTCCTTAGAGGCCTTCATCAGGGTGTATGATGTAAGGTCTTGGTGTTTCATGACTGTCCCTTGAGATTGTTCTCTTGGAAGCCACACACAATTTGTCCAGGTTGCAGTATTGGCAAAGGACGTACTCGGTGACGCATATCATACCAGTATCGATGTTTGTCTTTTGCTTGCCTCTCACACTTCCTGAACTCCTTGATTTTTGGCCATCGAGGTTTTAAACTCTTTGGAAGCTGTGGTAATGTGGTGCGCAGTACTCTCACCATGAGAAGTTGTGTGGGGGAGTAGCCATTCTCTAGAGGTGTAGCCCAAAAAAGCAACGCTTTTGTTTTCTCTCCGCCTCCTATCCATAGTCCTTTTACTGTTGCCACTGCACGCTCTGCTCCTCCGTTTTGCTTGTGGGTATCTTGGGCTGCTGGTAATGTGTGCAAACCCGTAGTCATTTGCAAAATTCTTAAAGAGTGCACAGTTATACTGTGGTCCATTATCTGACATAACATTCTCTGGAATCCCATGGCGGCTAAACACATCTTTTAGCGCTGCAATAACAGTATCGGCTGTGGCTACATTGAGATGTGCTAATTCAATGTAGCGTGAAAAATAGTCCAGCTGCCAGGGTCTTTCAGGCACTGGGGTGGTCAGCAAGGGTTCTCTGTGTTCTGCTCTATGCTGTGAACATATAGTACAGTTCTCCACCAACTGACTAATGTGAACAGACAGTCCTGGCCACCAGACAGCCTGGCGAGCTCTAGCTCGGCACTTGACAATACCCTGGTGACCATTGTGTATGTTATGGAGGACCTCTTGCCTCATGCATTGAGGAATTACTATCCTTTGGCCCCTGAGGAGTAGCTCTCCAGCAACAGTGAGATGTTCTCTTTCAGGCCAGTATGGCCCCAACTCAGGGGAAAGGGCCAAGTTTCATCAGCCACTCAGTCTTACAGTATTGGATGAGACTTCCACAAATAGGATCAGCTTTCTGACTCTTGATTATTGCAGTCAACCTTGCCTCCGTAGCTGGGAGGGCCTGAATCACTGCATCCACAAACACCTTTACTTCCTCCTCTTCCTGTTTCTCCTTATGCGTAAATGTATGTTTTACTGGGGCTCTTGATAATGTATCAGCGGTTCCCCTTCGGGAGGGGAACTTCATTGCTATGTGGAAAAACTTCCACTATGGGGATTTCGTCAGAATCCAATCATCTGAAAGAGTATAAAAACGGGCCAATGAAATGCCAATGAGTTGGCGGCGTCAGCGTGCACAGCTGTCTTGAATGACAATCAGCCTGGCTTAAAAGGCTAGCATGTGCTCAGCAACGACATCCTTTTCGCTTTCAGAGCCTTTCACGAGCTTCTGAGAGAGTCTATGAGGGTATCTCCAACCTGTGTCTACAGAGAGAGATCGAGAAGCAGCTTCTCCCGGTCCAGAGCGCGTATACGCAGTGGCAGATGGTCGAGCTGGGTTGTTCTCCCTTGCCTGGCGTCCTTTGGGTCCGGTCCTCCAAGAGAGGTATGTATATAGGAAGCAAGTTTCCTAAAAGAGCAACACGGTTGTGCAGCGCGTCTTTTTCAAGACGTCGCTCCGACCGTGCGTTTCTGGTTGCGGTGGTTTCCTGTCCCCGGATGATGGGCACGAGCACTGCGTTTCATGTCTGGGGGTCCAGCATGTTGATGCGGTGCTCGCGGGCAGTGCATGCCATCATTGTGATGTCATGTCTGCTGCGCAGTTAAGATCGCGGCTCGCTCTTGCAAAAGAGCGACCCACCCCAGTTGTCCCCCGCACTGCGGTTGGCACTCGGGCAGATCTGAGGGTTTTAGTGGGAGTAAATCCGCCGCCCTCGGGCTCGCGGACCTCTCGCTCCTCCACGCGCTCCATCCAAGCTTCAGGTCAGAGAAGTGCTCCATCCTCGGGTGGTCGCCCTCTCACTTGATGACACCGAGGATCAGATGTCCATCGCTGCATCGGAGGATGGGCTGTCATTGTCTGATGAGGATGCGAACCCGCTCACTCCCTCCCTCCGGGGTGGAGAGCACGGCGTTGGCATCTAAAAAGCAGACATGATGGCCGTGCTTTCCCGGGCTGTTTCGGCCGTGGGTCTGGTGATGGTTTATCCCCCAGCCCCGCGACCGGACCGACTAGATGGGTGTTATGTGGAGGATATAAGAAGGCAAGACCTTCTAAGCCTTCCGTCCCCTTCTTCCCGGGAAGTGCGCAGTAAGCTCACGCAGTCTTGGAGGGCACTTTTTTCTGCCCGATCTGCGTGCACTTTCATCCTCACCATCCTTGGAGGGTTGGTTGTCATTGTCTGATGAGGATTCGAACCCGCTCTTTCCCTCCGGGATGATGAGCGTGGCGTCGAATCCAGAAGCAGACTTTGCAGCCGTGCTTCCCAGGCTGTTTCGGCCGTGGGTCTGGAGATGGTTTATCCCCCAGCCCCGCGGACGGGCCGACTAGAGGGGTGTGAGGTGGAGGAGATAAAGAAGGCAAGACCTTCTAAGCCTCCACTTCCCCTTCTTCCTGGATGTGCACAGGAAGCCCACGCAGTGCGCTGCGTGCGCCTCCGCCCTCACCATGCATGCTACGGCCACCTACCAGCGCTACCTAGCGCAGGCGCTGGCCCAGCTGCGCGGGGATGGTTCCGACCCAGGACTGAGCATGAGCTCCGCACAGCAATCGACTGAAGTCGGCTGTGTGTGCCCCTGGGAAGGACGATGGTCACATTAGTGGCCCAGGAACGCCACTTCGGGCTAAATGGTGAGCGAGCAGTCGGAGGCGATGGGTAATACCATCTCTCGGCGGGATCGTAAAACCGCTCCTCCCCGCCGAGCCATCCACATCCACTGCTTCACGCCGAGAGCGCTCGCCTGCGGCTTTGCTCAGTCGCCCCCGCCTGCGCCTCTGGCCAAGCAGCTGCGCCGAGCATCTCGCAGGCAACCAGCGCTCCCCGCCCCAGGGCGCCGCTAAGTTTGGTAAACGAACCGCGAAGCGTCCCTGAGACGGGCCATCTGGAGAGGAGGAAATTTGCTCTTTCCCCGCTGGAGGACGGGGCTCTTCTTCTAACAGCGTTAAAAAACGCTATCAAAACCTCAGAGAAAGAGCATTTTTTTTCCCTTCCCCGGATGTGACAGCCCGAACACTGCCAGTCTGGGACGCTATGCTTTCCAGCTCGCAGGATCGGTGCAATTCGCCAGTGGCTCGCGGAGCGAGAGAGAACGGTCTCCTTTCTCTCCCCCTCCCAGCCCCACCTCCGGAGTACGGGTGCGAGACAAGAGTGAATCTCTTGCCTCCTGCTCTCCTGTGGGACCCCAGTGCTCCCCGGTTGAGCCCACCCACTCCGCGCTGCCCCACCGCGGGTACGTCAGCGATCGTGCGGACGAAGCCACTTGCGAGGGCTCTGCCTGCCTGGTTAGCGCGGGCCAGCCCATCGCAATGGCTCATCCGCGCGATCAGACTCGGCTACGCGGTTCAGTTCGCGAAACGGCCTCCCAAGTTCACGGGTGTGTATTTTACCAGGGTCAGCCCTGCGTCCGCCCCTGTCTTGCGAGAGGAGATTGCTGTCCTCCTGGCGAAGGATGCAATCGAGCCGGTCCCTCCAGCCGGGATGGAGAGCGGGTTTACAGCCCGCACTTCATCGTACCCAAAAAGAGTGGTGGGCTACGGCCAATCCTCGATCTGCGCATTTTGAACCGCTGGCTTCACAAGCTGCCGTTCAGAATGCTTACGCAGAAGCCCATCCTCCCGAGCGTTCGTCCTCGGGATTGGTCTGCAGCAGTAGACCTGAAGGACGCGTACTTTCATGTCTCCATACTTCCACGCCACCATCAGTTTCCTGCGGTTTGCGTCTGAAGTCGAGCCTGGCGGTACAAGTCCTCCCCTTTTGGCTCTCTCTGTCTCCGCGGGTTTTCACCAAGCTCGCGGAGGGTGCCCCAGCTTCGGCTTGCGGGCATCCGCATACTCAATTATCTCAAGCGACTGGCTGATTTCAGCGCGCTCGCGGGATTAATTGATTACGCACAGAGACAGGGTGTTTCGGCACTTCGACCAATTGGGGTTTCAGGTCAACCGAGAAAAGAGCAGCCTCGCCCCCGTGCAGAGCAACTCTTTTCTCGGGTTGGAGCTGGACTCGATCACCATGACGGCGCGCCTCCCCCGAGAGCGCGCCGGGCTGATGCTGGCCTGTCTGAGAGAGTTCGACAGGAAAATGTGGTCCCACTGATATTATTTCAGAGGCTCCTGGAGCATATGACATCCGCAGCCGCGGTCTCGCCGCTCGGATGCTTCATATGAGACCACTTCAGCATTTGCTTCACGATCGGGTCCCTAGACGCGCATGGCACGCGAGCGCGCACCGGGTGACTGTCACTCCGCTGTGTCGCCGCGCCCTCAGCCTCTGGATGGACCCTGTGTTCTACAGGCCTGCGGGCCTCTAGAACAAGCGTCCAGGCATGTCGTCATTTGACGGATGCTTCCAGTTCGCGCTGGGGGGCCGTGTGTTGCGGGCATGCAGCTGTGGTTCCGTGGTAGGAAGCTGGTTGCATTGGCATCTTAACTGCCTGGAGCTGTTGGCAGTGTATCTCACGCTGCACAGTTTTTTACCGGTGTTAGAAGGGAAACACGTGCTGGTCAGGACGAACAGCACGGTGGCGATGGTGTATATCAACCACAAGGGAGATATTCGCTGTCGCCGCATGTCTCAGCTCGCTCGTCGTCTGCTCCCCCGGAGTCATACGCGGCGCAATCGCTGCATTCTATTTTTCCCCGCCGAGCTCAACCGTGCAGCCGCTGCGCTCTCACGGCAGTTCGCCTGGGAGAATGGAGGCTCCACCCCCGACTGTCCAGCTGTTATGGGTGCGTTCTGCGCACTGGCTACACAGCTGGCCCCGGGGCGTGCGTAATACGCATTTCTCCAGTGAGCCTACTCGCACAGATGCTGTGTAAAGTCAGGGAGGACGAGGAACAGGTCGATGCATTGCGCCTCTCAGGCCCAATCAAACCTGTATTCCAGCTCTCTCCTCGTGATGGCCCCTCCCTGGCATGTCCCCTGGAAGAAACTTCTTCTTTGGGGACAGGCACCGTTTGGCACCCGCGCCCAGTTCTATGGACATCACGTGTGGCCCATAGATGGAGCGCGGAGGACTTAGGTGACCTACCGTTAGGTGATTAACACCATCACTCCGGCCTAGAGCACCCTCTATGAGGCATGCCTATGCCCTGATGTGGAGTCTATTCGCTGTGTGGTGTACTTCTCTCCGAGAAGGAAACCCCAAACATGCCAGATCAGTGTGATGCTATCCTACTTCAGTTGGCTGGAGCCAAGGCTGTCCCCTCCGCACTGAGGGGTTGGCGTGGCGATCATCCCCGCTCTGAGGATGCGGCGATGGCGGCGCACTGGGAAAGCATCGCCTCATCATCCAGTCCCCAGAGGCGCAAGACGTGGATATATATCCTGTCCCCTCTCTTACCCATTTGAAGATCTCTCTTAGGAGAGGTCTGCTCGATCACTCGACTCAGTATCTATATGATTTCTGTCCAGGTAGACAGCTCTGCTGGTCGCGTTGGCATCGGTCAAATGGGCGGGTATCTGGAGGCATTTTCGGCCAGCGAAATGTGCCAGCATTTTGGGCCGGCCCACTCTCACGTTTACCTGAGACCCCGGCCCACCTAGGTGCCCTAGGTTCCTACAGCGCTCGTTTAGACTATGTAGTGAACCTGCAAGCGCTGCCCACGGAGGAGGCAGACCCAGCCCCTTTATTGCGGTGTCCTGTTCGAGCTTGCGTATTATAACGGACCCTACTCAGAGCTTAGATCCTCTGAGCAGCTCTTTATATGTTACGGTGATTGGCAGATGGGAAGTGCCATATCTAAACAGAGACTGGCCCACTGAACAGTGAATGCCATCTCCCTTGCTCATCGAGCGAGCCGTGTCTCGGAGCGCGCATCCTTTTGGGCGTTAGCACGCGGCGCCTCTCTAACTGACATTGTAGAGCTGCGGGCTGGGCGACACCTGAGCATTTGTGAGATTTATCTTCTAGTGAACTGATTTCCTCACGAGCGGTGAATGAGGAAATTCGGTTAGGTGTTGTAAAACGCTTGCTGCGCCTTTCTCTCTAACACAGAGATACGTGCGCTTTTCTCGCTTTGTCAGTTGAGTTCCCCACTCGGCGAACCCTGCAGAGTTCCTCCGAGGCCCCCAGCATCTGACTCAGCGGAGCAGTCAAATGTAGGCCCATTACGTTGTAGGTATGCCCGCTGGTCATCCCGCGTTCTGGGTATAGGTGCCTGCTATGTGCGATGCCCGCTGGCGATCCCATACGCTCACTCAGCCACGATGTAGTCCCCCCTCCTAGGCGGGCTCGTGTCTTCCCTCCCCGCTAACCACCTCTTCATATGTGCACTCCCCCTTCTCAGGGGTAGTCCATATGCTATTTTGCCACCAGGTCTCCCCCTCCGGGCAGCAGGTGGCCTCCGCAGCGTCCTCCCTATCGGGACTGAACGTTTTCCCAACGTACTCTCGTATTTAAAAATTCCTAGAAACTAACTAGGTGTATTTTACGACTCCCCGAAAAATATATCTAAACCAGAAAAGGTAAGTAAGGTAAGTAAGGGCCAGGGGACACGTTGGAGGACTGTGTCTCCAGCGATGCAGGTGCGCTCGTACTGCTGCGTGGCGCGCCCCTCACTGGAGACATGGTAAGGTTCTTTCGTTGTGGCGCTTTCCATAAATTTCCCCATAGTGGAAGTTTTTCCACATAGCATTGAAGTTCCCCTCCCGAAGGGGAACGCTCCGGTTACTAAAGTAACCCTCGTTCCCCGAGAGGGGGAACGGAAATGCTATGTTCCTTCGCCACAACGATTGTCCCTTAGCTGTTGAGTGTGAAAGCCTCTTCAGCTAGAAAAGGATGTCGTTGCTGAGCACATGCTAGCCTTTTATGCCAGGCTGATTGTCATTCAAGACAGCTGTGCACGCTGACGCCGCCAACTCATTGGCATTTCATTGGCCCGTTTTTATACTCTTTCAGATGATTGGATTCTGACGAAATCCCCATAGTGGAAGTTTTTCCACATAGCATTTCAGTTCCCCCCCTCGGGGAACGAGGGTTACTTTAGTAACAGGAGCGCTATGAGCTGCTTACCCGACACATGCACAATGTCAAATGTGAACTTCATTAGTCTTAGCCGAAATTGCAGGATTCGTGGAGGGAGCTCATCCAGTGCTTTAGTGCTCAGCAGTGACAGAAGGGGCTTGTGGTCTGTCTCAAGTCTGTACTTTAGACCAAGAAGGTAAGATGACAGACGTTCACTTGCCCATGTAACAGCAAGGGCCTCTTTTTCTATCTGGGCATAATGTTTTTCTGCCTCAAAAAGGCCTCTGGAGATGAACACTACTGGTTTCCATATACCATCCGACTGTTTTTCCATCCGACAAGCCATAGGAAGAGGCATCAGCAGCAACACATGTCTCTGCTGTTGGTGAGTATGGGGACAACACCTGATGAGTGCTCAACTCCACTTTCAATTTCTGAACCGCCTCTTTTTGCTGTATTCCTCAACACCATTCATTTTTCTCACTAAGCAGGTCTTTGAGTGGGCGAGTGTATGGTGCAAGATGCGGCAGAAATTTAGCTAAATAATTAGCCATGCCCAAAAGTCTCCTCACTCCTTCAACCCCTGTTGGTTCAGGCATGTCCATAATTGCCCTGACTTTACCAGGGTCTGGTGCAACTCCTTCTGCTGTGATGTGGTGACCCACGAACATAATGTTGTCAGTAGCAAACACACACTTCTCATTCAAGGTCAACTCTTCTTCTTGAAGTCTTTTGAGAACACAAATGCATCGTTGCATCGAGCTTTGTGAAAACTTTTGCTCCTGCTAGCATAGCGACCATCTGGTCAACTGCTGGAAGTATGTGTTTCTCGCTGCACCCACTTATTTTAATGGGTCAAGTCAACACATAGCCGTATATTTCACTGGGCTTTGGGCACGATGACTAATTCTGCACACCATGGGGTGGGTTGAATTACTAATAACCCCATATTCTCCATGCGCTTCAGCTCAGCACATACCTTATCTCTCATTGGAAGAGGCACCCGACAAGGCGATGAAAGGGCATATGGCACTGCACTTGGTTCCAACTCAATTGTATAAGGCTCCTTTAATTTCCCCAAGCCTGAGAAAACTGAGGGGTATTTGTTTCTAATGTCATCCTGTTTTTCATATACAGCATAGAGACGCTATATTAATGTAAAGGCCTCAATTGCAGGAAGGCCCAGTAGGGGTTTTGACAGCCCGTCAACCACATAAACATCTTGTACAGTGGTTTAATCTTTAACACTTAGCTGCCCTTTAAATCGGCCCTTTACATCAAGCTTATGGTTACCTGGACCAAACAGCACTTTTCCTGTGGGCTGCAATGCCCCATGTTTTTGGGTGGAGAATTTGCTGCTTGGAATTGCTGTTACAGCAGCTCCTGTATCTAACTTAAAGACAGTGCTTACCCCATTGAGTGTAATGAGCTCATTCCACCCATCATTTTTATGTGGATACACTTCACCCAAAAAAGCAAAATTAGTCTCCTCTTCAGTCTCCATTTGCCTCTCTGTAATGTCGTTTATGCCCCCTGTTGATCCCCTTCTGTGAGATTTCCTACAGTCAGCATCTCGAGCTGGGCAGTCTTTCCAGTGATGTTTCTTTAAATTCCCACATCTGCCACATCCTGACGAGAAGTTCTCTGTTTTCTTTTTAAATGTTGTGTGCATTTTTCTGTCCTTTCTGTGTATAAATTCCACATGTCCGATTGGTTGCTCTGCTCCACGTAGTATTGGCTGTTGCTTTTTCACTGCTGCACTCTGTTTTACTTTCATTATTGCCTTCTGAAGCGTCAGTTCAGCATCTAGTTGTAAACTTTCTGAAAGTTTAGCGTCGCGTATGCCGATGTAGGGCCTCGCACACGTAATACACAATTATGTAGTGCAGAGTAACTTTAAATTAGCTCAAAGGGAATATAAAAGAAGCTCCAAAAGAATCAACTCTCTTGAACTGAACAAACGACTGGTCCAGCGCTCGTTTGAACAGACAGGGCTGTTGACTCAAAAATGAATATTGCTATTCGAACTAAAGTAAAAACACTTTAATATTTAAGCAGGGTAACAAAATCTAGGTATAAGGTATAAGAGTTTAGGAGAGATGTAATGTAAAACCTCAAGATGTAAAACCTAACCAAGTGAACCAAATAATCAATTCAACCGTTACTGTTTTTTAGACAGGGTTATCTATCATTTAACATGACTAGCAGATCATACACCAGTTCAGCAATGGATCTGGAGATGTACTTGCGTTCCGTAGTGATGTGGTGAAATCCCTCTGTGGAGCTGGATTCCCACATGAGTTCGCTGGTGGTTGGTTTGGTCGTTGTAGTGACGTCTCTGAGGCTGCTGATGAAGTGAAGTCCGGTAGTTTAAGTTGGAGACGGCCGAACTGTTGTCGTGCTGACTGGTTTCGCGACACAACTTAACTTAACTAGACTCTCGACGGAAAGAAAAGAAAGAAGAGTAAACGGAAGATGGGGAAGTTTGAGGCTGGTCTCATCCCATCTTAATGTCCAAGTCCTGCTGGACTGGACCTGGAGGAGAGTTGTCCTGGAAGTGGAGCATCTCCACTTTTCAACAGCTGCTGCTGGTGCAACTCTGTTGGACTAGACGACTCTGTTCTGCTGTACTCTGCTCTGCTCTGCTTAGACTCTGCACAGAGTTTTGGGGTGATGGTTTTAACCACCAATGTTTCCGGCCCCTAATAGAGCTGGATCAATAAGGCATTGTCCGTGGATCTGCGTGGCAGTCCCATGTTAGCACATGCAGCTTTGGCGTGACTCACTCACATGAGCCATGGTGCTTAGACATATAGTATTAAGCATACATTTATAATGTGAACATGATACATTTTACATATCTATAATTAAAAAGGAATGAAAGAAAGGGAAAGGGTTTCACTCATTCATCTCAAATAACATACACATAATGGTACGTTTGTGATAACTCAAAGCATAATGGTTACCCATGATTAATGCATTCTTAACATACACAGGATTCAGGTGTCATACAAGAGCAATAACATGACATTTCATTATAAGTCCGCTATTATCGTTTTGAGGATGATCTGATGAACTTTAATGTTTGGTGAGAGTTTATAAAATTCAGAGAGCATTTTGATTCTCTGTTTTGGACCAAAGTCAGTCAATTCTCTGTCTTGCATGGGGGTTGAAAACCCCATTTCCTGAGGTCAAACACAAGTTCTTTGTTAAGAAAAGTGTTCTCGTAACCAGTTACCCGTTCGTCTTAAGTTAACTTGATCAGGATAGTGGGTCTGATGACACTTAACTGATGAGGAACCAGTCATGAGGGCGATAGCCTCAAGGCATCCGCTTCCTGCTCTGTACTGCAACAAATGTGGCCTGACCTTCTGATTTTGGTCAGAGACCAAAATGGCTCTCGATCAAGGTGATTCTGATCACAGGTGTCGACTCAGTTATTGTTGTCTGCATCGTTAAGTTCCCACACTGCTTTAACATGACTGACTCCAGAGTCACATCAAGATTCTTGACCTAATTTTTTGTTGTTTGACCCTTAGTGCCAAGGTACGCATTTACCTTGAGAACCTCATCTCTGTTCCCAAACGCAATGACTTCAGTTTTCTCTTTGTTTAACTGAAGAAAGTTTTGGCACATCCAACTGTTCATTTGCATTTTCATCTGTTCATTTGCATCTGTTCAATGCATTGGCAGAGGGTGTCAAATAGATCTGAGTGTCATCAGCATAGGTGTGGTAGGAGATTTGGTTCTTTCTCATTATTTGGCTCAGAGGGAGCATATAAATGTTGAACAGGAGAGGTGCCAGAATCGAGCCTTGTGGGACTCCACATGTCATGGGTGTCCACCTTGACCTATGGTCACCTATACTGACATAGTAACCTCTCCCTTCAAGGTAAGATCTGAACCATTTGAGGACCGTCCCAGACAGCCCAACCCAGTTCAGTATCCAGAAGTATGCTGTGATCGATAGTGTCAAATGCAGCACTAAGATCGAGCAATACCAACACTGTTAGATTGCCGGAATCTGTATTTAGGCGGATATCATTGATTATCTTTGTAAGAGCGCTCTCTGTACTGTGATGTGGTCTGAAACCAGATTGTAAATTGTGTAAACACCCCTTGAAGTTTAAGAATTTGTTAACCTGGATGAAAACAGCTTTTTCAATGATTTTGCCAATGAAAGGGAGATATGAGATTGGCCTGTAATTGCTCAATAGTGTGTTACCCAGGTTGCTCTTTTTCAAGAGGGGTTTAAGAACTGCAGTTTTAAGTGAGTTTGGAAAAATCCCTGAGAGATTTACCACTTTTAGGAGATCCATTTCTAAACAGTTAAGCACAGTTTTGAAGAATGATGTGTGGAGCGTGTCAAGACTGCAGGTTGATGTTTTCATAATATTCACAAACTCTTCTAAGATTTTATTTTTAATTGCCATGAAATCAGACATAATGTCTTTTTTCAAAATTGTCAAAATTAATCGTTTCTTCTGTGCACCGCGATGCAGACACGGACAATTTGGTATCGGTTCAGTACTAATCATAACCGGTTATTATGTACTGACGTCATTTATCTCACATGCGCTATGTCACCGTAGCTTACTATGGTGAGAGGGCGAGCCGCGAGCGCGAGTATTTACAAAGCTCTAACTACGTAGAAACTCTGAAACTGTGCACAATTTCACTGCATGTGTGTGTATGCTGAAATCTGTTTCACTGACACTTGCAGCAAAGGCCCCTATTTCAGGGCGATTAAGAGAATGAAAGTAATCTCCATTTCTCTCTCTCTCACTGTGGCCCATGAGTGCATCTGTGAAGAGCGCCAGCGCGTAAGAGCCAATCACAGCCCTTTCTGTTGAGCGCGTGACCAATCAAAGGGGTGTAAGAAAGAACTTGGTAGACAAGGCAGAAAGCGAGCGGTATATTTATAATTGTTTATTTGCTATAGACCATTTTAATGTGGTCATGTCATTGGCCCATGAACATTTCCTGCTTGACGTTAAACTATTTCCTTACTGTAACAAGAGGCAATTCAATCATAACTTGATTTTAAATCAGCCGTCATAACACTATCAATATGTGGACCTTTTTGGATTCTCAGAAGCAATGGAAATTCAAAAATGTAAAACAGGAAATACGTTAGGACCATTGTTTTTGTTTACATCCCTCAAAATGGTCTATAAATACTCGTGTTATTTAAAGGTACAGTTTATATACCCGACTGTTTGTATTAAAGCACAAAATTGTTTTACAAATAGTATCTAAATATATTTATACATTTTAATACAAGAATTGTTGTGCTGTGAAGAAAATAAAAAACTGTGTATGGAAAGAATCGTCAATGCACCGTGATGCACCGAGATATCGAATTGAACCGAATCGATGGCATGATAATCGTAACCGAACCGAACCGTGAGACCAGTGTAGGTTCACACCTCTACTGGTTTCGTCTTCTTCCACATACGCTCAGCTTTTCTGCACTGTCTTTTCATCATTTGAACTGCTGTTAATTTTCTCCAAGGCCATCCCTCCATTTCTCCAAGGCCATCCCTCCATTTCTCCAAGGCCATTTGCCTCCCAGTCCTCTTCCTGACTTTAACAGGAACAATGTCATCTATGACATTCTTAACTTTATGCTGCGTTCACACCAGACACGGAAGAATTGTCAAGCGCGAGTGATTTACATGTTAAGTCAATGCAAAGGCGCAAATAGACATCCTAAATTGTGCATTTTGCATGTTTAACGCGCGAATCGATTTAGTTAAAAAATCTGAACTTCTGCGGACATTTGCGCCGTATTAACCAATCAGGAGCTTGCTTTTGTGGGGGCGCGATGCATCTCTTTCTGACAGGGACAGATCTGTGTTCAATAGCTGAAGTGATTAATGTATCAAAGAAAATACAGAAATGAGCAACATCCTTAACAACAGTCAATGAAAAGTGTAAACCCTTAGTTATAAGTAGATCAAGAGTGTGTCCACGATTGTGTGTGGGTCCTTGAACATGCTGAGTCAGATCAAAAGTGTTAAAAACAGTCATGAGTTCTTTTGCAGCATTAATTTCTGGATTATCAATGTGAATATTAAAATCCCCAGCAATAGTAAAATAGTCAAATTCAGAGGTTACTATTGATAGCAGCTCTGTAAAATCATCAATAAAAGTTGGAGAATATTTTTGAGGTCTGTAGATAATGATCAGTAAAATGCGTGGAGCACCTTTTAGTGCTATACTCAGATATTCAAAGGACAAATAGCTCTGCAAAGGACAAATTAGCTCTGCAAACACTCAAAAAATTAAAGTTTAAAGGAGCTGTTTCATTCAGAACTGCTGCGCTACAACTGTCATCTTACCAAGTTTCATTTAAAACCATAAAATCAAGGCAAATTGTGTTGATAAAATCATTGACTAAAAGTGACTTCTTGTTAAGTGATCAGATGTTTAAAAGTGCTAACTTAACAGTTTTAGCTGTTTTTCCTACAGTAGCCTCAGATTTACATTTAATAGACACCAGATTTGAATGATTTGCTATGCGACTTGAAGAAGTAATACAACACATATCTGCGTAGACAAAGCTACAGGCACAATGGGTTCCTGCTTGTTCTGTAAACATTTGATAAAGATACTGTTATCTAAGCAGGCCCCCGACACACATCACTATGAGCTGTTGTGCTCACCAGCTGAAGATGGGGCGTTGTTTGGGCCCTGGTGGTGTGGCAAAAGTCGTAGGGCTCTTCCAAGTGGGCTCAGAGGTGGTTGTATAGCAGGCTGCTTTTTGGTTAATAACTGGGGGCTTGCGGCAATAGAGTGTGAAAGTTTAGTTCCAGCACACACCAGTTCCTCCATCTTATTTGAAAAACCCAAGAGAGGCGAGCAGGGTGACAGTGTATCTGGTGACGGAGGCTGTGGGTCTGAGATTCTGGCTGCTAAAATATATATTCCTGGCTGTTTTCCTGAGGATCATTGTTGAGTGACGAGACTTGATGCTGTTCTGATGCGTCACAGTCTGTCTGTATTGAGCAGAGGGCAAGCGGCAGTGTCTCTATCAACAGTGATTGTTTTGGCTGCGTAGCGTTATCACTGTCTACTCGGGAGCTGATTTGAGGTCCTGTGGTCATTTGGACATTTGCTAGGTGTGTGTGTGCCATTTGGGTTGTGTTCAGTGGCATACACAGCCGATGGATGATGATGGGAAAAATAGATGTTATCCTTCACCAAGTTTGTTTGGATGAAGGCCGTCTGATGAACAGTTGTCTTTGGTTCCAGAAAAGATTGAGGTTGTCAATAAAATTCAGTCCTTTCCTGTTACATGTTTTCTGCTGCAGCCATACATTTAGGCCAAGATGCCATGAAAACATTTTTGTCCCTCTTGCAGGGAGTGGTCCACTGATGAATGGCTGAATCTTCAATCTTTCAACTGTTTCCAAGAGTTCACAGAAATCTCTCTTGAGCAGTTCTGACTGTTCCTTCTGAATATCATTCTTCCCCACATGAATGATAATCTGTTTTGCAGTCTTGTGCTTTTTCAGAACTTCCTCAAGCTCTTTGTTTACATCAGAAATTGTTGCATGGGGGAAGCAGTATGTCTTTGTAGCTCTGCTCCTAAAATTTCTGATTATTGAATCTCCTACAACTAGTGTTCTTATCTCAGGTGCGATTGTAGCAGAATGCTGCTGTCTAGTCGGCCTTGAGCCTCCATTCCATGCAGAATTAGCTGTTGGGTCATGCAATCTCTGTCTGACTGCATTTGGGGATTCTTCACCCATATTACTCAAAACTTCATATCTGTTCTGAAGCTGTATTTGAGTCCGAGCTTTATTTGGGGTAGAGGACGCTAATGCAGCAGCGTATGATCTGACCCCTCGAGTACCCTTTGTCTCACACCTTGTTTATGCCATTGGTTATGCAAATTTTCTATAGTTTTATTCAGTTTTTCTGTGCTTAAAACAGTAGCTGGAGTAGATTTATGGGACTCACCGGCTGTATGCTGTGAGGGTCCACAATGAAACGGTCCTGTGTGATCCGGCAGTTCTGGTCGAATCGCAAGTAACTTTGTTTCAAGAACTGCAATCTTTTGTAGAAGTTTGTGGCAGTTTGTGCAGCAGTGGGATTCTGAATTAATCCAATCCAGAGGCATTTTTACAGCCGTGTTTTCACATCTCAGGAATGTAAGCTGCTGGTAGCGGGAGGATTGTTTGGTCGATAATTCCACTCTTGTTAGTAAAGCTATATTCCAGAAAGTTTGTAGGTTCGATGTTGATCTTCAAGCTGTGTCGTTTGAGCACTGTGCTGATAGGCTTAAGTTAAAATTAGTGTATAAAATATAAAAGCAAGGGTGCAAAGAGCGGAGCAGTAGGCAAAGATGTCCGAACGGTAGCAAAGCAGGGCGGTTTTTTCTAACTAGTAGTACAAACAGTATTTGTCTTGTAACATTTGATGTAAGATAGTTACAAACTTACAAGAGATTTTACCAGAAATCAGAATTAGAAATCAACATGCAGTCTGGTAATGATTGACCCTTACTGCGATGGTACGGGGCGTGGCCCTGCCTTTCATGGCAACTTTTCATTGGAAGACAGTGCCATGGGGATGGACCAAACCAGGTCACTTAAAAACACCCTGCAACAAGAAAATGTTTCTTTTTGCTTTAGCTTGCTCGCTCTCGCTGTTGCTCTCTGCCCCCTTTGGCCTGCCCAGACACCGCGCCGCCACGCAATTGCGTCACCACGAACTTTCCATGCAAAGCTTTTAAGTTTCGGGACCGCCATACAGCACAAACTTCTGCAAATCGACTCTCATCAGTCCATCACTTCTGTAACCCAGGACGACAGCCACTCACGAGTGAGTGAATCCCAAAGATGTCACCAAAGCAAGTTACCACTAATCAGGAGCACCGTGCTTCCCCAAGGCAAGCCCGGCAAGAGAAACTCAACTTCAGCAAATTCGCAAGTAACAAACAAATGTTGTCTCTGGCTGATCTGGTGCAGATTGATCTTAAACAGTTAAAGATAAGCAAATCTCTGCTTTTGTGGTTTCTCAGGTGTGATTCTAAAATCTAGTAAGAAGTACTAGAAATATTTTGGGACAGTTGTCAACTCATTTTGCATCCTCTGAACTGCCTCTGTATGTGTGTTTGCGTCTTGTTTATTGTTTGCTTATTATGTAGTTAGTCTCATGTATCGTAGTGTAGCTCAACAAATCTTTGTTTTCATTTTGTAAGAACTGTGTTCTTGTTTATGTGCTTCTAAGTCATTGCCTCCAGCTGTGATTTTGCTACCTTGCTAAAAGTTAACCCAATACTGTGTTATGTTATTATCGTTGGCCACGGAAATAATATAAACAAGATTTGTAAAATGCGATGTCTTCTTTTTGCTGGACAAATGGTAGATAAAGTGTGAATCTTTTAATCTGATTCAATCTGTCTAAATTGAATTAAATCAATTATTCGAATTTTCAAGATCCGATTCATTGAAATGAGCATCTGAACTCTTAGATCGGTAAAATGTGATGCCGCATCCGGATCGGCCGTGTTCCTGCACAAATTAAGCCCTGGATAGAGACAAGATTAATTAAATATCACGTTTAACTATAGTGAGACACAATCTAGCGATATACCCTTGATAAACTGTCCGACGTACACTGTTCTCTGGAGCTCAGACGAGTGCATGACAGTGTGTGTGGCTGTGGCTGTCTGTGTGTGTGTGGCTGTGTCTGTGTGTGTGGTCACATGATGTGCTTTTTCAGTGGACAGAGGGCTGTTCAGAAATGCTAGATGAAATGCCAGTGTGGACATGGGTCATTACCGTTCTAAAATTCCATTTTAAAACTAAGCTGTATAAGTGTAAACAGGGCCTGAGTGTGTATTTTTCACGAGCGGGTTTGCGACAGGGGCGGAGGATCGGCGATGCCGGCGCAGCATCGTGATGTCTATTGGCCATTGGCCGATTATTATTATTATTATCTTTTTTAAGGAACACTTTAAATGATTTTTCTTCATAGAGTGGACTTATGGACTTACAATAATGCGCAGTAGATTGAAGGATAAAAACGCCTCTTCAATCCTGCTTCAAAGGGTAAGATTCAATTCTAGCTGAGGAATAAGGGTCTAATCAAGTGAAGTGATCTTTTTTGTAAATAATAAAAACTTAGTTTCTAACTTTAAATAGTCCTTAAAATAGCTTTTTGACCTACCCTATCTGTTTAGAGTCGGAGTGCACAGAAAGATTCTCATAAGTGTGTATCAAAGAGAACAAAGGGGACCAGTATTTTTAACCTTCAATTTGTTGGCCTCCATAGACGTCTATTATATATAGAAAAATCCTGGAAAATTTTCCTCCTAAAACCTAATTTCTTTACAACTCGAGCATGAAAAACATGAACATATTTGATGGCATGGGAGTGAGTAAAATATCATGACTTTCTTATGCTGGAAGTTTACTAATTCTTTAATAATGTTCTCTTTCTGCTAAAAATAAGCTATTGTGTTCTTTTCAGACATCTATGAGGAAGCCAAACTGAAAGCCAACCGGGCTACAGTGACATCAAACCTGGAGACTGACAACAAAATTCAACAGAGACCAGTACGGTTTGTGGAAGTCCTTGTGGTTTCAGCGGTTCTGAAACTGAAGAGGTTGCATATAAAGTTTGTGGAGTAACAGCGAGTGCAAGCAAGGTAATGCAAAAAGCAATGTTTTCTTGTTGCAGGGTGTTTTTTAGTGACCTGGTTTGGTCCATCCCCATGGCACTGTCTTCCAATGACATTACCAGATTGCATGTTAATTTCACGTGGTAAAATATCTTGTAAGTTTGTAACTATCTTACATCAAATGTTACAAGACGAATACATTTTGTACTACTAGTTTCTCATTTACACCAATGTATTGCAAATGTCACTAGCTTTCATTTAGAACCAGACATCATACATTTCAGACACATACAGAAAGTTTCATCTGCTATAAGTGTTAAAACAACACATCATTAACCCGGTTGGTTGGAATAAACACAGCAAATGAGGAAAACTATGGCATATCATTCAAAGATACATCTTCCTTAGTTGTAACATATCAAGAGATTATCTTTCATTCGTATGCATTTTCCAGAGATCTCTGCAAAAGTGTGCATTTGGCAGGATATCCCATATGACGAGCGCATGACACGGGAGTCATGGAAAAGTCTCGCTGAAAATCACGCAAAGCCCCATTGTTAGGTTGAATAAATCATTTATCAAGTTAGGTGAAGGATCTTTCGAACATCTGCGCATAAACTATTGGTGAAGAGAGTCAACTGAATTGGATCTCTGTTATCCTGATGGTATAAGCCTCCTGAGCCAGATCTAAATGACTGAGACAATGTGGCACGCGATTTCCAAGCCTGATTCGAACTAGTTTTGATCACCGCAATGTGCCAGTGAGTTCCTTCAATATGTCAGTGGTTTTATACAAATATATAAAATGTTTTTGCAATTTGTTTAAATTGAGATTTCGCAATCTTAACATATAGCAAAAATATATACATTTATTAGGTATAATTTATCTATTACATCAAAGTTCAATTTGGCTTACACTACTGACCTTCAACATTGAAATATGGTTGAAATAAGGTCAGATGTATTTCAAACATCGAAACGATGTCGATACAACATTTAATGTTGAATGGTTAAAAAACAAGTCTGCATATGACCAGGCTTCGAAGTTGAAAGACGGTTGAAAAAACGTAAGTTGTTGTTTCTAAGTTGAAACAATGTTGAATGATAAATGGTTGAAAAAGTTACAGAAATCCTTATATAAATCAAAGTTGACATTTTTTTTAGCATGATCTGTAAATGAAATCAATGTCATGGCTTCACCCAATATTCAACAACATTCAGACGCACCAGACACAATGTCAGTCATCAGTCGAATTTGAATCAGTGTTTACTTTTGGTTATTACCATTATACCATAAGAAGACTCGGTAGGTGCCTCATTTGAGGTTTGTATCAGAACGGACACCTGCAGTGCAACGAAATTCAGAGGTAAGCACATTTTATATTCTTTACACGTTTTATCTCCCTAATTTAGTTTTACCCACAATTAATCTTAAACGTGACTTTTGGGTTGTAGTGTTTCGAATTTTGAGGGATTTAATGATTTCCAGTTTGGTTTTTGTAATGGGGAGTCTGAGACGATGTTAGAATCCATATGCAGAAGTTTATTAAGAGGATTAGGCAGAGACATCAACTTGTAAACAGGCAAATAATCAGCAACAGAAAAGCAGTCCAATCCAAACGACAAACACAGGGGCAAATCCAGAGAACGTAGTGATAATGCAGGCAGGAGTTCAGTACAACAACAATCAGTCCAAATCAGATCAAAAGGGCAAAGACAGAGAACGTACGTGATCAATGCAGGCAGGGTCATACACAAGATAGCAGTCATGGAGTCACTTGGAACAAACGCTTGGTAAGGCAGGTAAACTGGCAATACTTCGCAAAGAAGCATGGCCTAAGCTCTCACTGAAATACAGCACAAACAGGAAGTAACCACAGAGGGAGCGGAGCTGAGTCGGGCGAGGGCTCTCTCTGCTGGCGTGGCATTTCAGTTTTCTCCTCTTGTTTCTGCTCCAGTGATGCAGCAGCTAAACTCGAAGTGTTTAATGTAGGGCTAGCTTGAACAGCATTAAATGGAAAAGGCTTTGTCTACATGTGCGTTTGCTAAGTTACCTTTAACTAACATAAGACTTCCGGTTATGGTGCGCAGCTAAGAGGACGCAAGAGAAGCGCTCGCTGCCAAATTTCTGGAGAAATCCTTGTAATAGACCTGTACGTAACCTTTTGAAATAATATTAAAACATACACGTGGAAAATTCCACCGAAAGAAACCAAGCTAAGACAACAATCGACGTCACCGACTCAAGTTGACGGAGATAGCCATGTGAAAACTAGCAAACAATAAGATGAGGTACAAAGCACAGCTAACACGACTGCAAACAAAGTCATTTTAAGTGCAATTATCTCTTTGAGGATGGACTTTTCTAAGTAATCTACTGAAATGCTAGATGCCCAACACAGTTCCATTTGGTGGCTCATTCGAAAAGAATAGGGAAAACCAAGGAGAGAATTTCACAAACCGGGGAAGACGTCACAGCTCTTTGAAGAACTGGAAGTAGTAACTTCATCTTTGCTCAACAAAGTTCAGGATCTGGAAGATTGTGGAAGGTGCTCCAACTTGTGGCTGATGGGCCTAAAGACAGAAGGCTCGGGCATTTGCGTTTTTCTTGAAAACTGGCTCCCAAAACTTTTGACGGACACTTTTGATCGAGCGCCGGTTATTGAACGAGCTCACCGTATCAAACAAATTAACTCTAATCGCTCAACAACTCCAAGACTGATTGTAATGAAGTTCTTGAATTACAAAGATAAAAAAAAAGTCTTTGAGAGCAGCAAGAAGGCTTAAAGAGCTATGCTATGAAGGACAACGCGTCAGCCTGTTCCCGGACTTGTCAACTGAGACATGCCAGCAACAGTTTGACGGTGTAAAAGCCAGCTCAAAGACAAAGGAATTTGTTATGGCATGATCTATCTGGCCAGCCTGATAGTCACACACGCCGATCGGCGCCACATTTTTAAAACCGTTCCTGAGGCAGAGGACTTTATTGGATCAGTGCAAGCTACAGGTAGAACGCTGTGATTCAGGAATCGGATGACAAATTTGAACCCTAACGGTGATGCATTTATGCATGGGTAATGTCCAAGGAGGTGATTAACGATGTATATAACTCTTGAGTCAGACAGCATTATAAAAACAGTAGGTCTTTGTGTTAGTTCAAATAGTTCAAGACTGTTTTCTTTTTAATTTTCTCTTTAATATAAAGAAGTTCAATATGTCCATATATTAATATAGGTTGGAAAATTATACGGTTCATCATTGTCCTCAGTATGACTGGAAGTTAAAATAGTTAGGTCTCTATTCCAAACCAGATAAGTACTTGGCAGTGAGCCCAGTGGATATATCGTGAATATAGACTTGCAGTTTGCTCCATATTATGGATCAAACATTGTTCATGACTGTAAGTTGGTTATTGGGGGATCTATGCATTTTGATGATTTGGTTGTTAAATGTGTTTTGTTTTTTTTCCAGTTCAGTTTGGGCAATATTTACAGGAGAAATCTAAGTAATTAATTGCTAATAATTCACAGATCATAATGACCAGTTGGAAAATAAGAGGTTTGAATAATCTTGTAAAACTTAAACAAGTATTTTTATATATATATATATATATATATATATATATATATATATATATATATATATATATATATATATATATATATATATGTTCGCGTGGGTTTCCTCCGGGTGCTCCGGTTTCCCCTAGTCCAAAGACATGCGGTACAGGTGAATTGGGTAGGCTAAATTGTTCGTAGTGTATGATTGTGAATGTGTGTGCATAGATGTTCAGACACGACCCCAGATTAATAAAGGGACTAAGCCCAAAAAAAATGAATATATATATATATATATATATATATATATATATATATATATATATATATATATATATATATATATGTACATGTAATGATTTTTTTAAATTAACATTATTTTTAAAAATTACATTAACATTTTATATATTAAGTGGTATCGATATCGATTTTTTTTAACAAAAAGTATCGTATCACATAAAAAAATTGTGGTATCGCCCATCCTTAACAGACACCACTCTAACATCTAACATCTTATAATTTAATGTTAGATTTTGTACATTTTTTTGTTAGGTTTTTATTTGAGAATCTGTTGTTTTTGATTGGTTTAGTCCACTTTTTTTAAGATCTCATTTTATTCCACTAGGTAACAGTAAAAACAAGAAAAAAATTTTTTTGGATTAACTTTTTTAGATCGAGATACAGGTATTTAACCAATTTGTGCAAAAGTGTACTTTTAGAGTCTATGTTTTTTTTTTTTTTTTCCCACAAATGACATACCTGGATTTAAAAGCCGCCTACACATGCATACATTGGAATAAATGATTAAATATGGTCTCATTTTACAGAATACAAGTTATTTTTTAAATGACATGTAGAATATTACATGTGTTATGCTAACCATGTTTTAATGTTTAACAGTGTGAATAACATATAAATTGGGATCATTTTGACACTTACTACTACTAGAGCTGTCATTCATGTATATGTTGCGATGTCAGTTCAATGTACAGCGTGCATCGCATTATGAAACTATTGTTGACATCTTACACAATAAATGAGCTATATAAATACACATTACATTACATAACATCTTTGAGTGAAAACAGACTGAACTTGAGGCAGCGGGTAACCTGGTCCGATAAACTCATTGCACAGACAGTATGACCGTCCTTCTTGGAACCACAGATGGAGACATGGCGTGACCGTCACTGCAGTATAAACTTGCACATCTTCCTCAGCTTCAGCCATCATTCCAACAGAAGCGCGTGCTTGAACCGAAAGCGGAAGACACGCCTCTATAGCAACCTCTCGCGACACAATATTTGTGAATCATAAGAATCATATTTATTATCATTTGACAGTAACGGAGGAACGCCGCCAAATGTAGCGAAGAGTAATGATTTTTCTCTAATAATTTGAGTAAAAGTACATTTTTATATGTACTCAAAAAGTACATGTTAACCAACAATTTTACTCAAGTAAATGTAACAAAATAAATGTAATTCTTTACTACCCACCTCTGCTGCTGACCCACGACTGTGTAGCAATACACAGCTCGAACCACATTGTCAAATTCGCCGACGACATGACTGTGGCATGAATGATGAGACAGCATACAGAGAGGTGGTGGAGAAGTTGACGGACTGGTGTAAAGAAAACAGCCTGTCTCTGAATGTTGACAAAACAAGAGATGGTTGTTGACTTCAGGAGGAAACAACACCTCCACTCTCTGCTGAACATCAACGGCACTTCAGTGGAAATCATGGAGAGCACCAAATTCCTTGGTGTTCACCTAGCGGAGAACCTCACCTTGTCCCTCAACACTGGCTCTATAACAATAAAGGCCCAGCAGCGTCTCTACTTTCTGAGGAAGCTGAGGAAAGCACATCTTCCACCACACATCCTCACAACCTTCTACAGAGGAACCATCATTTACACCACACACTGCATCCGAAAAGCCACTAGCATAGTAGCTGACCACCCACACCCCTCACACAAACTCTTCACTTTGCTGCTGTCTGGAAAGAGATACCGAAGCATCCAGGCTCTCACATCCAGACTGTGCAACAGTTTCTTCTCACAAGCCATCAGACTTCTAAACATGAAGAAACTGAACAAACACACACACACACACACACACACACACACACACACACACACACACACACACACACACACACACACATCAAACTCCTAAACATGAAGGAACTAGACTGATAAACATGAAGAAACTGGACTAATAAACAAACACACACACACTCAAAATGCAGTGAGAAAGTTTGTGTCTTCCTCTTTAAATTGATCCATCTGTTGGAATAAGTTTGTCATTCCATGAGAATTTGTAGTACAGTTGACGATGTTGCTCCTGCTGTTGTTTTCAGTTGACCCGCCAGGATGAACAGTGGCAAATGTAAGTGCCGATACATGCATGTCACCTAAAAGTTATCACAATAGCCAGTGCTGAGAATTCACCCTGATGCTCTTATGTTTTTCCAATGTCGAGGGCCGTTTACTGCCTCAAGTGCCAGAGGATTCAAACAGACCTCAGAGGGCACCTGAGGCAGGAGTGCATGATGGGCGCGGAGGAAGCCCTCGTCCAGGAGGAAATGGTTTGTGCCAAGGACTCATGCCAGTTCATCAGAGAGGGGAGGGTGCTGGACCTGGCAGAGGTGCGGAGTTTTGTGGAGGAGGACCCCACCTGCGGCTCCTTGGCCGACTTTTTCAGAGCCAAGGACTTCCTTATCGTAGAGCAGATGGTCAGGTATGTAGGCATGCGAGCAGAGAGGGTGAATGGAGCATCTCCAAAACAGTGGCGGTTTACTTTTAGAGGCCACACTTTACAGTTTTTCTCCGTCACTTTGGTGCAATTTTTATTTATTTATTTTTTTCCTCCCAACACTATTGACCTCAATGTATTTTTTTTTTTTTTAAACAATCAGTACAAACGGCAAAACCTAGTTGATAACCTGCAAAAGCATGTCACTCGCTCAAAACGGATCGCTCGTTGCTCAAAAGCAAGTATTCATGTTGAGGAAAGGGCTCATCAATATGAAAAGTCCGGACACCGTTGTTTAGGAACAAGACCGTTAAATGGCTTTGTCGTGTTTTCATTATGACGGTTCATGCTGTACATTTTTAGTTTTTCATTTTTAAATTTAAATTTTTTTTTATTTCAGTGCACTTTAATCTAAATACAAGCAGTCTTGCAAAATAACCGTCACCGGAGATGAGACAAAAAAGTAGTTATTAGAAATTAGCGAGTAAAACTACATTGTGTTTTTAATAAATAAATACATAAAAATAAATACGTTGTGTAAAAAAATAAATATATAAAAATAAATAAATCATGTGTTTGAAGAGTCCGGCTTCGGCTGTTCTCCGGTACTTGCCGACTGTGCAAATTCAGGACCGCGTTTCCGAGCGTCCACTCCGTTTTTGATTAATAATAGTCGATGCGTAGCCGAGGCCTTACTCTAGTTTAAATATTCATTATAATAAATTAAAGGAAAAAAGGAATAAAAATAAAGTCTAATGTCGTCAACAGTGGACATTTTAAAACATTTTGAACACGACTGAAGTTTAATTTTTATTTATTTATCTCTTTGTCTCCGTGTCAATTTGGGGCTTGACTTCTGACGAATGTGGCAGCGTGCAGTAGGAGTCCCTATCCCACCGGGATGGAGAAGAATATGGCTGAGGTGGCTCGTCACCTCACAGGACCCAGACGGATTTCCGCAGCTTCTGCGTGGCCACACTTGTGTGGCTACACCGTCTGGGTCCTGGCAGCATAAAGGAGCTCAAGGTAAATCCAGCGCCGACTTGCTCGCATCCGCTAGCTGAGCCCTGTGCCAGGCCTCATGTCTGTTTGAACCTTCTACACACAGTTGCAGGAATGGCTGGACAGGCGGGCAGAGGGGGACGCTGTCGTCCTGACGCTGCCCAGCAGAGCCGTGAGCTTGAGCCAGCAAGAGGAGGAGGCAAGTTGATCTTGAACAAAGATAATAACAATCAAATAATAATAACAACCACAATAACTGTTTGAAAAATGAGCATGTAGGACCCGTTAAAACGGTCGTGATTCGTGAATGTGTTTGTTGTAACGTGTCTCGTGTAACCTGTGCACCACTCTCTTTTGCCGCAGTGGCTGGAGTGCTACTTCAGGTACTTCCGGCCCCTCTCCTTGAAGGCTCAAGCTCCGGAAGCAGACGACCGGGGCAGCTTCTTCCTGGGAGCTTCAGGACTGCCCCTAGCCAACCCCACCGCAGACGTCCAGCGCCTGCGAGCGAAGCAAGTGTTCGTGTCCGCTATTAGTGTTTTTAGCCCGTCATTTCACTTTGTTTGTTGTGTGCAAATGTGTACCCATTCACTTTTCTGCAATAACATTCATTGATATGAGAGCAATTTGTTTTCAGTACAGCAAATAAAACCAAACGCATAAAACAAACAAACTATAATAATCCATACATGCAAAAGAGAAAGAAAATGTCCGCAGACTCTGTCTGGCCCCAGCCATCACTGACATCTTGCTCGCACTCCATATGTCAACAGGTACGTCAAAAGGCAGCCGGCCACCACCGCTCCTCCAGCTCCAGCTTCTCCAGCTCATCCTTCACCTCCACCTGCACCAGCCCCAGCATGTGCCGGGGAGGAGAGGTACCGTTTCACTGCAGGGAATGAGGAGGGTTGTTAATGGCGAGCGATCGAGCACACTTGCACTCAGTTCGCCATTTAGGAAAACTGTCATGCCGTTTCATGTTCTTTTTGTTTGCGCGATTGTTAGTGTAGCTTTCTTTGAAACAAGCAAAAAGCAACATGGATCAATAGAAAAATAAATAATAAAAAAACAACAAATTTAAGACGTCAAACTATGCCCACACGTGCAAGCTAACCCACTCCATAAATCATAACCAAGTCATCACGCTTCATCACCCAAGTCAAAATGAAAGCATACATTCTCAAGGGATTCTGCGTTTTTGTCCATTTTATAGCTTTATTGTAGTAGTAGTAATAACAACAGTAACAACAATAATGAACATGATACATGTTGATGATGGTAGTGTAGACTACTGTGGGACTGTGCAGTGTCCAACTAAACCTTTTTATTAGGCAGCTCTAATATTAATGCCCAATTAAAAAATAATATAAAAATGACTGGCACTCTCTGGTTTAACGGCAAATTTCTTTAGCGGTTGGTGGGGGGCTTCTCTCTCCCTTTAGTGCTCAAGAGAGTTGTATTTAAAGAAGTAGTTAAGCAACACATGAAATGAATTGGGCTTGATTTTTATCCACGAGTCCAGTTTTCTGCCGTGTGAGTTTAGAGTGCGCCTCGCTCTACATATCGCTACATATGTAGCCTATTGAGACGGTCTGCAGTTTACTGTCGGCCGTCGTCATCTAGATTATTTCAACTGAACTCAGATTAGTTGCGTCAATGGATACTTAACTTGCTGTTATGGAACCAATTTAAGCGTTTAGTTCGGCTCATCGAGGTAGGTTTTTTTTTCCAGCTTTTAGACTTTAATCCCCGCTTTTCTAAACCACTCTTATGAAACGGCCCCCTGCAGCAGCAGCAGCACAATAATACAAGTTGACTGAATGGGACTACAATTTCCCCAGAGCAGTGCAGCGACCGGAAGGGCGGGAAGCCCTCCTTGGCCTGGGTGCAGAGGACCAGAGACAGCGAGACTGCATGGACCACCAACGTGCCGACGGTGGACAGCATCCTGGCAGAGTGGGAGCTCTTGAAGGCACCGTCACCAGGGACCATCAGCTGGTCACGTCAGTGGCCCTGCAGTCTTGGAAGGGCCTGGACGTCAAAGCGTTTGAGGGCAAGGGCGAAGACAAGACCTTTTTCTCGCGTTATTCACAGGGATGAAGGGTGAGGGGGATTGGTTTAGTCATTTGCTAAACGTGCTCCTTTTTCTGCTTTGTGTAGGGGTCATCACCACCATGCCCTTTGAAAAAGGACAGGTGGTCTGTGACTAACATGTAGAGGAGGTGTCGTACAAGGAGGGCGTGAGGAGGAAGGAGGCCCTCACCGACATCTCCTACATGTTCTTTTTTAAAGGGACTGGGGGGGGGGGGGGGGGGGGGGGGAGACCTCGAGTGGCTGGACGACTAGACGCGGTGAGCATCCAATACTAGTTCAGTACTAGACGCTGTTAAAAGGCATACACGGTTAAGTTACTGATTGTGTTTGGTTGTTTGTTGGTTGCTTTTCCTCTTGTTTTTGGTTGTTGTTTTTTTTTTTTCCTTGAAGGTTTCACCAAATCGTCCCCGCGCTCCCAGCCCAGTTGTGGACCCTCTGCATGTTTGTTTTTCTCCCCTCCTCCTCCTCCTTTTTATATTTATTTATTTATTGTTCATTTATCTGTTGTTACTGTTCTGCAAGAAAAAAAAATAAAAATAAACCACCAGGGACCATCAGCTGGTCACGTCGGTGGTCCTGCAGTCTTGGAAGGGCCTGGACGTCAGTGTTTGAGGGCAAGGGCGAAGTTGAGACCTTTTTCTTGTGTTATTCACAGGGATGAAGAGTGAGCGGGATTGGTTTAGTCATTTGTTAAACGTGCTCCTTTTTCTGCTTTGTGCAGGGGTCATCGCCACCATGCCCTTTGAAAAAGGACAGGTGGTCTGTGACTACCATGGTGAGGAGGTGTCGTACAAGGAGGGCGTGAGGAGGCAGGAGGCCCTCACTGACATCTCCTACATGTTTGTTTTTAAAGGGACTGGTGGGCAACCCCTGTGCCTTGACCCTCAGGCCTGGCCCTGCCCCTGCCACCCGGGCAAGGAGACGTTCGGAAGGCTGACTCCCGGCACAAGAACAATGTGCGGCCCCATGTGGTGCGTCTTGGCTTGCCACATGGCCCACGAGAGTGCGTTCTGTTTCACGTCCTCCAGGACATCGCGGTGAGGGAGGAGCTGCTGTGGGATTAAGGGGTTCGACGGGCGTCTTTCAGAGGGAAATGGGAAGCACCTTGAGTGGCTGGAAGACTAGACGCAGTTAGCATCCGATACGAGTTTAGTACTAGACATTGTTAAAAGGCATACACGGTTAAGTTACTGATTGTGTTTGGTTGTTTGTTGGTTGCTTTTCTTCTTGTTTTTGATTGTTGTTGTGGTTTTTTTTTTTCTTTGAAGGTTTCACCAAATCGTCCCCACGCTCTCAGCCCAGTTGTGGACCCTCTGCGTGTTTTTCTCCCCTCTTTTATTTATTTATTTATTTATTGTTCATTTATCTGTTCTGTTACCGTTCTGCAAAAAACAAAAAATAAAATAAACTACCAGGGACCATCAGCTGGTCACGTCGGTGGTCCTGCAGTCTTGAAAGGGCCTGGACGTCAAAGCGTTTGAGGGCAAGGGCGAAGGTGAGACCTTTTTCTCGTGTTATTCACAGGGATTAAGGGTGAGGGGGATTGGTTTAGTCATTTGCTAAACGTGCTCCTTTTTCTGCTTTGTGCAGGGGTTATCGCCACCATGCCCTGAAAAAAAAAAAAGACAGGGGGCCTGTGACTACCATGGTGAGGAGGTGTCGTACAAGGAGGGCGTGAGGAGGCCCTCACCGACATCTCCTACATGTTCTTTTTTAAAGGGACTGGTGGGCAACCCCTGTGCCTTGATGCTCAGGCCTGGCCCTGCCCCTGACACCCGGGCAAGGAGACGTTTGGAAGGCTTATTCAGGACCTTCACAAAACACACAGAGAAAGTGTTTCCCTGAAGAGATCAAGGCGGTGAAGAATACCATGAAGGTTTTTTTTTTTTTTTTTGGTCTTTGTCGAAGGCGACGTGTGTGTATGGCAAACCGTTATGGCATTTAATCTATAACCCATACAAGTGTCTATTATTATGTTATTAGTGCTTAGTTTTTAGATACTAGTACTTATTCTTTCAATACTACTAATTCTTGCAATTCTAGAGCTTTTTCTTTCTATACTTGGGTTAAGTACTAATAACATAAAACTAGATACTAGTACTTGTTTGTTGAAATGTAATTCTACATGCATCTGCTTGAAGAGCAGTAAAAATAAAACTTTAACGTTGAAATAAACGTTTAAGACAATTCGGTGTTGTATTGAGTTTTTACATTCTCAAAAATGTCGCCATGGCTCCATTAATTTTTATGCGCATCTCAGAAAATCTATTTGAAAAAAATGCTTGATGGAAAGCCAAGATGCTCATAAATTTTAAAAATGCACATTTAAAAAAAAATGTATGCGCACAACTAAGCAGGATAACATTTTATTTTATACGAGAAAATGTGCATAAACGGCTGTAAGCACACAAAGGAATGGGAATCCCATTCAGGTCGTCGTGAGCAGCACGATGCTTTGCTGATGCACTAACCCTAACCCTTTCACCCTCACAAGCCTTGTATTGTATGTGGACACAAGGCAATATATGTTACAACTCTGAAATAAAACGCCACGTGCCTAGTATTCTAACAGAACAGATTACAGTAGGCACGGATTGTTACTTTTTTTTACCAAAGACCATCATGGTACCCAAGGTGTGAGTACCTTGTGTCAATTGAAGCATGTCTGTAAAGTTATATTCCTGATGATGTCCAACCACCTCTAGAAATGTAGATCAAGAGGCGCCATCTTGTACATAAGGTGATATGGTTTGTGTTCAAACCTGCAAAGATTTGTCAAAGCTTAGCAGAAATGAACACTACAGGGGGCGCTAATGTGGGTTGATATCTGTTTTTATCTATCTATCTATTGTCAGTGTCAATTATTGAAGAATGTCTCTAAAGTTATCACTTCAACTTGTATTCTTATTGGTGTTAGCTTTGTGACTTGATTCATTGAGATTATTAATTCATTACGGTGTTCGTTTAATTATGCATTGAGTTTTACGAGCACTTAATCCAGAAGAAGAATGGGGTTAAAGGTCAAAAATGTTGTGTAGAAAATGATTTGTTTACATTCATACAGCACACCTTAGTTTCAAACAATGAGTAAACACTTGTCCATATCTAATAACTATAAGAATTCAGCATACTTTATCTAGTATAATCATAACAATAATAATAGTGATAAAACAGAAGAGTAGACTAAGTGAAATGTAAATAACACGGAACTGAACTTCATCTCTGAAATCTGTACTTTTCTAGAACTTCAGTGTCATGTTTTGAGACAATTACATGGTAAAAGCGCTAACATGAATCTGACACGAAAAGAATAGAAGTTAGTTGCTCTTCTGTGCTGAAAAAAATAGTCGCAGACGCTCAAATCTCTCTCTCTTTTTTTTTTTTTTTTTTTTTTTTAACTCGGAGACCGGGGTTACAGTTGTAGGCTTTGTCATGTTTTCATTATGGCAGTTTACTCTGTACATTTTTTCCAATGCAAAAAGTCACATTTTGGTGACACTTCCTGAAAATGCTCAAGACAGCACTATATACTATTAGCACAGCCATTTAAAACTACAGTAAAGTTCTTTTACTGCATTTCACTGTAAAGACATCACTGCATTTAGTGAGGTATCTGAGTACAAGACACTGAATATGAATGTTTCACATTTTTACTGCATTTGCTCTGTACAATTCTTATTTATTCACAGCATTGTGCAAAAGAATAAATTTACCCTTATTTACAACAAACCTAAACTCCCTTTGGGTAGAGCTGTGCACAACTGTAAACAATACTGCAGTACATATTGGAACCTATAACATACACAGGTCTGTATATCATTCATGAAACTGTTCAATTTAGAAGACATTTTCAGAAAAAAAAAGTACAATTTTTAAAATAAAAATAGCTTGACAGATTTTGACAATTAGTTCAGCATTTTTGTATGTAATGACTGAAGTAATGAAATGAGGACTATTAGTTTTATATGGAATGACTATTCAGCATCCACAAGTTTAGTTCATTTTGACTGACATGACATAAGCAAATGATAATGTTACAAACAGCAGAGAGTTGTATGAAAGCAATTGATGCATGTCCAAAAGCATTTGCAATTTGTTGGAAGGAATGAGAAACTGCTACTATGATGTGCACAAATGACTAATTGTTTTGATAAATGCATTACTGTTGTGCAAATGTAAATAGTGTTGTAAGAAATGCACCAAAGCCACTGAGAAAAACTGTAAATAAAATGTCAACTGCACTAACATTGTTGCGTACCTGTGTTCCCCTAGACAAAGTACAGGGGAATGTAACAGTTACACATTCCACCTCTCAAGAGAGTCAATTTTCTTTACTCTTCAGTTGTAATTAGTTGAAATAATATTATTTATATTGAGAGTTAGCTTAATACCTATATATTAAGGGTGTAATGATATGCGTATTCGTATTGAACCATTCGGTACGAGACTTTCGGTTCGGTACGCATTACAAACCAAACGATTTAGACATTTTTCTAAAAAGATAAAAGAGAATAAGTGTACAAAATATAATGTTGTCAGTGCAACAACGCTCAACAAGGCATCCCAAATTAAATGACCCTGGACGTGACAGGCAACATGCTGCCTTCCCCGCCCACCTCCAAACACTACTCCAGTCAGGCACACGCTGCACTAGCTCGCAAAATGGCTAACATTAATGTAATCCTCCTATAACCAACAGCGGGTCTGGCATTTGGGAGCACATAGGTTTCCCTGTAAGTTATGAGGGTAATGGCAAGAGAGTGGTGGATAAAAAAACACTATGTTGTTGGATTATCGCATATAAGACGTGCGAATAAAGCTGCGTTTCCATCCAACGAGTCAAAGCGAACAAAACCATCACTTCCTGATTAACTGGCGCCAAATATCAACAGTAAAAACTGAATTTACTGCAGTAGGAGAAGCTGCGTCAATCTTTTCTTCATCTAATAAATGACGCGCGCCTCAGAAGGCAATCCTGACACACAGTGAACGCGCAGTGGCGTTTGAATGTGTCAGAGGCGGAGCACAGACACTCTTGATTCTGAATGTCATTAATAATATAACACTAATACTTAAACGGTAAGGCATTTTAGAATGACAAAACCAGCCTGCTGGTTTGTCCATTTACACACATTTTTATCATCACATGATCTCTTATAACAAAATCCCATGAACTTTTTTTTAATGCGCACACTGGAATTTGTGCGGTAAAAGTGTTTCCATCGTAGTTTATGCGCATCTTTTCTTATCGAATAAAAAGTTTATCCTACTCAGTTATGTGCATGTTTTTTATGCGCATTTACAAAATGTATGCGCATCATGTCGTTTCCATCAACCGTTTTTTTATGCGCATCTCCAAAATGCGCCTAAAAATAGGTGGATGGAAACATAGCTACTGACATCACAGAATCACTAACTGGAATTAGACAAAAACTAGACACGCGCACTACATGCAACTATCCCCGCAGCATTCAGACAGGCAATTTCTACAGATTCGAACAGGGCAAAACAAATCACAGAGGCGATCGGTACATTTATAGCTGTGGATATAAGACCTTAATCGGTAGTGGAAATTTCGGGTTATAAGAAAATTTTAAATTTAATAGAGCCCCCTTACATTATTCCTTCATAAGCCCATTTCAGTCAGATAATTCCTGCTTTCAGATCCACTGAAATGGCAGGTGACAGTCAAATCAAGCAGATCTGTGCTGTCTGAAGAAAAGGTGCACACTTTCTGAAAATAAAAAAAATACTTGATTAAAACTGAGTTCTATATAAAAACGAAATTGTTATTTTCCTTTTATTTGTTTAACTACTAAAATATTACATTTATTCTTATAAGCAGCTTTTTGGTTTTGAGTATAAAGAAGGATTTGTTTTATTTGCTGCTAAGCAGAAACCCCAGACGTATAGCTTTACATCACTGTTGAAAGTTAAAAAAAAAAAAAAGAAAAAGAGGAAAAAAAGAAGAGATCATGCTTTTATGATGTTGGTTTTAATACATTAAAAAGATTTCAATATGAGAAATCCTCTGCCTTTTTTCTTTTTTTGCTGTATCAAAAACATACCGAACCGTGACACCACTGTGTCGTATGGAACCGAACCGTGATTTTTGTGAACCGTTACACCCCTACTATATATATATATATAAATTCTTCAGGGGTGTTAATAAATTGCCTGTTAGACGTAGAATTTCTTCTTTCATCTTCATTTAGGATAGGTTAATTTTATAACCTAAAAAGTCTTTAAATTCAGAGAGCATGTTGTTAAGTGTTGGAACAGAAATCTTTAAATTTAAGAAAAACTATAATACAGATGTGGCTACTGAGAATGTGCGAGTGACCTAAAGTGATGTCGCAGTAAACTGCAGCACAGCACAACATGGTCTAACACAAAAAATGCATGGCCAGCAGGGGGCAGTTATGTAACATAGTGAACATACTGAACTGATATACTGTATCAGCCAGAGCACGCGAGCGGAGCTAAGCGATATGAAGCTCAGCTAAGCAATCTGCTCCATGGTCGTGCGCTTGCTCGCCAGTAAACCAATACCGCTCAGAACCTGCGCCAACATAAATTCTCTAGTAGACTAACTCAATTTTTTTTTGTAACTAAAAAAAATCTTAAATAACTGTTACATTAAAAGCACTTTGATAACAAGTTTCTTTCAAAGTGGGATTCTTTCTTGTGCCTTGTTTCTTTCAGTACAGTTTTTAAATAATATTTTAATAGGCCTAAGTGATCATCTGTGTATTTTTTTGCCTATTTAGGCAGTTGTGTGTGTTATCTTATACTATATAGTTTAACTGAATGTTTGCCAATTTTAAACTAGCAGCTCTGAACATAATTCGAATTACAAATTTGCTTCCACGACCACGTCTTATTAATGCATATGCTTGTTTAAATTAAAGTTTTATTTTTATAATTGATTGTGAAATAGAATTATTTGTTCCTGGAACAGTCCTACTAAATCTATGAAACTAAAGAATTAACTTACAAATGAATTCATGGCATTTAAGCCCGCATGGACAGCAGAACGCATACAGGTACAAAATTCAAATCAAATAGATTCTAAAACAAATTTTTAATTGTAGTCATATGTAGGCTAGCTTAAAGAGAATTATTCTAAATATGTGCCCGTGAATTTGTCTACATATTATCAGGGCTCCATAGCCCGTAGCCTATCAACAGACATGCGGAGCATGTGTAATCTAAGGCTGGGGAATGCACCATTTAGAAAAGCATATAGCATATACAACCAACAAACCCAACTTTTTTTCCATTTGGAAAATTAATGTTATTAATAATAGTTCTCATCTGCAAACAAAAATAGACAGTGTTCCTTTATTCCTACTGTTATACCATTTTTATCAGGATTATTACGAATTGTCATAGCAAGAGGTTCAACTGCAAATCAAAATAATAAGGGGGCGGGAGGGGGGGGCAAATAACATCCTTGGTGTGTGTGCACCTCTACTTCATTTAAATGGTTTTGAACTTTGGTTATTTGCTATTACTTCTGCTTGAGGGTCTGTATTCAAGTTGGCTTTATTGTCATTTCTACAATATACAGTGCAGTATACAGTGGAAAGAAACTGTTTCTCCAGGACCAAGGTGCTACATTTAACAACATGACACAGGATTGTGCACTACTATAAAAAAAAAAAAAATCTAGAGAATGAAATAAGATAAACTAAAATAAATAAATGAATAAATAAATGAAAGATTTATGATTAAGAGTGCAAGATGCGGTTTGTACAACAAATAAGACAGGAAACAGACCAGCATTTGTGCAATTTGTGTCATCATTGTCCATTTATTTGTGCGTGTGTTAGCAATGAGATCCCATGCCATGAGCAACCTCTCAAAGGACTAAACGGAAAAAAAAAAAAAGCAACTTGAATAAAGATTTACAAATGAATAAAGGAAGGTTCCAAGAAAGCTTCAAGAGGGGTTCAAACTAAAACAAACAAAATGTTCTCTAACTGAGAGAAAAGGAAAGAACTAAATCTATCAAAGAAAAGAAAAATACATCAACAATACTCACTCCCTTACTAACATAAACTAGAGAAAAGTTACAAAAAAAAAAAAAAAAAGGCAGCCCCTCTCTACCAACTCAATCCCAAATTAACAAAAAGTACAGAGTGAATAACAAAGTAGTATTGAAAACAAAAGTAAACTTACAATCAAAGAATTTTCTGAGGCAGAAGCTACATAAGATAGGCAAAATCAACAAATCTTAAACAAATTAAAGTTCCTAATCAACAGCTAATGCTTTAAAAGATCAAACGAAAAACATAAAGCCTCACAAAAGAGCCTACACACACAAACACTGTTCTAGTGGAGACATGCTGCTTAAATGCTCACTCCTCTTCTCATCCTCCAATCAGTGAGCAGTTCATAAGTGGCAGCAGGTGATTGTCATTATCTCCTACTAGGAGTAGCGGAGAGAAATCCTGCATCCCAATTAGCATACTTATACTACGACCTAAAATATGTACTTTTTTGTGGAGGAAAAATATATACTTTTGAGTGTGTAACAGAAAAGTATGCAAGCTTTGGAACACACTACTTCCTCGTTACACAGATCGTTGTGTTGCTTAGTTAAAAACCCTGTCAATCATCCACATTTCTGTCATATTTAATTTCCTACCTTATTTGGAGAAGCAGCAGCAGGATAATCTCAGGTTAGAACATTTCTGCAGGTTTGCATGTGTCAAATTGTAAAAGTAGACTTTTCAAAAAATAATCAATATCTCACTTCATAATAATAATCATCATCTTCATCATCATCAATAATATTATAATTATTTTTAATAAAGTTATTAATTGTATTATTATTATTAGCCATTTTGCTGTGATGGCTGTGCTGTGTTTGACTGCCAATAGTTTTTAGATTACTATATGTTTAAAAGCGAAATTGTTACATGTTGCACATGAGTACAATGTAGAAAAATATAATGAATGCACTGAATGCAAGTAACTGCGGTCCCGGTTACGTGACGACCAGGGCTATTCAATTTGTTCCGTCCGCTCCATATAGCGTGACTAATACATCAAAAATGGTTATGAAGTGACGTGCGTCTGTTCAATACAGTACAAGCTGCACAGAGTGTGAGTCACCTGACATTAAAGGTGCTGTATGTAAGTTTTTGACTCTTCTAAAGCATAAAAATACCATAATATGTGGGCAGATATTTAAGAAATATACCAAAGGAACATACTTGTTTAACTGAAAAACAATGCTGAAGTCAGATATTCTGCTTTGAAAATGGTTTTTCCATGCCGGAACGCTGTCTTTGTTTAGGTCAATTTCATATGCACGATGCCAGTTTAGCCAATTATATTTCAGCACCCTGGGTTGCCTTGTTGGAAAACAGCGTATTTCATTCATTCATTCAGAAAGACTCTGAAAGCATGCGTCCGTGACCAAAAAGAACAGTATGGGAGACAGATTCAGTTCCACATGAGGTTATTAATTAGCAAATTACATAAATATTACGAACGTAAACATTAGGTGAGCAGGTTACATTGTAACCGCGTGTCCTAACAACACACTGTGACGAGAGAGGCAGTGATCAGCTATTTGGCTGTTTGCACCAGACGAAACACGACAGAAATTTAAATACAGCCTTTCAGAAGCACAGAATATGCACTCACTCACGGTTTAGATGCACTCACTCACGGTTTAGAATCTATTTAATACATGTTAACCCACTTTAACATCATTAAATGTAGATGCTGAATCACTCATATGTGTTTAGTTCTAAAGTTCAATTTCAGACGCTTTATTGTATTTTCCAGATCTGAGGTGAACTTTCTGCTTTCAGTATATGGCAACAAATGCCATGTAAAATGCATTCAAACTAGCATTGTTAGCATTTAGCACTGAATAAAGCACACAAGGCTTACCTGAGGTGATCTAGCTGTCATAGGTTTCTGTTGTTCAGCTGTGAGAAATAGAAGCCATTTCTAATATATCAATTCGAGGTGTTGGTTAGGACAAAAACTCCTTTTAATATGGAAAATATTCCCTCTATCGCGTATCGTTGCTTTTATTTAGAACACAGTTTAAATCACTCGCTCCTGTACTCAATCTGACATCCCAGCGTACTTTTATTATGATCCAGGAGTGCAATACCTAGTTCAACCACTGGGTGTCAAACTTACATACTGCACCTTTAAGGGAGTGGCGCAAGCAGCCTAAAAATTTGGATATGTTTGTAGAAAATGCATTTTGTACAATGCACTGATATCGTTAATAAAGATGCAATGATTAGCCGATTTCACTATTAACCCCGCTTTTATTAATTTTTTTTTCTCAATGCCACATTTCTGTTGCACGAAAAAAAAGCTACTGCGAATAAACAAAGTTATACCAATACGCACACACATTGGATTAACTAGCAGCAAGCCGATTCAAACTTTTCAATATATTTTTTAAGTCCAAAGACAGAAATGGACTATTGTTTGTTTTTTTTATTAATATTTTGTGCTGTATTTGGTTACTGAGCAGCAATAAACAACTTTAAAATATAAGCAGTTTTATTATTATTTTATAAACTAGTAGTGTTTTAAATTTAATAAATGCATAATAATGGTGATGACTGTGAAACCATGATTATTCTTCAGACTATAATCGTACAACCAAAATCTATAATCGTTGCAACCCTAATTGTTACGGAGTTTAAAACATTACATATTTTAGAAAAAGTAGTTCATCAAAAACAGTTATCGATTCAGTTTGAAATTAAACTTGATAAATGGTTAATGATGGCACCTGATGTCCACAGAAACATTAGTGGGGCGTCGATTAAGAATGCGCTGCACTTCGAGCTTAAGTAATAAATCTTGAAAAAATAGATTTAGATATACACTTTTTCCCTACAGTTATTATCCAACATTATCCTGTTATCTCTTTTGTAAAAATTAAATTTTAAATTAAGCTTGATTAGAAGGATATTTATTATTTTACATGGTAACTTTTGCTTTGGGTAGAATGAGATAGTGGAGATATGCCATTCTGAAATATTTAACACTGCTACTTTTATCAAATGATGATTTTTTTTCTTAAACCCGATGCGAATTGCTGTGGCAGGAGCGCATATATTTTATTAATCTATTTGCTTTGAAACACTTAAAGGTTTTCTTTACTTAATATGCACCATCCTTAAATTATTTTCTTAAATAAAAGGGACTTATCTATTAAGTTTCATATAGCCTAGGAAAATATATATGTTTCAGGTCTCTCTGGAGCATTTGGGCTGACTGTTTGACGGCGTCAACTGAAATAGGATGTTTTTAAATACGTTTTACAGAGTTATTACCGAAGAAATTCTGTTGCTGTCAGTTGAATAAATGAATATAATGAATGACAATACATTGGCTAATGCATATACACATTTATGTAGCTAAACATGTACAGTAATGTGTAATTTGTTTTCTTCGGTTGTCACCATTTTAATAGTTTCATGACGGTGCAATGGTGCACTTCTGCGTGATTCTGATTTGACATTCTTCTTTCCGCTAAACTCGCACTGTCCTGAGGTTTAAATGGGCTATGAGCTTTTGGTATTGAGGCTAAGGCACTGTAACCAGGGATGGATGCTGACAACAGGTTGCGGATCCAAATGCAGGTTTTATTTAAAGGGATGGTCAGACAAGCAATGATCAACACAGGCGCAGACAGATGTATGAGGGAAATCCTGAATCGTGGTCAATGTAGCAGGCAGATGGTCATAAGGCTGGCAGCAGACGGGGAGAAATCAACAATCAAGGCGAGGGTCCAAACACGGCAAGAACAAGACAAGGAAACGCTAGGAATTGTGACTGTGAACAGGTAACAAGACTCGGCAACTGGAGAGTGTGTGTTTGCTGTTTATATACTGGGTGTAATCAGTCCTTGAGCGGTTTCAGCTGTGGATGTAATCAGTGAAGATGTGGAACCGGTTGTGTGTGATGTCAGAGTATGCATGTATGGGGGATGTGGTCCATATGATGGTGGATTTGTAGTCCATGGGTGTTTGTGCATGTAAACCAGGGGAGAAGATCGCTGGTGATTGTGACAGAGCCCCCCCTTTAAGGAGTGGCTTCCAGACACTCCTATCATAGTTCAGGCGGGAGGTGGAGCGGAGGCGGAACAGGGGGAGGGATGGAGGGCCAGGACCATGCAGCTGAGGAGTGTCTGAAGCATGAAGCAGCCGTAGGCCCAGAGAGTGGAGCTGCGGAGGGCCTGGAGCGTGGAGCTGCGGAGGGCCCGGAGAGTGGAACTGCGGAGGGCCTGGAGCGTGGAGCTGCGGAAGGCCCGGAGAATGGAGCTGTGGAGGGCCTGGAGCGTGGGGCTGCGGAAGGCCCGGAGAGTGGAACTGCGGAGGGCCTGGAGCGTGGAGCTGCGGAAGGCCCGGAGAATGGAGCTGCGGAGGGCCTGGAGCGTGGGGCTGCGGAAGGCCCGGAGAGTGGAACTGCGGAGGGCCCGGAGAGTGGAGCTGCGTAAGGCCCGGAGAGTGGAACTGCGGAGGGCCTGGAGCGTGGAGCTGCGTAAGGCCCGGAGAGTGGAACTGCGGAGGGCCTGGAGCGTGGAGCTGCGGAAGGCCCGGAGAATGGAGCTGCGGAGGGCCTGGAGCTTGGAGCTGCGGAAGGCTCGGAGAGTGAAGCTGCGGAGGGCCTGGAGCATGGAGCTGTACAAGGCCTGGAGTATGGGGCTGCAGAGGACCTGGAGCGTAGAGTTGCAGAGGGACTAGAGCTTGGAGTTGCGGAAGGCCCGGAGCGTGGAGCTGCAGAAGGCCTGGAGCATGGAGCTGTACAAGGCCTGGAGTATGGAGCTGCAGAGGGCCTGGAGCATGGAGTTGGAGCTGCGTAAGGCCTGAAGAGTGAAGCTGCTGAGGACCTGGAGCGTGGGGCTGCGGAGGGCCTGGAGCGTGGAGCTGGAGCTGCGTAAGGCTTGAAGAGTGAAGCTGCTGAGGGCCTGGAGCGTGGAGCTGCGGAGGGTCTGGAGCATGGAAGGCCCGGAGAATGGAGCTGGAGCTGCGTAAGGCCTGAAGAGTGAAGCTGCTGAAGGCCTGGAGTGTGGAGTTGCAAAAGGCCTGGAGCATGGAGCTGAAGTTGGTCTGGGGCTTAGGTTCAGCAGGCACAGGCAGTTCATATAACCCCCATGGATCAGGAGGCTTTGGTTCAAGGGGCACTGGCAGTTCATTAAACTCCAGTGGGTCAGGAGGCTTGGGTTCAGGAGATACAGGCATTTCATTTAACCCGAGTGGGTCTGGAGGTTTGGGTTCAGGAGACACTGGCAGTTCGTTTAACCCCAGTGGGTCTGGAGGCTTGGGTTCAGGAGATACTGGCAGTTCATTTAACTCCAGTGGGTCAGGAGGCTTGGGTTCAAGGAGCACTGGCAGTTCGTATAACCCCAGTGGGTCAGGAGGCTTAGGTTCAAGGAGCACTGGCAGTTCATATAACCCCAGTGGGTCAGGAGGCTTGGGTTCAAGGAGCACTGGCAGTTCGTATAACCCCAGTGGGTCAGGAGGCTTAGGTTCAAGGAGCACTGGCAGTTCGTATAACCCCAGTGGGTCAGGAGGCTTGGGTTCAAGGAGCACTGGCAGTTCTTTCAACCCCAGTGGGTCAGGAGGCTTAGAGAAGTCACTCGGCTCTAGTGACTCTTGGAAATTATACGGCTTTGGCAGTCCTTCGTGGGACTGAGGTGGCGGCTCTGACCAGTCATGGAACTCAGGTGGCGGCTCTGGCAATTCGTGGAACTCAGGTGGCGGCTCTGGCCATTCGTGGAACTCAGGTGGCGGCTCTGGCCTTTCGTGGGACTCAGGTGGCGGCTCTGGCCTTTCGTGGGACTCAGGTGACTGCTCTGGCCTTTCGTGGGACTCAGGTGACTGCTCTGGCCTTTCGTGGGACTCAGGTGACTGCTCTGGCCTTTCGTGGGACTCAGGTGACTGCTCTGGCCTTTCGTGGGACTCAGGTGACAGCTCCGGCCTTTCGTGGGACTCAGGTGACTGCTCTTCGGGGAATTCAGGAGAATCTGATGCTCGCCATTCAAGAGATTCAGAGGTTTCTGGCGCCCGCCATTCGAGGGATTCAGAGGTTTCTGGCGCCCGCCATTCGAGGGATTCAGAGGTTTCTGGCGCCCGCCATTCGGGGAATTCAGAGGTTTCTGGCGCCCGCCATTCGAGGGATTCAGAGATATCTGGTGCCCACCATTCGGGGAATACAAAGGGTTCTGGCGGCAGCGACTCTGGCAGCGGCGACTCTGGCAGCTCTGGCGGCGGCGACTCTGGCAGCTCTGGCGGCGGCGACTCTGGCGGTGACTGAGGATCTGGCAGCTCTGGCGGTGACTGAGGATCTGGCAGCTCTGGCGGTGACTGAGGATCTGGCAGCTCTGGCGGTGACTGAGGATCTGGCAGCTCTGGCGGTGACTGAGGATCTGGCAGCTCTGGCGGTGACTGAGGATCTGGCAGCTCTGGCGGTGACTGAGGATCTGGCAGCTCTGGCGGTGACTGAGGATCTGGCAGCTCTGGCGGTGGCGGTGGCAACTCTGGTAGGAACAGCTTTGGTGGTGGCAGTAGCTCTGGCAACTCGGGTGGTGGTGGCCATTCTGGTGGCTCAGGTGATGGCATCTCAGGAACAGGAACTATGGCAGGAACAGACTCGGAACATGAAGCCATCTTGTGAGCTGGTGGAAGATTGGCGCTTACCCATGTATGAGCTGGAGGGCTGGTGATGGCCATTTTGTGAACATGAGAACTGGAAGTGGCCATTTTGTTAGCTGGAGGACTGGAGGCGGCCATCTTGTGAGCTGGAGGACTGGAGGCGGCCATCTTGTGAACATGACTGGAAGTGGCCATTTTGTTAGCTGGAGGACTGGAGGCGGCCATCTTGTGAGCTGGAGGACTGAAGGCGGCCATCTTGTGAACATGAGGACTGGAAGTGGCCGTTTTGTTAGCTGGCTGTGGTCTAGGCTGGTGAACAGGGGACAGGAGTATAGGTGATGCCAGCATGACGGTATTTATGGAGGGAACAGCAAGCCCCCTTGCCGGCGGGTCTTGCTGTCTATTGCCCCCCCCAAAAAAACATTTAGGGGTTTCCTCCACCTCGCCTACGGTGAAGGGGGACCCACTGAGTTTTAGTACAAGGTCGATATAAAACTCTAGTGTCCAATGGGGTTCAGGAAATGGCGTGCATGAATATAGTGGCTCAGCTAAACCGCCACGGAAAAATATCATCAAACATACCTCGTTCCAAGAGGCTAAATGAGCCAGCTCAATGAATTCCTCAACATACTTTTCTATTGGCCTGGCTTCCTGACGGAGACGCATAATCTTGGCACCCGCTGGATCCATGTTGTGGCCGAGTCTTCTGTAACCAGGGATGGATGCTGACAACAGGTTGCGGATCCAAATGCAGGTTTTATTTAAAGGGATGGTCAGACAAGCAATGATCAACACAGGCGCAGACAGATGTATGAGGGAAATCCTGAATCGTGGTCAATGTAGCAGGCAGATGGTCATAAGGCTGGCAGCAGACGGGGAGAAATCAACAATCAAGGCGAGGGTCCAAACACGGCAAGAACAAGACAAGGAAACGCTAGGAATTGTGACTGTGAACAGGTAACAAGACTCGGCAACTGGAGAGTGTGTGTTTGCTGTTTATATACTGGGTGTAATCAGTCCTTGAGCGGTTTCAGCTGTGGATGTAATCAGTGAAGATGTGGAACCGGTTGTGTGTGATGTCAGAGTATGCATGTATGGGGGATGTAGTCCATATGATGGTGGATTTGTAGTCCATGGGTGTTTGTGCATGTAAACCAGCGATCTAAGGGGAGAAGATCGCTGGTGATTGTGACAGGCACAGGCCCAGATTAAGAATTCAGAGGCCCCCATGGGCACAATGTCTTGTAGGGCCCCCTACAAGGCCGCACCCCTATAGTTGAATTAAAAAATAAGATATAATATTTTTTAAATAAAGTTAATCTATAATATTTTGCCCACATTTTTTAAATAAATTACATAGTACATGTATTAATAGTCAACAAAGATTTACCTGATTTTAAAAGCATTTAAAGCACACTTTGATAAAAAAAAATACTAATAAAATTAGTGAAAATTAGTGGTTTTTAATATACTTGTTCAAGTTCACTGAAACAGTACTAAAAATTATATTTAAGGGTACTTTTAATGTATAACTTCTACAAACCTAATGCATATGATTTGGATATAACACCTCTCCAATCCAGTTCTATGAATCTGAGTCTTCCATAATACACACACTGATTAATGATTCCTACTCTCTCCCTCGTGATGAAGAAGAGTAGGCAAAAAGCACTTGATTATAAAGCTGAAAGTATCTGAAATCACACACACACCAGTTCTCTCCTGTCTCTCTCCTCTTCGGGGGCTTTTTCTGTCTCTCTTTCCATGAGGTCGGAGAATATGGGTGAAGCAGGGCGACTAACATTGTAAATACAGATTAATTATATTAAGATGTCGCTAACATTTAACACCAAGTGGAAAATAACTGTTTATTGAATATTTATTATTCTTATTATCCTTATTAAATACCTTGTGACTCATTTTATATATTTTATATACTTTATTTAAATTTTTAAACAAAATGTTTCCTTTCTATTGAAAATAAATGTATTTCCAATCTGATATGTAATGGGGAAAAAAAAAGAACGCGTTCATCAGTCGCTGGATTCGAACTGGGTTCATGATCGAACGCCTCAAAACATGTTGCCAGGCGCTTTACGAGCTACGCCACTCCCACTTGCTCTCTGCACTTAGCCTAAATAGACACTCCAAAATCAGCATCCCCCCCCCCTATTAATTTGTGGTCGCCACAGCGGAATGAACCGCCAACTTATCCAGCATATGTTTTAAGCAGTGGATGCCCTTCCAGCTGCAATCCATCACTGGGAAATATTATTATTGCTGTTAGGCTTTTTTCTGTAGTAACCCTTGTAATCCATTTCAGTGTTTTCGGGTTGTTGTTTTTTCCGGTTAAAGCTCAATAGGCCTATGCGCCATTAACCCCTCAGACAGACAAGCATTTGGTTTGAGATGGGGGAAGGGGTATGTCTCTAGTATTTTTCTAGGCAAGGTTACAAATATCTGACCAACTGCCACTACATTTAAAACACTCTCGTGCACTCAAAATAGGTTCCCTTTTGCTATTAATGGCGGTTATGAAATTAAATAAATGGGTATATCCGCATGCGCAGTTAGCCGCATTTTCATTCTGTTCCTATTTAATTATTCATTTATTATTTATGGACAATAATTGAGACATAAAATGAGATAGTAAATTATAACCAACAACGAAAATGCAAATGAAATGCATTGCCCCCTCGGAAAGAATTTGTGCCCCCTCGGAAAGAACAGCCTGCATAAAGAAAAAATCTTCTTGTTTAAAAGAGCGCATTGTGGTGTTTTTCAGTTAAGATAAAACTTTTATATATTTTCCATGTATGAGAAGGCTTTAACAATCAAACTATAAAGTATTAATTATTGTGAAACTGTCAGCTAACATATTATATGCACAAAATAGAGAAGTGATAGAGAAGTGTTGCAAGTGCAGCACATCCTGTTTTCGGGTGTAGGTGTCTAGATGAAGAAGATTCTAAGAAAGTGACAGGATGTACAAGTCATCTGCCTTAAAAGGTAAATTGTCAAGAGGAGACAAGAAGAAGGTGAAGCATCTGCCTTAAAAGGTCAATCATCAAGAAAAGACAATGAGGAAGGAGTCAAAACTGGGGTATAAAGAGTTGTGTTACGGAAACAGAAAACAGAGTCGTTCCTGAAGACTCTCCTGCGCAGAACATTTTATTATGGTTTCTTCTTTGCTTCCAAATAAAACTTTGTAATTTGACCAGAGTGCCTCCATCCCATTTTTGAGCATGCTGTGGACCCCTTTGAGAGTCCAACAGCATTCAATCCACGAATGTCTAATAATGATAATATTAAGCTAATAATATATCCATAATGCTGGGATGCATTGTGCTTTGACTGGATATCTAGTTCAAAAGCAAAATTATTACCTGTTCACGGCATAGGCTAGCCCAGGGATGGGCAAACTTGGTCCTGGAGGGCCGGTGTCCTGCACAGTTTAGCTCCAACTCTGATCAAACACACCTGCTTATAGATAATTAGTGTTCTTGGAGACTCTGATTAGCATGATCAGGTGTGTTTGATTTTGTGTGTTGATGTCTGTTTTTATCAAATTTTCTGTCATTTATTTCTCATTTGCTAATTATTTTATTAATTCGTTGATGTTAAGATATTACAGGCTATTTTATATACATATCTAAAATCCTTTGGCATTCAAATTTGCTTTGAACTTGGAAAAGAGAGAGAAGCAGATTTGACCTGTCAGTGTGTGCACATTGCTCCTGAATAGCATTTCTTTTTCATGTCAGTCTTTACTTCAACCTACTAAAAAGAAAAGTGTCATAATAAATACAATTATTATTAAAAATGAAAATATGATTTGTTTATTGCATATAGTTAACTATTTATGCGATGTGGGTAAATGGTGTGTTTCAATCCGGCTACTACCACAAGTATATTTAAAACCTGCGGAAGCACTGTAATTGATAGTTTTCTCCAATAAGGTGGTGTAATAAATACATTTCAATTTTTATTAAATGTTGTTCACAATAAATAATAATAATAGGAAGAAGAAACATTGGTTTAAAAAAGTATTTTGTGACATGACGGTCTCACTCGCGGTTCATGCGCACGCTGCGTGTAATGAAAGGCAATGACAAGCCTTAAGGTTTATATGTTGTTTACTTTTTGTAAAGTATAGGCTACTACATAGCATATAACAATTTTGTTGATTACATATGATATTGCATTAATTTCCACGCATGTTTTATAAGCTGTAAGATGAAAGCCTCAGTTTGGTGCAAAGTTATTATTATGCAAACATCAAGAAAAACTTTGGATTTGTTTGATTCGTAAATTAGGCTACATAGGCTATTTACAAATGTATATTATATAAGCCTATATATAGCCTGTTTATTGAGTTTATGACGCGGCTCCAGGCAGCACAGAGGCAATCAGCATCAACGCTGGTTTGTCAACTTGTCTGTGTCAAACTGTGACCAGGAATATCCTTTCAGTTAATATACGGTAGGCTTCTCTGAAACGGTAAATATTTCACGTTAATTTTATTTAGGCTAGATTATTATTCTATTTAACAGACCAACACAATCTCACGGCAACTCGTGTTTTGGTGCTGAAGCATATATAGCAGACTTGTTTTAAAGCACTTCACCCCAAAGCAGGCCCGGCGCTATGGGGGAAAGAATGTGTGCCCCCCCAGTGTTCATAAAGGATTGTTCACTCAAAACTGAAAATTCTTTCTGTCATTAATTACTAACACTCCCTTCATTCCAACCTTCAGAACATGCATTTAGATATTTTATAACATAAAAAAGCAATTAAATTGTAAAAATTGTGAAATTAAAGCTAGGCATATAGTCTAGAGATCTCGTCCCCGCGTCAGGTCAGGTGGGCCTGTACATAGCCTTTAAATCGTGAACGCGGCGGCGGAGGCGCACTACACGGGTGAAACTAGTGAATAAGATGAAGGCAAGCAGCATAATTCATTACTTGTTTTGGTTAACTAATTCCTTACATGCAACTCATTTGAGCTCTAAAGGAAAAAAAACGCAGAAGAAATTTGACGTTAAATTAATTTTAGCAGAAACGTAGCTGCCATTTATTTTTTAGTTCGGGGATATGTAGCCTAATAAAAATTTTTAGTTCACTGCACATTCCTACAATAGGCTACACTATAATAATATTTTAATTTATTATATTTATTATATTTATTATCCTCACATGAGCTGCAGGTAGGCTGAATGATAATCTTTAAAAAATATGTCATTTAGGCTATACTATTTGCTCATGCAAAATAAACACCAGAAAATATATTATAGGCCTATTATAACAGCTAAAATACAATTAGCATATCGACTTGTTGCTCAAAAAACTCACTTATGATAGCTTAACATAAATCTTTATTTTAACCTGTAAAATTATGAAAAAAAAAGTTAAAAAGCCTACTGAGTTGCTCGTTATCCATGCCAAAACGTAACCAATTTTCACAGTAATAACTCTGAATTTAGGTATCTTTCTTAGGTATTTTTCTGGCTACACTAATGCCTTAAAATGTAAATAAGTAACACATTTAGCTACTATTTTTTTATATATATATCTATTTATCTTTTTCCTAACTCTGATAGATGATTGGTTGTGTAATAGACAACGTGAAGCGTGATGACTCGGTTATGCTGATTTCATTATATTTATTTACCGTTTGTAGAATAGTCTAACCGTGGGTTAGCAGACATGTGTGGGCATAGTTTCACGTCTTTACCTTAAACGTTAATTATTTATATTATTTGAAATAAAACGGAAAGAAATAAGGAGAAAAAAAATATGATTTAGAGCTCACGTTTGGCACTGAAGCCATGATCCATCTGCGTTTATGTAAACGGTATCGTTGCATTACCTTCATTGATAAACTCAGTAATAGCAAAATAGTGAATATTATCATTACTATAAAAAGTATATTACTGCCTTATGTCAGTAACTTAGGCAGTAATAGCAAATAAGTGAATAAATAGCCTAAATGTAAGGAACAAGAGGGACCAAAATCAGTCACCAGGTCTAGTGCCCCTCTATGAGATTTAAATGCCCCCTCAGTTATGACAACCTGGAACCGGGCCTGCCCCAAAGGTTATTTGCTATTCTTTATTCCTTTAAATAATGTAGCCTAGTTGTCTTTTTAATGATTAATGAAGGAATTATAATGCTATGTTTCATTGTTTATCTTTATTTACAAGTAGTAGAGTATTTACAGCTAATGTATAGGTTATTTCTGTCCGTTCGCATCCCGTCCCTTTGTGCCACCTGGCGGTATAGTCGCAAACTGCGGTCATACCTAAAAAACGCGTTCTTTTTTTTCCAGTGCGGCGGCGTTACATTGTGTGGTGGTAATGGTCATATTAAACTCTCACCTACTGTACACACACACAAGCAGTTTGAGGAGAGTTATGACGGAGAACGAGTAAGGATTCAATCTTAGCATTGCAACCTGAGAGAAACCTTAAAAGCAGAGAATTTGGCTATTCTTTACTACTTAAATATAATTCACACCAGTTTCAGCAATGGATAGAAACCTTGTTTGTGTTACTTGCGTTCTGATGAAATTTTGGTTTCCTCGACTGCTCCAAAGGGAAATCTCGGTGAAGCTGATTGGTCAGCGTAGCAACTCTAATGACATTGCTGGAATTCCCTCGTCAGTGAAGAGGGGTTTCCTTACTTTCAGGGAAGCTTGAAGTCGGTTGCTAGGGATACGGATGTTGGACGAGGCGAAGTCCTTCCTGGGGTCTCTGTAGTTATGACAGAGTTTCAGAGTTGACTTGATGGCTTGTTGTTGAAGCGGTTGCACAAGCAGATCGGGGGTCGGGCCGGCAGCAAGAGAAGGTCGCGGTTTGCTCTGTGATGTGAGGCTTCCGGCGAGGCGATGTAATGGCCACAGCACAAGAAGAGCGATGTCCAGGCAGCGAGTATGGTGATGACCGGCAAAGACGACAAAGAAATTTCCTTGTTCAAAGTTTTATAGGCTTTGGGTATCGGTCAGGCCTACACAGTAATTGTCCAATCAGAAAAGCTATAGGGTAGGATCACACCCCCATTCCCTCCTCTAGAAGGCCAGGTTGGCACATCGTGTGAGGATCATCATTTACTCTTCTTTGATTGAGAGTTTTACTATCCTAGTTGTAAAGTATTGTAACATGGACATTTGTCATTGTATGGTTTCTTCATATTAATCAATGTATTTGAAACTTTCATAGCTTTCAATCAATACCAAACATTAAATATTTCACAAACATGTAAATTTCATCCACCACCAACGGCTATAACTCATTAACTATCCATAACAGTTACGTTAAACACATGAAACATGTACACACTAAAATTTACAGAAACTTAAAACAAGCATACATTACTGAAATAAACACAGTTTAACTGAATGTCCATCTAAACTTTGGAAGTTTTTGATTGTTTCTTTGTCTGCCTGAGGAATGTGTATTCCCCTCGCAGACGCAATTGCGAACCAAAAGGGCTTGCTGAGCAATCTCAAAAACCGGTTTGGGGGGTCTTTGAGTGTAGAGCCTCTTTTTAAGATGTATAGTTAATTAACGAGCATTTGTGATCGCGGCTGGCAAGTCATCCTGTTGATAACCTTTTGCTTGGTGCCAGTGGATTGCTTTGAAAATGAAATCAAAGCTCAGACATGTATGCACCAATCAATCAATCAAAGTTTAAGTCCGAAATAATTATTATGAAGAAAAATGTCTTAAACATAAACACTTTGGTACAGTTATGGTTGTTTCTCCACTGAGCCTAGAACGATGTGTCCCGATTACAAACCGTTCTCAGCCCGGAATTCTCGGCACGGTTAGACAACCTTGCTGAACTGTGCCAACAGATTCTGTGTGTTGACGTTGCGGCTCTGTTGCCAAGCTACCACAGCTAGCTCAGCGGAAGCGTGCTAGTGTTCAGACATCCACAAGTAAACTACACTACATTTAATATAATCAATACAGTTTGAAAAGAGTTTTAAAACCATAGAGCAGTCTCTGGCAAAGAAGGGATTCACTGGCCCACCACATTCTTACGAAATTATTTTATTTATTAAAGTTATTATTTCATTGACTTGAATACAGTTAACCATGTATAATATAAATACTAATCCATCATCTAAACTCGCCTATTGTTTTATTTGTGGCTAGAGCTTGATTAATTTGATTAATATACTAGGCAATGAGACCTTCGCCTGACTGAGAGTTTATTGTATGCAGCGCTGTATTTTGGTTGCACAAAAACTCACTCCAATCCAGGTGAGAACTTTACCAACGACTACAAGCACTGCTGAAAGACTTTTTTTTTCAGCTGCGAATCGAATAAAGACACGCTTAAGATCATTGATGTACACAATCCACAACAACATCCTATATCCATGGAACACAAACTTGCAGACTCTTTGAACAATAAGAAAATATTTGCACTCTTTAATTCAAAGCCCAGACCACCTGTTTTGTAACTTAATGCTGGCTATACCACCTGAAGAAAGATTACGGCGTGTTGTGATGTTGGCCGTCACCGTAGAAAGTCAAATCTTTCTTTAATTTTTTGGACTTTTGTTTGAAAGCTTTGCAGAGTGGCACTGTAGCTGTCCAAGGTAGTGTTGTATGATTTAAATTATAGCCTATATATGCACCAATAAACAAGTCAAATGAATGAATAAATAAAATAGATATGTATTCTTAAATTGTCGGTACAAAAAAAATGTCAATACATTTTGACAAATCTTTTATAAAAATAAAATTAGCAATTTTCAACATTTAGCTATAGATTGTTAAAAGTTGGACATTTATATGGCCATGTAACATGTTTCTGTATTTTGTTTGGTTCTCTGTGATCTTTAATATATACTGGGTGATGTAGCTACATGTACGCAAAATATTTTCGAAAACGTCAAGCAGGAATTTCTCTATAGCTTGTTAGGTAATTATGAAGACAAAAAAAATAATGAAATAGCAAAAATAAAATGATAAAAATACAAAGATAAAAAGAGCAGCATTTTGCTAAATATAAAAGTCCTTTATATGCTTTATATCCTGATATGCTATATGTTGTTTCATATTCGTTTTTTATTTAATTTGATGCATTCGTTATTTAATGTTTGAATACTGAAATAAATAACAGCCACCATTTAAATGGTTATATTTTACCATCAAAATGTAGTATATTTTATATCATTATCAACTTTTGATATCAAATCAAATCACTCAAATCAATTTTGTCACATCATCAGCAGCACGTGTGCTATGATGAGTGAAAAGCTTAGGTGCTGGCTCCAGACAGTGCAAAATACAGATAGTGCAAATACAACGACAGTGCAAAATACAGACGGTGCAAAATACAGACAGTGCAATATACAACAACATACTCACAAAAAAACAAGACAATGTAAAATTGGCAATGTTGACCGCTAGACGTACGATGGATAGGTGTACACATAGTTGTAGGCAGTATTGTTTTAAGTATGGATTGTTAAAGTGCAGTGCATGCTACATCTTGATGGTGTGCAGTGCGGGGTATGGAAGAGTTTGTGTGGGGTGTGTTAAGTGTTCATCGGCCTGATAGTCTGAGGGAAGAAACTTTTCTTCAGTCGGCTGGTGCATGACCGGATGCTGCGGAACCGTCTGCCTGAGGGTAGCAGAGAGAAAAGTCTATGGCTTGGGTGGCTGGAGTCGCTGATGATTCTCTTGGCTTTCCTCATGCACCTCCTGGTATAGATGTCCTGGAGGGAGGGAAGCTCACCTCCTACTACGCGTCCAGCAGTTTGCACAGTCCTATGTAGACCTTTGCGATTTCTGCTGGTGCTGTTTCCGTACCAGGTGGTGATGCAGCCAGTCAGGATGCTCTCCACAGTGCAGGTGTAGAACGAGCGGAGGATGTGGGGGCTCATTCCAAACCTCCTGAGACGCCTGAGGAAGAAGAGGCGTTGTTGTGCCTTCCTCAGAACTGCGTCTGTGTGGGCAGTCCATGTCAGATCCTCAGCAATGTGTACTCCAAGAAACTTGAAAGTGCTGACTCTCTCCACTGGTGTCCCGTTGATGGTGATGGGAGCGTGTTCTTTCTTCTCTCTCCTAAAATCCACCACCAGCTCCTTGTTTTTGCTGATGTTGAGTGAGAGGTGGTTTTCCTGACACCACTGCGTCAGAGCGTGCACCTCCTCTCTGTAGGCCATCTCATCATTATCGGTGATTTGGCCCACCACCGTTGTGTCATCAGCAAATTTAACGATGACATTGGAGCTGTGTTTGGACGTACAGTCATGTGTGTACAGGGAGTACAGGAGTGGGCTGAGAACACAGCCCTGTGGAGCACCAGTGTTGAGGATCAGTGTGGATGACGTGATGTTGTTCATTCTGACCACCTGGCGTCTGCTTGACAGGAAGTCCAGGATCCAGTTGCACAGAGAGCTGTGTAGGCCCAGAGCCTGGAGCTTCACCACCAGCTTGGCAGGCACTATGGTGTTGAATGCTGAGCTGTAGTCCACAAACAGCATTCTCACATATGCGTTTTTGTTTTCCAGGTGAGACAGAGCAGTGTGCAAAGGGAAAGCAATTGCATCATCAGTTGAGAAGTTGTTTCAGTATGCAAATTGCAGAGGGTCAGTGTTAGCGGGCAGTACAGAGCAGATGTGGTTTTTAATCAGCTTCTCAAAACACTTGCTGAAGATGGGTGTCAGTGCAACCGGACGCCAGTCATTCAAGCATGTGGTTTTAGCTGATTTCGGTATTGGCACAATAGTAGCTGTCTTAAAGCATGTGGGAACCACAGACAGAGAGGTTAAAGATGTCCGTGAAAACCCCTGCTAGCTGGTGTGCGCATGCTTTAAGTACACGTCCAGGGATGCCATCTGGGCCCGTACCTTTTCGGATGTTCACGCGACAAAAACATCTTGTTAACGTCCGCTACAGAAACAGAGAGTGTGCTGGCGGTTTCTGTATTGGCCGCGGGAGCGCGCTGTGTGTGTGCGATGTCCTGGGCTTCAAAGCGGGCGTAGAACGAGTTGAGCTTGTCCGGGAGAGACGCAGCAATGTTCACAGTGGCGGGTTTGTTACTTTTAAAGTCCGTGATGTAATTAAGTCCCTGCCACATGCTCCTTGCGTTATTGGTGTAAATTGACCCTCTACCTTGTCTTTGTATTGACGTTTTGCTGCTTTGATCGTTTTCCTGAGGTTGTAGTTTGCTTGTTTTAGTTCCTCAGCATTTCTGGATTTATAAGCGGAAGTTCGCACTGATAGGGCTGTTTGAACTTCGCAATTGATCCATGGTTTTTGGTTGGGGTAGATACGGACAGTTTTTGTTGGGACCACATCTTCTATGCACTTTCTGATGAAGCACGTAACGGTGTCTGAGTACACTTCGATGTCGTCATTAGAAGCTGCCCGGAACATCTCCCAGTCAACGTCATCCAAACAGTCTTGTTAGTGCTATATTTTTGTGAGTGCTCGCTCACTTTGTACAAGACCTGTCCAAAAATATATTTCTGCCACTAATACAAATCCGCTATTATTGTTGCACTATCGTTATTTTTCTGTTATCTACCGAGATTTGAAATATGTTATTTATTTCCCCTCCAATCATTTTTAATCATCACATTACATTTTGGTCATTTTCCCTCCAAATAAAATTTGCCCAGAGCCGCGCAACATATGACCTCTAAATAAATACAGTTGCTGTGACTTGTAGCTTTATTTAGCACCCCTATAAGAGAGAGTGGCATAACAGTGTTTAGGTATGCGGTTGCTTTCGCTTTTACACATAAACATGAAAAAACTAGTTTCGGCTTTTATTTAATTTATATGAACAAAGAGATTGTTTACATTCCATTACCAAGGCAACTACTGATGCATTTTGTGCAACGTTCCAAAGAACTTTGTTGCAGCACAACAGTGGAAAATGAAACCGTATCCTTGCTGTCTGGCATGGAATGGAACGGTTCAGCTTAAAGATCAGTTCAGCCCGACAGTGGAAAAGCAGCTAATGATGTCACGTGCACCAAATTTATAGTTATCACAGATACATTGAGAGAAAAAAAAAAAGACATCTGTGCAAATTGTGAACAGTCCGTACATGGCATTCCTGATCTACGGAGACACAGATATCAACAAAAAGGAATGCGTCATTGTGTACGGTCATATCTTGCGGAAATGAAGGCCGGTGATTATCCTAATTAGACACATTGAGGTCGGGCATGCCCATGCCCAAGGTAAGCCATATCATGTAGCCTATGTCAATAGGCTAATATACCTACCGTCTCATTACTGCATAAACCAAATGTTATATTCTTATAAGTGAAAAAATAGATTGTCCTATAAACTTTTTATCTGGGAAGTATACAGTACTATTGTTTTATTTGTTTAATTTAATAATTAAAATATAAAAGTATGCAGCCTCAAAGAAAGCATTTGCTGCACTTGGGGACCAGTGCAGTAACTGACTGGAGAAAATCATTGCTCTAGGTTCTGATGGTGCGGTGCTGCTGTTAATTTAGGCAGCAGAGGGGGTGTCATTGCTTTTCTGCAGCAAGAGGCGGGTGACCACATTGTGCTTTTCCACTGTATGCCTCACAGGTAAGACTAGAAGATAAGATATGACTGACACCCCAAAGTCACTGTAGCTATGTTTCCATCCACCTATTTTTATGTGCATTTTGGATGTGCTCATAAAAAAAACGATTGATGGAAACCCTAAGATGCGCATAAATGTTGAAAATGCAAATAAATACATATGCGCATAACTGAGTAGGATCAACTTTTTATTCGATAAGAAAAGATGCGCATAAACTGCAATGGAAACACTTTTACTGAACAAATTTGAGTATGCTCATTTAAGAAGTCATGTGATTTTGTTATAAGAGATCATGTGACAATGAAAATGTGTGTGAATGGACAAACCTGCTGAGCACACTGTAAAACATTAGAAATGTTGTTTTGGTCATTCTAAAATGCCTTACCCATTTCAGTATTAGTGTTATTATATTATTATTGACCTCCAAAATCAAGAGCGTCTGTGCTGCACATCTCAGGCCTTCAAACGCCCCTGTGCATTCACTGCGTGTCAGGATTGCCTTCTAAGGCGCAAGCAATTCATCAAATAAAGAAAAGAATCATGCAGCTTCTCCTACCGCAGCAAATTCCATTTTTACTTTTGATATTTGGTGCCAGTTAATCAGGTGGTGACGATTTTGTTAGCTTTGACTTGTTGGATAGAAACTTTGCTTTATTTGCACATTTATTTAATAATCCAGTTTTGCGCGCAAAGTTGATTCGCATTTTTGTATAGAAACACAGCTTTTGAGTTATTTTCTTTTATAGAGCAGATGTATTTGCATTTAAAATGTGACCATCTTTTCAGATAGGAATTGGTTATGTTGCAGTGCAGAGGGACAAGGTCAGTTTTTGTTAACGTTCTTTCTTAAAGGGGTGGTCCACTACGATATCATATTTTAAACTTTAGTTGATGTGCAATGTAGCTGTGTGAACATAAACAACATCTCTGAATGTAATATGCTCAAAGTTCAATGCAAAAGGAGACATTGGTTTTTACAGAGTTAGCTTAGCAAAGCCTACAGCGAACAAAGTTTGGGTACTACAAAAAAATATATCCTGTCTTGGAATCTGGGCTGGTGCAGAGGTTGTCGGTTGCCTTATAATGTCCAAAAGTTGTTGTTCAGTGTTACTTGTTGTGTTTGATCATCTTCTCTGCCTTGGAGACTGACTATCAGTAATGAGTTCATGTACTCTGGGATGTGCAGTGGGGGTTGGGGTGTGATGTCTTGATGTAAGTGGTGGTGTGGGGGTTTTAGACAGTTTTGGGGGAGTTTTGGATCTTTAAATGGTTTGTGAGGGTGTTACAGGCCTCTGTATTAGTTTAAGGGGACTGTATGGTCTACTAAGGTCTGCTATCTCTGTATCCACATCCTCCACTGTCATATCCACTGGCTCTTCCTTACTCTGCAGAGTACAGATATGGCTACTAAGAACGCGCGTTTCTTCCTGCGCAGTACTGCAGTTTGTGATCCGTAGTCACGCGCCGCCGTAAAGTCCACATTTTCATTTTTTTTAAAAAACATTTCTGTGCTTTATGCAATAGCCACCAGGTGGCGCAAGGAACAACCGCTTTTCCATTGACTTACAGTAGTTGCCATGGGTGCACGGACAGTATTTGTATACAAGAGCGCTCGATTCCTCCAGCGGCTGGGTTTCTTTATTTATTTATTTTGGAGAACAGGCCCGGTTTGGCTAATCGGAAGGGCCGGGAGAATTTCCCGGTGGGCCGGTCCGTTTTTTAGCCGAAAGGGCCTGTGTCCGTAGCTGCTTGCATCCACAGCAGTCGCACTTTTTTCATTTATTTGATCATAGCCTCACTCTTTTTATCCATTATTTTATTCATTATTTTGCCGCAACTCCGCATTTTTATTTATTTTATTTATTTATTTAGGTAATACTGTAGTCAAAAGTGTTGCAGATGACCGTGTAAAACATTTCTTGATCCAAACGCACTGGAATGACAGCACCACTGTGGTCCAGTGGTCAGCACGTTGGATTATGACGCCGCCAGCCCGAGTTCGAACCTCGTCAGGTTAATTTATTTATTTATTTATTTTTGTTAAGACATAATACTGTTTGGGTTACTTATATAGGTGGACATATTTTATTTTTTGTATGACCACCGTTAGGCTAGCGGGTAGTGAAAAACGGCTTGTCATGTTTTGTCATAATTAGGTCATTAAGTACTAAAACTGTACGTTTAAGGCTATATTTTTTTCCAAGTATGTTTATAACGTGCCGAATTCAAAGTTATAGCGAATGTTGTAGTAAAATGACAAAAATATGTTTTATATGATGTGGTAAAATTTAAAAATTTAATTTTACATGTAAAGCTTTATCTGAAGGATATCTAGGAGAATCAGTCTAGACATGCAAATAAATAAATCAACAAATGAGTAAATAAATGAATAAGTTCCTACATAAATAAATAAATGGGTAAATACGCAAATAAATAAATAAATAAACATGCAAATAATTAATTAAATGAGTAAATAACTGCACAAATAAATACATACACAAATAAATAAATGAGTAAATAAATAAATGCACAAATAAACAAATACATATGTAAATAAATTAATAAATGAGTAAATAAAATAAATACGCAAATAAATAAATAAATATACAACTTCCTGCATAAAAAATATATATAAATAATTAATAATGTGGTCAGATAAATAAATCAACTACATGAATGTTATTGTTGTGGGAATATGAAATGAAAATGCTAAACTAAATGCAGATCCATTCATTTATTTTTGAACTTAGTTTCGTATTTACTTTTTCTCAGCTCAACATGCTACTTTAAATATTATTGTCCATTTGACTAAAGATAAATGATCAGGAATTGTTTTATCGAGAGATGTAACAATGATTTTAAAGTTGTTGCTGTCCTTGGACGGAGAGCAGAAATGTTACTCGCTTGTATTAATTTCAATATGGCTTATTAGTTACGATTAACGGAGTATAATTTTATATACAGTATGCAATTAGGTGGTATATAAATCTATCTATCGGTTTTCCAGAGTTTTTGTCATGTTAAAAAGGTGCATGTGTGTGAGAAACGGAGTGAAAGAGAGAAATGACGCTTGTTTATGCATTTATTCATTTATTAATTTAAGTTATATTTAGTTATCTTATTATTATTATTATTATTATTATATATTTTTTTATTATTTATACCGTTTATATTCGACAGTTAATTTTCCTGGAGTTTAAAAACAAACATTACAAGCTTACATGGCAGGCAAATTTATTACATTATAAATAAAACTTAATTGAATGCTTTTCTTCACGAATGTAACACTTTTTTATTGTATTGTTATCGCTATATTTTTTTAATGATATTTCAATCTACGATGAGATGAGTTTACACGCTGTATTAATCACGCACAGAAAGTGATAACTTGTCAGGCCCGGCGCCATGGATGTCATAACTGAGGGGGCGTTTTAATCCCATAGGGGGGCACTAGACCTGGTGACTGATTTTGGACCCTTTTGTTCCTTTCATTTAGGTTATTTATTCACTTATTCATTATTACTTTGCATTACTGCCTAAGTTACTGACTTAAGGCAGTAATATATGTTTTATAGTGATAATAATATGTACAGTTGCTTTAACTGGTTTTATCAATGAAAGTTATGCAACGATACCGTTTACATAAACAGACGGATCATGGCTTCAGCACAAAACGAGTGCTTTAAATCATATTATATTCTCCTTATTTCTTTCCGTTTTATTTCGAATAATATAAATGTTTAAAGTTTTAGGTAAAGACATCAAACTATGCCCACACATGCAAGTTATACTATTCTATAACTGGTAAATGAGTGAAATCAGCATAACCGTCATCACGATTCACGTTTGTTTTATTTGGTTTATTTATATTGTGTAATATCCGATTTTTGTATGCTTTTCTCAACACATATTTTATCTACATCTTTATGACGCGGTTAGCTAAAATGATATTACACAGCAGTTTTTATGTTGTTCTGTTGTATTCATATTTTGTATTATCTCCAAATTAATAAATGAATAAATGCATAAACAAGCGTCATTACTCTCTTTCACTCCGTTTCTCACACATGACATGCATGGACCTTTTTAACATGACAAAAACTCTGAAAAACCGACACAACATTAACATTCTTGTAATTTATTTATCTCCCCACATTATTAATTATTTATATATGTATTTATGCAGGAAGTTTATTTATTTATTTGCTTATTTATTTTATTTATTTACTCATTTATTTATTTATTTATTTGCGTATGTATTTATTTATTTGTGTATTTATTTGTGTATTTATTTATTTACTCATTTAATTACTTATTTGCATATTTATTTATTTATTTATTTATTTGCGTATTTATGCAGGATATTGCCTAATCAAAGCACTTCGGTAAAAAACGGCTATTTCATGACAAAGGACTGGAAATAAGCGAACGATCTATTTGCAGGATAAGACAAAATCTTGGATGGAGGTATGGAAAAACGCAACATTGCTCTATGATCAGAGACAAAAATAAAGAAATACGTCTCCAACAAGCCCGCAGATGGATTACTGACGAAACAACGGTGGCTTTTGATCGCTTTGCCACCATGTCATTTCGTAAGACTGGAAGACATGTTGCAAAGCCAAAGCTAAAACATCCGCTAAAAGTTCATGTTTGAGGAGCAATATCCAGATTGGGTCCGGGACCTATTGCAATATTCGAGGGCATAATGGACCAATCTTTCTTTGAAAGTGCAATTATAAAAGAAACGGCTGCCCCATACATAAGAGAAAACTTCGGAGTACATCACCGCTTCTTTCAGGACAATGACCCGAAGCACACTGCTGCAAGCAAAGTCATTGTTGCAGAGGGCATAAACTGGGTCAAGACTCCGGCCGAATCCCCCGGATTTCTGTATTTTCTCCCCACATTTTGTATTTGATTAAGAAGTTTAAATACAGCATTTAGGTGACATTTTCTGAAATATTTTGTGCTTTATTACAGTAGTTTGTCTTCTGCTTTGTCAAGTTAATTACTAAGATCATGTGCACATATTTTAAAACGACATGTCTAGACTGATTCTCCTAAGCATATTGCAATTCAAAATATTAAATATATTAAATATCCTTCAGATAAAGCTTTACATGTAAAATTTAATTTAATTAATTAAATTTTTTAATTTTACCACGTCATATATAACAAACATTTACTTGAGGACACAGAACTCATGTTTAATTGCGTAATAGCTACAATTTTTTGTAGCATTTCATAAATATCTACAAAAAGTCCCATTGTAATTTCACTTTAAATTTTCAGTTATAACAAATTTATACATTATATGACAGTGGGCAACTTTTTTTTCTGAACTGAAATATTTGCCCCCTATCCAGCTTTTTTAAATACAAACATGTTGTTGAAACGTATATAAAAAATATTAACTAATCACGTTCCAAAAAGATTGTAGGAAAAAATGTACAGCCACAGTGAAGTTTATTTTTAGCCGCCATTTCCTTTATTTTCAGTGCGTTTCTTGAACTCTTTGTCCTTTTTTCAAAAGCAAAACTTTCGAAGGCCTTTGGTTTTACAGTTAGCCAGACAGCAGCAATTCCCCCACCCCCATTCCACTTTTCGTATGCTAATGTTTCCAGCCAAACCGTTTTTTTACTCACAAGCAGGGACGTGCAGTGACATTTTAAGGAGTAGGGGCTCAAGTGGAAACTGGCACTTTTTATTAAATAATAATAATAATTGTACCTTAATAAATAAAATATAATAAAGGAGATTTCATCCTAAATTCACCATATGCTCACCCTTAAAAGGATAGATAGTTCATTAAAAACTGAAAATTCTGTCACCATTTACTCACCTTTTACTTGTTTCAAACCTATTTGCCTTTTTTTTTTCTTTTGTCAAACACACAAAATAGTATTTTGAAGAAAGCAGGAAACCTGTAACCATTGACTTTTATGGTATTTGTTTTTAAAACCAAGATGTACATAAATTTTTTTATTTTTTTTTAAATATATTTCATATACTTTATTTTAATTACAAAATATACTTCCTTTCTATTTGAGATAAATGTATTTTCGATGTGATATGTAGTGGGGAGAAAAAAGAAAATCATGTTTACCAACGCGCTGGTTTCGAACCGGGATCTTGATCATGATTGATCACCTCAGAACATGTTGCCATACGCCTTACAACCACGCCACAGACTACTTTGCTATTTTTGTCTCTGTCGATCAAACGGTGTTGCTGCCATATGTTCTGCCATGTGTACAGTACATATTTCACACAACCACATTTAAAAAAATGAAACTAAATTAAAAACATGAAACACACTGAAACTGGGCCATTAAATTTAAATTGTTTAAAAAAAACATAACAGTAATTTAATGTCTGTTGTTATGGAGCCGCTTAGCTCACGTCCTCTGGCTGCTACAGTATATCCGTTCAGTGTGCTCACTATGTCACATAACTGCCCCCTGCTGGCCATGTACTGCTTGTGTTAGGGTCTTTTGCACAGTGCCGCGCATTACTGCGGAGATGCACGAGATTTGTTTAAATCACTCGCGCATTCTCTGTAGCCATATCTGTATGTCTGGAACTTCAAATTAATTAATAGATTAGTACATTTAAAACAGCATACACAATGTACTTCTATAGTTTAGTCAAGATTTATTGCCATCATCATTCAAATATTATAATGCCACTATGAATGCAAAAGATTTATAAGACACTCTTACTAAAAGTGTTAATATTTTAAAGTAAAAACAATTATTATAAAGGACACAATACATACTAAACTTCTAGGCTGCATATATGGCAATAGGAAGGACATTCCTCTTTCATACTTCCACTCCCTTATAGTGCCACCAGCTGAACCACTGGGAAAATTTGTTTTGCTTTTTATTTCTAACAAAAGCGTCTCTTAACACCTTCCATCTTCGCTTGCATTCATTCACTGTAAAAAAATATATATACACATAATTAATATACAAAATTAATTACAAATACATTTTTAACATTTATTTCCTTATTTTTTTAGGTTTCTTGCAACTGGAGAGAGCTTCAGTAGCCTGGCATTTCAGTACAGACTGGGAGTAAGCACTGTGGCTCAGTACACATGACATGCAGAGCCATAGAAAACAACAGGATGGCAACGCAGTTCCCACAACCAACAGCAGCAATGTGGAGAAAAATTGCTTCCAATTTTTGGTTGAAGTGGAACTTCCCAAACTGTTCAGGTGCTATAGATGGGAAACATGTCACCATTGTGGCACCTGCGCACTCTGGGAGCATGTACTTTAATTACAAGAGGACATTTTCAATCGTTCTACTGGCACTCGCAGACGCAGACTACAAATTTTTATTCATACAGGTTGGTGATTTTGGGAGAATGAGTGATGAAGGAGTTTACAGTGCGTCTGCCTTTGGAAGAGCTATGGAGGCTAGAAGCATGTCCGTCCCAGAAGCCTGCCTTTGCCAAGATCAGGTGTACAAGGGCCAATGCCATACACAATGGTGGGAGATGCTGCATTTCCACTAAAACATATTTAATGAGACCCTTTGCAGCGAACAGAATTCCAAGATGGAGAAAAATGTTCAATTACAGACTGTCAAGAGCAAGGATGGTAGTGGAGTGTGCTTTTGGCATTTTGGCATTGTTGTAAACAAATAAATGATGGATAGAAGAGAACCCAGTCCAGGAGACTCGAAACAAGCAGAATTCTTTTATTGAGACGTGTTGGTTAATCTGCAGTCATACAACGTCTTCAAGAAGTCCATGTGTCTGCAGGAGCCTATTGGAGGTCTGCAGCCTGCTAGTTTTATCACAAGTCTGCATTGAAACAAAGATGTCCTGTCTATATTGTCTTCTTAGGAGGAGGGGAGAGGGCTAAACAAAGCATGCAAATTAGGTATTGGGTTAACCAGCATATAGGTGTTAGAAAACCTGCCACACAAGTTAATCAGCAAAGGGGTTTCTTTGGCCTGAAAGTATCACCCTAAGACAAAGGCAGAGTCATTGAAAGCCTGCCCATTGCATTTGCATCACTGACTCAGCCAGTAGTCAGAAAGATAAAGGTTTAATGTCTCTCATAGCTGGGCTGTAAATTAAATGATATAATTAAAAACCAAAGAATATAACTTTTCAGTTATATGTAGATTATTGTTCATTTGAAATTAGATTATATGAATTTATAATTCCACAGCATCCAGGTGGAGGGTACTTCACACAAGGATGAACATACAGCCAGAAAATCCAGACTCTATCGTAATAGCTGCATGCATCCTCCACAATTTTCTAATAAATCTGGCAGAAAATCAGAGATGGCTGGATAAAAGTGAAGAAAGAGGTGACGTGCTACCATCTGTCCAAAACATTGGTGGAAACAGGTGAAGCAGAGAAGCCTATGATGTGCGTGAAAAACTCTGCACATTTTTTTGCTCCCCTGAAGGAAAAGTGCCATTGCAAGACAATATGGTCTTAGCTAAGTAATGGCATAAAGCTATACAGACTGTGATTTTTTTTTATTGACTATAGACAAAGTCCCCTAAACATTATTTTCTTTGTGTACATAATATCCTATTTACTCTGAAGCGTTTGTTTGTATCATTTACATATTGTGGAAAGTTGTACAGATTGTATTTATTGTTTTTTTTTTTTCAAAACTAAATAAAAGCAGGGCTGCCAACTTTTGGCTTTAGCTTGGAGTGAGAATTTAAGCCCCGCCCATATCCACAAGCCACGCCCCCACAACAAGCCACGCCCCGTTTGTTTATAAATATATAAAATTATAAATATATTATTTCAATAAATACATTATTTAATATATGTCGTGATTTATTTTAATAAATAAATTATTTGATACTTTTAAATATATTTATTACAAATTTGAGTATTATTACTATTATACAATTACTCCATTATAAATAAATAAATAACAATGTAAAGATACAACTGAAGTGATATGCTAAGATCATTTAAGAAAACTTTTGCGTAAATATATTAATTTCAGGACAGCATGGTGGCTCAGTGGTTAGCACTGTTGCCTCACAGCAAGAAGGTCACTGATTCGAGTGACATGTGCTTTAGGGGAATTGATAAACTAAATTGGTTGTAGTGCATAAGTGTACAGGTTAATGAGTGTGTATGGGTGTTTCCCAGTACTGGGTTGTGGCTGGAAGGGCATCAACTGCGTAAAACATATGCCGGAACAGCTGACAGTTCATTCCGCTGTGGCGACCTCTGAAATAGAGACTAAGCTGAAGGAAAATGAATGAATGAATATTAATTTTATTAGAATGAAATTCTACAGATTGTATAGAACACAAAAAATGTTTTATAGAATTATTTGTTGTGTGTTTTCTTAGACCTGACTTGTGGCCAAGAATTAGGTTTAAACTCCCTGACTTCATCCTTTCTTTCTGCTTCATACAAAAAAAATCTATCAGGAGACATGCTAGTCAAAATAAGATCATCATCATATTAGTTAAACTTTAATTTTGTTGATTTCCAAAACTCACTGTGTGCTGACACCTGTACATTAAAGGCTGTTACCCCTCCCATAAAACACAGCCCCTCTGAAATGTGCATCTATTAACTTAAATTCATCACTTTTTAATAACATCATTGACACTAATGAGAGTGAACTTTTCCCTTACAGAAGATTACAGATTTGTTTTTACATTTATTTGTAAAACTAGTGCGTTTTAAAATGTGTTTCACTTATTGTTTTTGCTTAATCCATCAAGATAATAATCATATTACATTTTTAATCAATTATGGCCTTTGGTTTTCATGTAGACCGAGAATCGCAATGAAAGTCTATGAAAGGCAGGCCCGGATTAAGAATTCAGAGGCCCCTGGGCACAATGTCTTGTAGGTCCCTTACCTGCCACACCCCTATAGTTGAATTAAAAAATAAGATTAATAAAATATTTTTTTATAAAATTAATCTATATTAACTTAAATTGCCTGCATTTTTTTTAAAGAAATGATATACAGTGCATACATTTCTAGTCTACAAAGATTTAACTTATTTTTAAAGCACACTTTGAAAAAACAAATACTAATAAAACTAGTGAAAATTATTGGATTTTAATATACTTGTTTAAGTTCACAGAAGCAGTACTACAATTTATATTTAAGGGTATTTTTAATGTATAACTTCTACAAAGTTATAATGCATATGATTTGCATATAACACCTCTCCAATCCAGTTCTATGAACTGGAGTCCTCCATAATACACACACTTATTAATGATTCCATGTCTTCCTTGTGATGAAGAGTAGGCAAAATCTGATATGTAGTGGGGGAAAAAAGAAGAATGTGTTCTTCAGACGCTGGACTCGATCCGGGTTCATGATCGATTGTATAAAAGCATAATGTCATGCACATTACAAACTACACCACTCTCACTGCTATTTGTTGCTCTCTTCTGTCAGTCAAATGGTGATGGGTGGGAATCACTCAACTAGCTTCCATCGAGGTGCGCTATTTGCACTTAGCCTAAATAGGGGTGCGTTTCTCGGCACAACACCTGTTGCACAATGCGTGAGCAGCGCCTATTTTTTTTTCGGCGTGCATGTTCACAACCGGGATTCATACCGGGAGCGGCAACGCGAGCAGTGGAACAGCGTCAAGCAGGGGCGGTGCGAGAGCCACGTGGGTATGTTTTCTGCGCGCATGCGTCAGTTTGTTTTACTATTACATTGCTTTCACCAGCGTTGGATCAGTTGCACATGGCATGCATTAAATTCCAGGGGTTTCGTTACTGCGACGTAAAATGGGCGTGGCTCGGTCTGTTTGGGAAACGCCCCCCTAAAAAAAAACAATACTAAGAGGTCACCGATCATGCGCAGTACAGGTTGGTTTTTTTCGCGGTCATTTTAAATAACGTTAATGTTACCGCCAGAATCAAATCAGCTCAGATGGATGATGATGAATCTACCTCCGAGATGGACAACGAAGGAAAGAACAACCATACAGGTTATTTTTGTTTTGTAATGTTATATTTAAACGATATCATTTGCAAAAACAACTAACCACAAGATGTGTAAACCTGTGTTTTTAGCCATTTAGTTTTAGTCCTTAAGAAAATCCAAAACACTTTTTTTAACAATAAAATCCCGGGGCTTTTGTACTTGTATAATAAACCACAAAGTAGTAATAAATGTGTTAAATTAGGTTAACAGTGTTTTTGTAGTTTTACCTATCATTTCTGTTTAAACAAATAAATATTACTTTTTTACTGTAATAAACCATGTAATTTTACTGACTCAATCTTAGTTAATAAACAAAACATATATGAATTTTTGCACAATTATAAGTTAATATAAACAAAAAAATAATTATGTAAACAAAATAGTGTGCACTTTCATTTACTTTCAGACTGGATCCCATCAAATTTCAAGATCTGTACGTTATCAAGAGTTCATTACTGGAATTGTTTCTTCAGAAGATGAACTGAAACATCTACTTGAAAGCCACAAGCGTGTATCTGGCACATCTTATACTGTTTGGTAATTTAACATTTCATATATTTACTGTACGTTTTTTTCCTTATGGGAAATATAGCTGTATCTACGACTGTATTATGGGTGTATCTAGTAAATCTTATTTCACATGATGTAAGGAATTTGTCTTTTTTCAGATACAGTAAAAACATTAACACAAATAAAGTACAACTGTCTGTATAGGGAAATATGTAATAGAAGAATTTTGTTGCAGAAGGTAACGCTTTACAGCAAGTTGTTTATTAAAAATAAAAAGTGTTAGCAATATATTAATTACTACAGTATTTATATTGATAATTCTATTATTAATAATGCAGTTCTTGTTTTGTAAGTTTCTGTTTTCTTCAATTTTTTATATTGTATTTTTCCTCATATAGGTCAGATGACAGTAACAAAAAACAAAAAATGACACCACGATGTCTATGGCGAGTAGAAGATTATTCAGAACACGTCCCACTCTGTAAAAAGAAGAGTGATATATACTTGTCAACATGGAAGAAACTACAAAAAGATGAATTCAGTGTGAAGGTGCCTATTTCTGTTCTTGGTGGCCCACTTTGTCAGAGATTTTAGTCATTTTGAAGACCTTTATTAGGTGATATAAGCATTTTTTTCTAATTGTTAAATGGTTAGATTACCTAAATCTTACTCCTAGACTTTCATTTATCTGAGAGATTATGTTACTCTATTGAGCACTGTGTAAGTACTACTTAAGATACAACAGAAAGATAGTAAAGACATTACTAAAGTAATACATGTGACTCCAGTGGTTAAACCTTGGCTGTATTTTTACCACGTGTCTACAAAATGTCTTTTCTTGCATTATTGGTTAGTGGTTAATAAACAAAACTGTATGGGTCTTGTGGAAGAACATTGTAGCCTGAACTATTCCACAACAGTTGGTGTCTTGGTTGGTCTAAATTAGCTTGAATATATTAATACTTATCACAAGTAAGTAAAGTAAGTCGATTTTATTTATATAGCAGCTGAAACATTGGCCTAAGCAATTAATTGTTAAAGTACTTAACAACATAAAATTATTTAAAACATAAAATGGACAAGACAAACAATAAAAGACCAAAAAGAGAAAACTATTTAAATGCTAAAGAGAAAAGATGTGTAATCTAGTAGTTGGCAAAAGAATAGGGAGATGTTTTAGATAAGAAGAAACTTGATTGTTAAGAGCTTTAAAAACAAACAAAAGGATCTAAAACTTTAATTGTAAAATTAATTGGAAGCCAATGGAGCTAGGCTAAAATTGGAGTAATGTAATCATATTTCTTTACCACAAACAGCAACCTTGCAATAGGCATGGGATGATAACCGTTTTCAAGGTATACTGCGGTTTGGAAAAGTTTTTATCGTCAAAATTTTCTGCAATACCATTTCTAAGGTATGAGTAAGATTTTTTTATTTACTTTTTTGTTTGTTTGTTTTGTTCGTCCAAAAAAATGAACACAGCAGAAGTCAATTCATTTAGCCTGACATGACTGCTCCAAAATATTTGAAATGTTTTTCAAAATAAAATATATTGTGTTCAAAAGAGAAAAAAGTTGTTGTTTTTTACCCAGACATTTAAAAATAATATATTTTAGAGCAGTAATCACAATACTGAGAAACTGTGATATTTTTATCCAAGGGAATCATGCCGTCAGAATCTTATACCGGCCAATGCCTACCTTGCAACAGCATTTTCTACTAACTGAAGATGTGATAATGACTGAGGAAGACCCGAGTATAATGCATTACAGTAATCCAAATGTGAAGTAATGAAAGCATGAATAAACTTCTCCAAATCATGAAAAGACAGAAATGATTTAAGTTTAGCAACAACCCGTAATAACAACTGTAAATGTATGGATTTCTTACATTTTAAAAACGTAGGATTCAATTCTCCACAATTAATTTCACAGATTAGGAACCTAGGTATCATAATAGACTCAGAATTATTTCTTTATTATCAGAATTATTTTCTTGTTTATTTAAACAAATAAATTCCGTTGTTATGAAGATTTAATTGTGGAGAATAAAATGCTTAGTTTTTAAAAAGAAATCTATACATTTGCACACTTTACATTTGTCTACATACATTTAATTCAAATTTAAAACATTTGCTTAAATGTTTGTTTGTTTTTAAAGCAGGGAAACATTCTGTTTTATTCTGCAAAACGAGAAGCATGCCCACATTACAAACTGTTATATGCCATACAAAAGTTTTTTCACTCGCAAATAAATGCTAGTGCCTGGCCCTCAAAATATGTAATTAAAGTCTTATTTTCTTTCATTCTGCAGCATACTGAACATGAACACCAGAAGAAAAAGATTCCATATACAAAACAGCAAGAAAGTAGATTGCCCAGCAAAACTTTATGTCCAATACTTAGTAAGGTAAGCATTATTTTACCATACACAGGAACACCATCTGTAAAGGGAATATTGATATGCAAAAATGTTTGGTATAATAAAAGGCAGTTTCTCTTCTTAAAACAAAAAAGTGATAAACTTTAGAATAAAATTAGCTGCACAACTTAATACAGCTTTAAAATGGTTAGAAAAGTGGGTGTCATTCACTAAAATTGTGAATGTAATTGATATTTATTCCCACATTTCAATTTCTCACAAAAAATGTCTAATTCGCAACATATGCTTATGTACATGAATTTGTTCTTAACCTTGTTATGCTGTCATTTTGTTGAATTCAAAGTATTCTAAATAAGCAATTGTGTGCCAGAGATAGGACATTTACATAAAACACTCCAAAACCATGTCAATATAAGGAAATATAAGAAATATATTGTCCTGTTTTTCTAGACTATAAAAACAGACACCCTCAGTTGATACTGCTGTACTTGTGTTGATCATATAACAGTAGTTTAACATATTGGATAGTTATAAAAGGGGTATCATTAAACCATGTTGTTGTTTTTTTTTATAGATATGACCAGTTTGCTGTTAATAAAAGTAGTTCCAGGATGGAAAAACAAATGGCAATTAAGGGTGTTCTGGAGTCATTAAAAGGAGACGCCACTATCACTTCAGAATTTATCCATGTCAAAATACCTTTGGCAGAAGCTCACAAAAACCACAGCACTTCGCAAAACAGTCATTTCTCAAATAACACATTCCATGGTGTGTGACAAAATACAGTCACTTGGAATAACCTCAGTCCCTTTCCTGAAGAAGGTTCTGAAAACCTTTGTACACAAAGAGCTCTCAGATTTGGGAAGTGTTGAACCACATCCACATGACCCATCATACTACCCTTCAAGCCATGTTATCCAAAACCATGTGCATCGAGCCTTAGTTTTGGGAAAATATTCTGGCTTGGATCAACTGCAGGTCGAAAAGAAAATTGATAAATGGAAAATAACAGATCCAACTGCCAATTTTTTCTTTAGGAAATGTACAGAGAACAACATTGAGCAGACAGTTGTGAAGTTTGAAGTGAAAGCAAAAGATCAAGGATTTCCAGATTCAGAAGACTCTGATTTGGAGTGTAATGACACACAAGACATAACATCTTCACAAGAAACTTTCTTGTTTATTCATCAGAATGCACAACAACAGGAGTTACTTAAGCGCTATGCAGATATGGTTCTTCTTGATGCTACTTACAGAACAACAAAATATGCATTGCCCTTGTTTCTTCTTGTCGTTCGGACAAATGTTGGATACAAACCCATAGCTGAGTTTATTTGTGAAAATGAGACGACTGCTGCAATAGCCGAAGCCCTCAACATCTTGAAACAGTGGAATCAGCATTGGGAACCAAAATACTTAATACTTGATTACTCACAACAAGAATACCAAGCTTTGGAACATGTATTTCCAAATTCTCAGAAGTATCTATTCCATCGTGAGCAGGCTTGGATGCGATGGACAAGGCAAGGTATGGATGAAGTAAACTTGCATTTACAATATATAAAAGGTTGCACTGCTTTTAAAAACTACTCCTCAGAATATATACCCCAAAGTTTTAATCATGATAACAATCAAATTGAAATTTAGACATTGGTTGCCATTTTTTACTCATTATTAGGAGTACACCAGTACAGACTTTCCGTAAACCAGAAGTTAGTTATGTTTTATACATTGAAAAATTGGGGCTGCACGGTGGCACAGTGGGTAACATGTTCGCCTCACAGCAAGAAGGTTGCTGGTTCGAGCCTCAGCTGGGTCAGTTGGCGTTTCTGTGTGGAGTTTGCATGTTCTCCCCGTGTTGGCGTGGGTTTCCTTCGGGTTATCCGGTTTCCTCCACAGTCCAAACACATGCGCTATAGATTATATAAACTAAATTAGCCGTTGTGAATGAGTGTGTATGGATGTTTCCCAGTGATGGGTTGCAGCTGGAAGGCCATCCGCTGCGTGAAACATATGCTGGATAAGTTGGCGGCTCATTCCACTGTGGCAACCCCAGATTAATAAAGGGACTAAGCCCAAAAGAAAATGAATGAATGAATAAATACATTTCAAAATTTTCATAACCTTTCACAGCCTATTTTCCTTTTTTTCCAAAATTGTATGCTATTCTATTGATATATTTATTAGTAACAGCTGTAAGATGCAGTTAACACGCACTGTTTGGTTCGAAGTATAGTGGTAATCATGTCTAATTAATAGGTTTGACTATACCAGAAATTTTTGATTCTGAACTGTAGAGTGACTTTTATGGAATAATCAAGCTTGTATATTATTATTTGGAGGTGTTCAAGTACATTTGCATAATTTTATTAATGTTAGGTGTAAAAAAAATTTGGAATTACCACTATTGTATTGACTTTTCATCTCCTCTGTACTCTCCCTGACAGCCAAGATCAAGTTGTCCCCTTCTGAGCAAAATGAACTACTTCACCACCTTCGTGACATAGCTAGCGCCCCAAGTGAATCATCTTGTGATAGGGAGGTTGAAAGACTGAAGGAGAGCAAAGTTTACAAATCCCTTGAAGTCAGAAATTATGTTGATAAAAGGTGGTTATGTATTCAGGAGGTGAGATTATGCACCTCATGTTCTGTATTCTACATTTCATGTTCAATTATTGTACATTTAAACAAAAAGAAGATAAAAGGGCAGGCAGAAATTTCGAGCACTACCACTTTGTTTGTGCTTGTTATTTACTTGTATTAAGCTAATATTTTTATTGTTTTCCAGAGGTGGTGTAGGGCCTATGCACCACATGGATTCTCTGTGGCAGTCACCAACAACAATGGAGTTGAGGCACTCATTAAATCATTAAAGAGTTTCTACCTCAAATTTTCTGGAACAGGAAGTGTTTCATCTCTGCTTGAAACTCTAGTATGCGAGTTGTTCCAGAGCAGTTGCTGTCATACACTAGACTCAACTTTATGTACAGTAGTGAATGCAAGAGTTACAATCCAGCTGTTCCAGCATTCCTGAAAGACAGACCCAGAAGTTTTGTCAAACATTGCTTGAACTGTGTCAAAGCAGCTTCCAGTTATTCCAAAGAGCACATAGAGGTGCTTGGAAAAGAGTCTTTTAAGGTCAAGAGTGAGACAACTTCTAAATGGTACCAAGTAGAACTTGGTGACCCATCATGTGAATGTTTCCACTTCAAAACAACATTCCTACCATGCAAGCATTTTTTTGCCATTTTTAAGCACACTGAAAAAAAATGGGTTGACCTTAGCCCGGAGTACCGTCAAAGCCCATATATAACTCTGGATTTCAATGTTGCTTTAACACAAGATCCCCTGAGCAATGAAATTAGCACTCAGAAAGACGTCTCTGATGTTTGTGATAGTCCTGTACCATGCACGGAGAAGCAGACATAGGGTACTGAATCACAATCATCACAAGTTACAGTCGATCAGCTCAAGACTTTGCATGATATATCATATATATGCACTGATAAAGAAGCTATCAAGAGTGCTTCCAGAGTAGTTCATGGTCTTTGTGAGACCCTGAAATCCTGTTTACCCAAGAAAGATGGCTTGGTTCTCCAGGAGCAAGAATCTGCCAAGAAAAACCTCAGAGCTTTACCAAGTCACTTGAAAAGAGGCAAAGTAAAAACAACCAGGAAAATGGAAAATGGTTCCAGTAGATGCAAATGAAGGTGTGTTTGATTTATTTATTTTTTTCCATCATGTACAATGATTTTTAAAGTGATATTTTTTTTAAGGAATACAGTATTAAACTGCATGAAACTTTTCATCCTTTACATGCCCTCATGTTTTTCCAAACCCAGATATAATACAGTATATTTTTAATTAATAATAAATCAGTGAGGTTAATGTGCCATATTTGATGTGTGTTCATTTGTGTTTATGTGAACAAAAATCAAAATTAAATTAAGATTAAGTTTGATTGTCTATTTAGAAAACTTTGATGTTTTATGTACTTTTTGTGTCAGGATTTTCTTTTCTTTTTTTTTTTTTTTGGTTTTGATTTCATAGATGTCCTAAAATAATGTGAATTTTCATTTTCCTTTTGGTTTAGTCTCTTTATTCATCAGGGGTCGCCACAGGAATGAACCGCCAACTTATCCAGCATATGTTTTGCACAGCGAATGCCTTTCCAGCTATAACTCAGCTATAACTCAGTTCTGGGAAACATCCATATATTCTCAGATACACGCATACACTATGGCTAATTTAGTTTATTTAATTCATCTATAGCGCATGTGTTTGGACTGTGGGGGAACCGGAGTACCCGGAGGAAACCCACACCAGCACGGGAAGAACATGCAAACTCCACACAGCCAACTGGCCCAGCCAGGACTCGAACCAGTGACCTTGCTGTGAGGCAACAGTGATAACCACTGAGCCACCGTGTCGCCATGTGAAATTATAAAAGTTAAAATATTAATTTCGATTCCAAAGTCTTTCATGAGCATTTGGAAAGGATCACAGACGTCTCATGTTTGGTTAAATTAACTAAACTTACAATTTTAACATTTTTTATTTTGATTTTTTTTTTTTTTGGGGGGGGGGGGGGGGGGGGATATTTTAAGGTACAGTAACTGGCATTTATTTATTTATTTAATATTTAAAATCTCTGTTTGTTATTTTGTCATGTTAATATGATGTTTTAATTGAATTTCATTATCAGAGGATGCAAATCTCCATAACAAATAAAAAACAAATATCCCAGAATGCCAAAGCACAGATGACACAGAAATGGAAAAAAGCTCTTTCCAGGTAATATACACCACTTTATCTTACTTTGCTGTTAATGCTAAATAGCTCTCTTGAAATTGATCAAGTTGTTTTGTGCATTTGTTTTGACATAAAGGCACATGGCGTGGATGTCTACAAAAAAGAAATGACAAAACTAATGACAATTGCACATGATGATGGATGTACTCAGTTGTACCATAGTGAGCACTCACCCGTGCTGACAGAGGTGAAATGTTGCTTTTGTATTTTATAAATTAAGTCTGTCCACAAATCAAGATTATATGACCCCCAACCCCCACTTTATGTCTAGGACATGGAATCTGAGGTGAAGGATATCCTGGCACTAGAAAACCCAAACCTGGTGATCAGTACTGCCTTTAAACAGTGTATTACACAGAGTGACTTGGCCACACTGAAGGAGGGCTGCTGGCTTAATGACAAGGTAAGATTTACAAAATGCAATTAACTATTTATTTTTTCAAGACACAAGCCTTTTATTAAATCAAATTTAAGTTATTCTTAGTTTTATTTAATAAATTGGTGAATTTTTACAGCACACCAAGGCTGGGTATTGACAGAAATGTAAAGATTGCAATTGATTTTGACTCATTCAAGCATTAGATTCATTTGTTTTATTAATGTCCTTTATTGAAACTCTGAGCAATTATGAGACAATTTTAATATTGGTAAAATGTACATATTTTTCAACATAGCTTAAAACATTCATTTATATTAATTTGCTGCCAAAATTAGTACTGTAGTGAACATGAAGAGATAATTGGTTCATGCCAACTTACTGCTTCATTAAAACAAGGCACCAACACAATGTCTTATTCTACTTTAAGCAACATATTGTTTGAATTTGGTAATACATTGGTTAAAATTGTAAATCAGACACTTGTGTCGTATAAAAAATGTACCAAAACAATGTAACATGATAAAACATTTTTTTTTCATGCTACAAAGTTTTGTTCGTTCTACTGAAGACAGAATAAAGTAAAAGACAGATTTTTGGAATTTAGGAATCAATATCAGTTTATAATTACTAAAAATCATTTAAGATTAAAAATATATATTTTATGTCTTGCACCTTATAAATCTCCACTGCTTAATGTACTTTAATATTATTTTCAGTGCACTAATAATAAATAAATGTTCAAAAGATGGTAACTCCTTTTTTAACCTCCAAATGACACTATACTTTATAAAGGTTTGTTTAATCAATAGGTATATATATGTATAATTGTAACTGTGATTACCATTATTCAGGAGTCAATAATTGTTTTTGTGCATTATATGTAATTTTTTTTATTAACTATTAAAACACAAGGGTTTGAAATACAGCGTTACCCGAAAGATGATAAATCTGATGATGTGTTTAAAAATATCAATGTAATCAGACTATTGTTCTTCATAAAGCAATAATATTTACCAATGTTATTTACAATATATCACCAATGTTATTGGTTCCCAAAAATGAGTTTTCCCCCCTCTCTTCTTTTTTCAAGATTGTCAACTTCTATTTGTCCTTGCTGATGAAGAGAAACAGTGAACAGGTGGGAAGCCTTAAAATATTTTCTTTCAGCACGTTTTTCTTCCCAAAGCTTCAGAGTGGTGAAGGCCATGCAGCAGTGAAGAAATGGACAAAAGCTGTGGATCTCTTAGATTTACATGTATGTTTGAAAACTGAAAAACACAATTAACTCACTGCCTATATTGCTTCTTACCAACAGGTAGTTGATTTCAAATCCAAGACCATACAGTGCTATGACTCAATAGGTCAGAGACATGATGAGATCTGTCACGTGTTGTTGTAAGTCTCTCTTTATTTTTGCAGTTATGTTGTGGTTTCATTGTTTCTCTTCTCTAAATATCTGGATCTGCATCTGTTATATTTACCAGAAATTACATCACAGAGGAGGACAAGGTCAAGAAAGGCTGTGTCTTGGAGGCTTCCAGGTGGACTGTTGGCAGAATGAGAACCAATGTATGAAGCTGTATAATGATTTAAATTAATCTTCTTTAATTATGTCATTTTAAAGCTACATGTTCTGCTTAAAATTGTGTCTAGGCAATTCCTAAACAGGTGAATGGGAATGACTGTGGTGTTTTTGCCTGTAAATATTTCCCAAGGAAAGCCGCTCACTTTCAGCCAGGTACATGATCAATCAACAGTATTCATATTGACACCAATAATTCTCAAATGTCTTACAAACTTTTAATTAATTTTTTATCTCTGTAGTGTGACATTCCACTGTTCAGGAAAGTTATGATTTGGGAGATTGTACACAAGAAGATTGTGTAAGCCTTTAATAAATGAGTCAGTCAAACATGTTTATGTCATGTTATTTGTGTAAATTCTGTGTGTAATTACGAATAATTATAAGGATTTTTTCACAGTGTTAATAAAAACTGGTATAACTTCTGTGATAGGACATATGAATAGATAGAACTAATGTGAAGTCAGTGAGCCTATTAAAGGAAAAGGATATTCCATAACTACATAGTATGAACATGGAATGAACAGGACAGGTAAAATGGACACCAAAATTGGCATAGTGTATCTGAAGTTACTGTATATGATGTATAAGTAGGGCTGGGCGATTTTTTCGATTTTTTCGATTAATTCGAATTTACGTTTTAAGACGATTTTATTTTTTACAAAATCGAAAAATCACGATTTTTTTATAAAAATATTAAAGCCACTTTCCCACTATCGTGCCAAACCGTTCTAAACTGTTAGACAACCGTGCTGAATTGTGCTGATTCTGTGTGTTGACGTCGCGGCTCTGTTGATGAGCTACCAGCTGATTTAGCGGAAGCGCGCCAGGGCGGACTAGCCAGCTTCGCTAATATTTTCACGCGCGTCGTGCTGTTGTTCGCGTCCCCGCAGCCGTCTGTCTCTCTCTCTCTCTCTCTCCCCCTCCCTCCCTCTCCCTCTCCCGCGCGAGCTGCGAGACGGGCTCGACAGGTGGAGTCACTTTTAGTCACTTATGCCCGCGCACCCATCGCTCCACACACACACACACACAAGGAAATAATTTCACCTAGTTCAAAGCCCAGATGGCTGGTTTTGTATATTATACCCGCGCACCACCTGAAGGACGGTACTGTATGAATTAAATCATAACCCATGCACCAATAAACAAGTAAAATGAATGAATGAATAAAATAAATATGGATTCTTAAATGTCGGCAGTTTTTACTCCAAAAAATATCAATACATATCGACAAATGTTTCCAACATTTCAGCTATAGGCCATTACACGATTCAGTTAAATATAAGATAGACATTTAAATATATATAGATATGTAACAGGTTTCTGTGGGTTTTTTTTTTTTTTTGTTCACGGTGATCTTTAATATATACTGGGTGGTGGAGCTACGCACAAATATTTTCTAAAACGTCAAGCAGATATTTGTCTATAGCTCGTTAGTTATTTATGAAGACAAAAAATAATTAAAATAACAAAAATAAAACTATAAAATTACAAAGATAAAAAGAGCAGCATTTTGCTAAATATAGTCCTTTATATCCTGATATGCTATGTGTTGTTTCATTTGTTTTTTTATATTTAACTTGATGCATTCGTTATTTAATGTTTAAATACTAAAATCGTTTAAATGGTTATTTTTTACCATCAAAATGTAGTATTTTTTATATCATTACCAACTTTTGATATAAAACCGCTGTTATTTTATTGATTGTTATGAAATAATTTAAGTGCTATATTTTTTATTAGTGAAAGTGCCCGCTCACTTTGACAAGGCCTGTCCAAATATATATTTCTGCCATGCCACTAATACAGATAAACTATTGTTGCATTATCATTGTTTATTTTTCTGTTATGGACAGATATTTGAAATATTTATTTCCCCTCCAATCCTTTTTAATCTTCACGTTACATTTTGGTCATTTTCAATAAAATTTGACCAAAGCTGCACAACATATGACCTGCTGTGACTTCTATTGTAGCTATGTTTAGCATCCCTATATGAGAGAGTGCCATAACCGCGTTTAGTCACACTATTGCTTTTCTTTTACAAGTGAGCATGAAAAAAACTAGTTTCAGCATTTATTTAAATTTAAATGAACAAGGTAAGCTGGTAAGGTAGTTACACAGTAAAATTTTTTTATAAAAAAATAAATAAAAAAATCGAAATCGTGAATCGGTCAAACTTTATGAAAAAATCGAGATTTTTTTTTTTTGCCATATCGCCCAGCCCTATGTATAAGGTATTTAACATGAAACACCTGGGATCAGGACAGGTATCTGATGTTCCTGTATATAATAGAATAACTATCAGACATGAAACACCTGGGATCAGGACAGGTATCTGATGTTAAATAATCTAAAATGATTATACATGAAACACCTGGGATCAGGACAGGTATCTGATGTTACTGTATATAATAGAATAACTATCAGACATGAAACACCAGAGATCAGGACAGGTATTTGATGTTAAATAATATAAAAATGATCAGACATGAAACACCTGGGATCAGGACAGGTATCTGATGTTACTGTATATAATAGAATAACTATCAGACATGAAACACCAGAGATCAGAACAGGTATTTGATGTTAAATAATATAAAAATGATCAGACATGAAACACCTGGGATGAGGACAGGTATCTGATGTTACTGTATATAATAGATTAACTATCAGACATGAAACACCTGGGATCAGGACAGGTATCTGATGTTACTGTATTTAATAGAACAACTATCAGACATGAAACACCTGAGATCAGGACAGGTATCTGATGTTAAATAATATAAAAATGATCAGACATGAAACACCTGGGATCAGGACAGGTATCTGATGTTACTGTATATAATAGAATAACTATAAGACATGAAACACCTGGGATCAGGACAGGTATCTGATGTTACTGTATATGATATATAAAGTATTTAACACAAAACCCCTGGGATCAGGACAGGTCTCTATATTACAGTATTAATCTGACAGGTATCTTAAGTGACTTTGTTTAATATAAAATACACTAACTTCACATGAAACACCTGCGATCAGGACAGCTATTTCAAAGTACTGCATATAAAAGGCATTGGACACGAAACCCCTGCGATTGCGTACAGGTATCTGAAGCAAACGGCTGTTTTCGCAATCTGCGCATGATCTGTGACCTATGCAAATTTACAGATAGGCCACGCTCACCCGATGACGTGGTAGCGGTTACGCTGTACTGAAACCCCTGGAAAAAAAGTGCCTGCCAGTTGCACATACAGAGAATAACATCTTTATAAAACGCTAAAAGTCTTTAACACCGTCTTTATTATAATGGGAAAAATATTCACGGGATGATTTTTTTGCTTGAGAAAATGGATGTGTGGCGTGAGAGCGTGAGAATACTGTCAATTGCGTGACTCTCACGCAATCGGCAGCCCTGATAAAAGTATTAAAAACAAGGTTGTGTACCATCTGCCCACAAAAAAATTTTACACAGGGTATAAAGAAATCACATTGTTAAGGTAATTTTGAGGCTTTAAATTTGTCAAAAGGGTACCTTAAAAGATCAAATGAATAAAAAACAAAGTAACATCTAAAATTCTTCTAAAATTAACATTTTTCTCAGCTTTTGTATAGTTATTTCACTTTTTATAAACTATATTTATAGACAGAAACCTAAAAAATGCTCATTTTAAAGTAATACTTTGTCTGAACTCTTCACATATACTCATGAAGTGTTCATATAGTTTGTTTTCATCTTCATTCAATTATTAACTTCTGACGACCGCATCAGTGTCAAATCAACCGATGTACATATAAACACACACATGTACAGCAAAATTACATGCAATCTCAAAGATAACATTTTACATCTTCAACGTAATTATCTTTATTTGTCTGTACGTTGTGTTTTATAAATGATGAATCTACTCACCATCCATACCGACCGCTTCTGCCACTGCCTCCCATGCCTTTTCTTTGGCTTGTAAGTCTTTATACAACACATTTTTCAGGTCATATAGGACTGTTTGTTGTTGAACCTCTACTATAAGACGAGTGTCATCCATGGTGCCGTCCAGGTGTCTTCTTCTATTCCCAGCTAAACCGGATGCCGTCCTGCACAATTGTTTATGGTGCGTGATGTCATCATGATGTTATAAACTACACAGCATATAATATAACTTGGTCGAAATTATTATATTTTATTGGTTATTGTACTATCAGTGCATTCCCTCTGATTTACTAACTTTAAATATGTTTTTTTCCTTGTCAATGATGTGCATTTTGGCCAAAAGCATGTCCTGTCACTTTAATTGAGTGTGAGCAGCGCTGCAAAAATAGACCCAGCGCCGAAACGATCGCGGCACTGCTGCTTTAGCGACGCTCACCCCTCGCACTGACATGCTGCTTCTGCGTGTGGTATGAAAGCTACAATCTTTTAATATGGACGCAGAAAAAACATGCGCTGCTGACGCTTGCGGTGTGAAACAGGCGTTAGGCCTGGGTATTCTTTCAACAAAGCAACAGTAATTTATGTTGTTGTTAGTATTATTACTACTACTACTAGAAGTAGTAGAATTAAAACTTTATTTAAAATATTTCTGTATTTCATCATATGGGCACAAAACATCCTACAAATCCGATAAACAAGCATGATGCGAGAATGTAAAAGAGAAATGCATGATGCACTTAATACATATGGCTTATACTGCTCTTCAACCCCCAGGGGCCAAGTAGGGCCCCAAATGAACAATACAAAAATGCAGATTTCAAATGATCTAACTCAAAGTGTGATCAGCATATCAAAGTGAAAATTGGGAGGATAACTACTCATGCCATGTTCATACAGTAATGTTGTGCAGTTTTCAGACATATATGGAAAAGTATTTTAAAAAAAACGTGTTTTAAAAAGTGTGAACTGTAAAATATCAAATTTTAGGTTGCTTTTCAGATATGTCATGGGGTCTTATACTGTGAACATATTTAAACAAAGCTTGCCTTTCAATAAACTATTAATATATATATATATATATATATATATATAATTTTTTTTTTTTTTTTTTTTTTTAACTAACCGTTTTACACTACATTTCCCATAAGCCTCTGTCAATTAGGCAAGGGAATAGGTAAACATGGCGCGGTTATTTGTAGTTTATTACTGCGGTCAAAGAACTGGACCTGAAATGCCCATGTAACTGCATAGCATTCATGCCTTATTCAGCTACAATGATATAAAAACATGTTTTTTTTCTCTTTAAAAAAATAAGCAAATGACTATTAAGACAACAATATTAATTGTCTTTGATAGTGCATAATGTGCATAAAGTGTTAATTCCTTAAACACCCACCTCAATTTTCATCTGTTTATGAGACGTTTTACAATATTAATCTTCAATAGGCTATATGCACGGCGGCACGTGACGCATTTCCGGTGAAACGCAAGGCCGCCGGACATTTCCGGTGAAACGCAAGGCCGCCGATCGTACAGTACTGTGCTACAACAGGAGCGCTTCTGATCAAAACAACTAACGTTTTGGAGATTTGTCTTATGCCATTATAGACGCTTATATATGCTTATGTCAGCTATATAAATATGACATCTAAACGTTTGAAAGTGTCATTTCAAAGACGTGAGAACAGTACTTCTAGCTACCACTGCTGTGTTCAGCAATGCACAGCGTTAGAAATTGAACTCTTACCTCAGTTTCCACACGTTTCCAAAAGACAAAGTCGTGCAGAAGAGGTGGGTTGTTAATAGGCTACTAAACGTGAGAATTTTACAGTAACAGAAAAAGACAAGAGTGTACCTGACATTTCCATTATAGCAACCTGATCGAGGCTCGAGTGCCTACCGCATGCAGACATTTAAAGAAGGGAGCTTTAATGGCAAATAATAGTTTATTTTCATTGCCTTTAAAGTTAAAAAAACTGAACATTAATATACATAAACAATTGTTAAGCTACTTTCTAATTGCATTTTTTATTCAGAATAAAGACCTTTATTCACTGTACATATTACATAATATTCACTGTTTATAATTTGAAATTAAATTTAAAAAAAATGTAACATTTTGAAAAAATATTTTGTTCAGATGAACAGAAACAATAACATTTAATCAGTTGTTTTCTCAGCATGGTGCCTTCTTCTGTAACTTGTGCATAGAGAGGTATTTGGGGAGATACGTATCTAAAAATAAATAAATAAATAAATCACCCCTCTGTTTCATGGAACTTAACACATAATCGATCCATTCCAAACCATTGTTCATCCAGCAACCATTCACACCCCACTTCCCTGCAGGTTCCTCAGGTAATGACCACATTTACACATGAATTCATGCTAATGATAGCCAAAAGATTAGCCAGCTAGCAAGCAACTTGGCTAAAAGAGGGTTAGAAAACCTGGGACTTCTAGTGTTAAAAGGGCTTATGGAAAGACACAGCGCTTATTTACAAACACCAAAAAGGGTGGACTGTCAATGATTTTGATCAAGCAGATACTTCAGCATGGACATAAATGTGAGACTGACAGATTGGAAAGTGAGAACAAAGCGGAGAAAGCTAAAGTTTGAGCATTGGTTGAACAATTACAAAATTCAAAAAGGATAGAGAAAGACTGGAAAATGAAAATGACAAGCTATTGACTTTGATCTCCAAACAGCTGGAATCAAGATCTTCAAGCAGCTTTGTTGACAGTGAGGCTGATCTTTCCATCAACACCTGTGTTCATGACTCAATGAACTCAGTCAAACACAGAAGGACTAACGTTGAAATTGACAATGAGGAGGGCTACGAAGAGAATGGAGAGAGACGAACTCGCACTGTAACAAAAGTGGTAAAGAAATATGTTCCATACAGGACATACCATCCAGCTACTCCAGAGCAAGTTGACAAATGGTCAAAAGAGTTGTCAGATGTAAACAAACAACCACAGAAGGTTTGGCAGTTTCTTTAGTGACTGCAGAAAATCTCCAGTTTACATCCATTAGATGGTGTGATGATTCTTAATATCACCCTTAGAGACAATGACCAAAAAAGATTTACAGAAAGTGTTGAAAGAAGGATTGGTGAATCTCAAGAGAAAACAGAGGATGGATGGGAAGCTGTACGAATTTTCTTGTTTGAACAAACCTGCAGAGGTCAATTGGGCAAGAATTACCTCATGTATGCAGAAAACTGAAGAAAGTGTTGCAGAGTTTGAAGAACGCTTTAGACAAACATGGATGGAACATTCAAGTCTGAATACAAGTGAAGATCTTGACAAAGACACTGGAATGCCCCTGAAAACAGCATTTGTCAACAGAGATTTCCAAAGATCTTAAAATCAAGCATGATGACTGGGACAGCATTGGAACCACATTCATCCAGATTGTTGAATGGTCAGCTAAACTGGAGAGAGCACAGGATATCAATCTAAGAGCTCTGCAATCCAAAAGTATGTTTTGCAACAACAGAACAATTGAGAATGAACAAAAAGAAAGTGAGTATCAGAGATACTCAAAACTACGAACTAAAGGAAGATGCAGAAATTGCAATAAAGAAGGACACTGGGCATGTGAGTGCAAACTCAGTTTAAAACATCAAAGCAATGACGATGACCGCCTGTTCAAGCAGTTTCAGCAGCTAACAATACAACCAAAACAGACTCCGCTAAATGCTGTACAGCCACAGGGAAACTGAAGAATCTCTCTCTGCAGCACCAGCTAGTGACATCTTTTCCAGAAGCTGATGAACTTAATGTGTATGCAAACAATAAGATAAAAGCGGACACAGAAGTCTCAACAGATGAAAACAAGTTTGATTTCCTAGTAGATGGTGTTGCCAAACAAGCCGTAAAGGAGAGGTGAACATACAGCGGCATTAAGACAGCTTCAGCAAGACCAGCGATCAGTTTTAGACAGAAAGCAGACTGCAATTGAAAACTCTACAAAAGAAATGCTGATGGACGATCCAATAAAACTGCATGATGGCAACCAATGCAGTATGGATGAAAAAAAAAGACTAAGGCCTTTTGAACATGCCCCAAGCCAGCCCATGTCCACTGAAAACTTGACATCTGACAGCCTTGTCCAAAACTAAGCAAGACTCAGCCTGGCAGTACATGAGGACAATAATCAAGTTTTGTCACCTCTGACAGCCTGATCTCACGAGGAAACGTAAGTATTTTACGATTTGTCAGTTTAGTGGCTAATTCGTACGAATTCGTACGAGTTTAGTCGTACGAAAATGTACAATTTTAAAAAGGAGGCGTGGCACCTAACCCCAACCGTCATTGGGTGATGGGCAAATCGTACAAATTCGTACGAATTAGATCGTACGAATTCATACGAATTAGCCACTAATTAAAAAGTTACGAATTGGCCGTGAGATAGCGTTGCCTCTGAAGAGGGGCCATAGTTTAGAGGCCAGTAAATGGGTAAAGACACAACAACCTCAGAAATTACCACTAAAATCCAGGTGGAAGAGCTCACTTGAGAAGGTTTTAGTATCCGATTCAATAATTAATGTTTAGGGACTTGATGAATGGATCAATGCAAGTTTGCCTAGAGACGAGCAATAGATGACAGTAGTGTTTTTCAGAGTCCAGATAAGGCGGGACTAGAGTTTATAGGATCTAGCTTGTCACCTGAGGATGAAGACATAAACCACCACTGATAAACACTGTAGTGTCCTGTCAATATTAAATAGAGACAGTTTCTATAGGCAGTTTTACAGTTTCTTTGACATCTTTTTTCTAGGCAAGATACGTTTCCCTTTTCTTTTTTGTGTGATTGCAGGTGTTCCAGTGCTCCAGAGGATAACCAGAAACATATGACACTGCACCTAGATGAACAGACCTGAGCATCCAAAGAACACAACCACACCCGCTACTTCTACAACATCACAACTTCAAATAGAAAGGGACTTGGGCATTCAAGGGAATGCAAACTTCATCGTGACCTCTTATTTAGTTATTTTAAGTTATATAGCCTGTATGCAGATTGCTGTACACATGATTAATTTGTTTTATGATCAAATATGATCAGAGGAGGGATTGAAAGATTATGTGCATTTTAGTTCAGTTGCATATACATTGAATGAACTCTGATTTGTTCAATTCTCTGTATGATAGGGTGACCTGTGTCTCAACCCCCACAAACTGATAGGTAAGAACTAAATGACCCTTTTACGATAGGTGTGACCCTTTCATAATCTCAAAACAACAGCTGAAACATCTGATAAGGGGGTCCTGCTTAGTAAACACAGAATGGTTTGTTTGATGCTAGCATAAAGTACTGTCCCACAGATAGTACTTTGTGTTAAGTTACTTGAAGACCGACGAGTTAACATCCCGTAAGAACTTTGGTCAGCTTACTTATTTTATGTATTAGAGTAATCTAATACATTGGCGAGCCACCCAAGAACAGTTAAGCCAAATATAGCAAAAGCGGTAACACTTTACAATAACAGTACATGAATAATGATGTATTAATGTGCAAACTAAACATTACTTTATTATGAATTAATGATGAGTTAAGGTGTGCACTAATCATGAACTAACTTGAACTACAACGTGAGTCACATGAGTTCATGTGTGAATAACGGCTACCTTAATTACTTGTTAGTACATGATGTTAATTAATGTATTAGTTAACATTTAAGTTTAAGCTAAATGTAACCAACATGAACTCATGAGCTGTTAATGTATGATTATTTCATGACTTTACTTGGAGGGGCACATCATCATTAACTCATCCTTAACTACTCATGAACTCCTGCTCATGCTGACGTTGACAGAACACTTTTCTATTGTTATTCAGTGTAAACTGACTAGTTGGACGCGCATAAAGAGTTCATGAGTAGTTAAGAATGGGTTAATGATGATGTGCCCCTTCAAGTAAAGTCACAACATAATTATATATTAACATATCATGAGTTCATGATGGTTAAATTAAGCATAAACTAATGTGGTAATTAATACATTAATTAACAAACAATCATGTACTAACAAGTAATTAAGGTAGCCGTAATTCACACATGAACTCATGTGACTCATGTTGTAGTTAAAGTTAGTTCATGATTAGTGCATACCTTAACTCATCATTAATTCATAATAAAGTAATGTTTAGTTTACATATTAATACATCATTATTCATGTACTGTTATTATAAAGTGTTACCGCAAAATCTAACAGTGGGAAATGGAGGAATGTGTGGGAGACATGGCAAGTGTCAATCTAGTCGTTTAGGCAATTTTGTTTAGAATTTCCTGAAATAACATTTCTAAGTTGCATACAAATATTTGAACTCCCAGTCTTAACTTGTCTGTTTAATTCATATATAAGACAGAATGCAATATATTAATCAGGATAATAAGACAGACAGCGCCACAAACAAATCTGACAGAAATGTAAACTTTAATGGTAAAGATCTGTTACTTGAAAAAAATAAGTTTTTTTTTTAGTGTTTGCTTTTGAGTACTGCAAGGAAGGAATAGTCCCAAAAAAGGGAGTAGGCTAACAGAATGTACAAGTTCTAAAGGCAGAACACATAGTCAAGATGATGATTTACGCTGTTAATTACCATTTTTAAATTATCACATAATGTAATAAAACATTTTTTTAACTGCATTTCATCAGAAGACAACCACAACACAAAGTGTGGAAGCTCCTACTATGCCATGATCTTGTAGTGTACCTTCCAAATTGCTGTATAAGGGAGAAAGCGAGTGGCAGCTGTACTGAGAAAAATCTCACTTGCCATCTCATCCTGACCAGCAAATGCAACCAATTCCTGTGAAAAAAATAAAATGTCTATAATGGATTGTTTTTACTATTAACCTGAAAAGGCTGAAGGCAGACTTTGAATGTCCTCTTCATAAGTCTCCCATCTGGGTATTTGAATTGTAATATAATTCCATCCGCCTGCTCAACAAGTGTAGATAGATATTCTCTATTGCCTTCTTAAAGAGTACAGAGTCTTCAGTTATATACACAGAACAGTAATTGACCCTTCGCTAAGCCACACCCAAAAACCGCCACGCACAAATCGTGGCTTAGCAACCATAGCTACGCGCAGGGGCTCTGTAAAGCTTTCGAGCGAAGGAACACTAAAGGAGCGGAGTTAAGTTGGTTTTGTTTCGATATTCCTGACACGTTCAGTGATAGACGGCAATAACTCACACACCTCTTACCCTAAAAAGATCTAAAATGTGTTTCCTACAACAATACAAAGCAGGTTATGTTTCACAGCTGTCTTTTTTTTTTTTTTTGCTCGATATGAGCACTGCTCAGATTAAGCCTGCCTTCGCCATAGTCATACTAAAAGCAGTCATATTTCCATCGGTTTCAAGCTACGAATATTTGAAATTACAAATCAAACAGAACAAAACAGATGTGATCACAAACTTGCGATCAATATACTTTAACGTTACCCGCAGCTGTTTTTTAGTAATTTATAAAGAACACAAACATACTGACAGTTATAGGTAACGATAACTTACTGTACATTGTTATGGGTCTGTCACGCTGGTAGACAAGGAAGTCAGAGATGGTTATCTTTTCACAAGGTTTAAGCTACGGTCACACTGGACTTTTCCCTCCATAGACTTCCATTCAAACCCACGCGAATGCGTCAGACCGGAAACGCAGGGTCATGCGTCGAGTTTCGCATTTAGCTGCGGTAAGCCTAGACAGGATACAGCTGCGGATGCACACATCAATATAGGATCATTTCTGTGACACTACATAACAACAATTAATATTTTTACAGTACTGTACGGTTGAGTTTAGGGTTGGGGTGGGGTAGACGGTGATAAAAAACATTTATTGGAAAATTTAAGAAATAATATAAATACATTTCTCAGTTCCGGCCGCAACAGTATCCGATGATCTGATCTAGCAACAAAGTTTGCTTCATGGCAAAGTTCAAACTAGGTGAACTTTGAACTGCGAATTTGCATCAGGTGGTGCATGAGACCAATAAAAAAAAAAACGTAGCGTGACCTTTCTGTTCAGAAAATAAAAAATGGAGGAATCGCTAATTATATCCGTGTCCCATCGACCTATTTTATACAATACCTCCCTAAAAGATTATAAAAATCAAATTAAAAAAGAAGCAGCTTGGTTCGCGGTCTCGGTGGAAACGGGAATAGATGGTACATTTGAAAACTACAATGAATGAATGAACTAACACATTTTTTAAAACGGTCAAATGTCAGCTGTACAGTGGTAATTAAGCACTTTAAAAAGGTAAAAAGTACAGTTCCAATGTAACATTAAAATTGATATTTTCTGAACACACACATAGTATAATACTTTAATAAAACTGTTTTGGTAAATTGCAACAACATATTGAAATATAGAATAATATAAATTTTTTATAGTGACAACTTTTATATTTGTGTGTGTTTACACACACACATATACATACATACAGACAGATACAAAGTGTGAGGCAAATTGGTTTAGGAGAAAATGCCATTTTTAACATGAGACAAAAAAGGTACGAGCGCAGGCCTCTCCTCTACTCTGACCTCCCCATGCTCCAAAGCTCCACTCTCTCGGGGTCTCTCAGGGGAAAAAGTAATGAGAGGCGCTACAAGAAGAAGACTCGCAAGGCGGCCGAGCGGAGAGGAAAGGAACTTCTACCTCCTAATGACCCCCTCTCTTCTACCCCGACAACATCCCTTGCTCGACTGAATTTGAATGCATAGTGATGGTTTGAATGCATTAAAGGATTAAAGCTGTCTCAACGAGGTGCATTTAATTATTTAGATGTTGATTCATGTTCTTGTGATATTAAGGAACAGCTATAAATTTGTTCACATAAGACATGACCTATAGGTTTTGCTGACTATTGGAATTTTAACTAAGTAGTTTTGACCACATAGTATCGTTGGTCCTTAGTGATTTATAAACCGTTTTCATATATAATGGGGAAAACCCAGAAGGTTGACTGAGCAGGTACCCTGTGAACATAATCCAATGTGTCAAAACCTCAATGATGTACGAGGTGTATTAATGTGCATGACCTGATTGTAAAAGTATAAAAGCTGAACCATTTTGATCAGCATTGCGTGTTCCTAATCTCTCTATACTGGAGGTTAGCAGCCCTTTACCCTCAACGGAGGATAAAGTAAGGATTTTGTTTCTGTTATATGTCTTTTTGTTTATTCAACTTTTTCACTGGATTTCATTTTGTTAATAAAAGTATATTTTATTAATTTACTTCGCTGGAGTGGACATTGAATTCATTTGCCAGAGCCCATCAAGTTACCTAGTGTGGTAAAGTAGGATCTAATATGTTCTTTTTGCAAAACATTTAAAAGATGATCCTTCAACTAAACTCTAGCTAAGAAATATAGCCAAGAGAGGATTCTGGTTTATCTTTGTTTAATTAAGGTGATTAAATAAGGCTAATCAGTACAAAAGAGATACTATATTTGTAAATGTGCATTGCATACTCCTATATTTCAATATAATATCATTTAATGTATGCATATATAAATGTATGTTTATTAACATGTTGAGCCTAATGTTTCTTTTATTTTCCAGTTGAAACCTGCAAGAAAAAATGGCGTGGCCTCAGAGATACATACATGAGAGAGAGAAGGATAGAAAGACACAGTAAGAAAAGTGGAAGTGAAGCAGGAGACAGAAAGAAATGGAGGTTTTTTGACATCATGAGAAGTGTTTGTGGCGGAACGAACCACAACTACCAATTTCCCACAAGAGAAGAGGATAACACAACAATCAGGCACATGCCAGCAGGTGCACCAACAAGTTGTAGAATATAGAATAGAAATGCATTGTAGATGTACCAGGATATACACTACTGATATTTGTTGAAGTACTAAAATATTTTCAAATTAAAATTGCAGGTTTCCCTTGCTTTTGGGAACCCTGTGACAGGCAGCAGCAGTCAGGTCCTTGGTGTCATCACTCCTGTCCCAGGAACCATAAGACAGGTACATGTGAGAAGAAAACAGTTCTGTATCAAATGACACTTTCACTATATGTTTTCCATGTTATAATAAAGCATCTTTAATTTCTAAAAGGATTATTTATGACCAAAATAATTTTATTGTATTTCTGATTTTTTAAAATATATTTCTCAGGTGTATGTTCCCTTATGTAGGAGTGTATGCTACATGACAATGTAAATGTCATAAAAAAATTTGATGACAAATTAAGGTCTTTTCAATGATGCAGATCTTCGACAGTGAGGTGCAAGCAGCCAATTCCCCGGCAGTCAGGTGCTCAGCAGACAGATCCCCATCAGCGTGATTGCTAACAGCCAGCTCCTCTGCAGCAGCCACATCCTCAGCAGCGGCAGTAGCAGTCAGGTCCTCAACAGCAGCAGCACCCAAGTCCACAGCAGCAGCCAGGTCCTCCGCAGCCACATTCCAAGCAGCAGCAAGGTTCTCTACAGCCAGCTGGTCCCCCCCAGCCAGGTCCTCCATAGCCAGGTCCCCCATAGCCAGGTCCCAAGCAGCCAGCAGATCCTGTGCAGCCAGATTCCCAAAAGCAGCCAGGTCCTCCAGCAGCCAGCAGGTGTTCTGCAGCCAGGTCCCCCTCAGCCAACAGGTCCCCCAGCAGCCAAGAGGTCACCCACAGCAGCAGTCAGCTCCCCTAGCAGCCGCCAGCAGGTCGGCCACAGCAGCAACCAGGTCCCCCTGCAGCAACCAGGTCGGCCAGAGCAGAAGCCAGCAGTTTGCCCACAGCAGCAGCCAGCAGTTTGCCCACAGTAGCAGCCAGCAGTTTGTCCACAGCAGCAGCCAGCAGTTGGCCCACAGCAGGAGCCAGCAGTTGGCCGACAGCAGCACCAGTCATTGGCCCACAGCAGCAGCCAGTCGATGGCCCACAGCAGCAGCCAGTCGTTGGCCCACAGCAGCAGCCAGCAGTTGGCCCACAGCAGCACCAGTCGTTGGCCCACAGCAGCAGCCAGTCGTTGGCCCACAGCAGCAGCCAGCAGTTTGCCCACAGCAGCAACTAAGTCTGCCAGCAGCAGTCAGGTCCCCCAGCAGCCAGAGCACATTCGGATCAAAAAAGAGAAAAAGAAAAACAGGTGATATAGATGCATTTGAAAGCCAAATTTTGGAAATTGTTAAAGAGAAAGAAAAAAAAAAAAGGATGAAGAAGTTGACAGCTTTCTTAGCTGCATTCGTCCAGCACTCATCCGTATAACAGGGGCCAAAAGAAGCAATCTACAAATCAAAATAATGCAGTTAATACACGAGGCTGAGTTCAGTTTTGAAATGTAAAAATAAAAATGTTAAACAGTGACATTTCCGCCAACACTCTGCATGCGTTTCAGTAAATGCACTAAATGATTTCAAACCACAAAGAATACTGTCATATTACACTCAACTTCATGCAATTACTTTCATGGTCTTTCTCACTCCTATACTTTAACCTTCCCCTAAATATATACATACACACACACACACACACACACACACATATATATATATATATATATATATATATATATATATATATATATATATATACACACACACACACACATACATACATACATGTATGTGTATATATATACATAAATACATAAACATGTATATACAGTGAATATATATATATATATATATATATATATATATATATATATATATATATATATATATATATATATATACTGTATAGTAAATTATATAATGCAGTGTTATGTGTTATTTGCTCATTTAACCATTTCTAAACGCATTTAATAACCTTTCGGATGTTTTTTTTTACTTCGGCTATTTAATTACCTACTTCATTTGGATTACGTTTTATTTTGGGAAATAAATTAAATCAATGCAAATCATCGCGCTCTTCCTGCTAAAAAGGCGCTGAGACCGAAATTATTTAAAACAAGACTCGATGCAACTGAGGCGCAGAACAGGATTTAATAGTGACTTTCCGGTTCATGCCGTTATCCGCGGGCATATTCCGCAATAAAGATTATAAATGGATGAAAGCAAATGAAATTATACTTATGTACTCACAGAAACAAGACAGGAGGTGGACGGAGAACTCTCTGCCCGCACGTGACTGTTTCTATGCGTTGAAGGCTTTTTTTTCCCCTTTTTGTTCAGTTGATTGCGCTGCAGCTTCAGGTCTGATCATCATTACAAAAGTAAATGATGATAACAAACAAAATCTGATCATCATTACAAAATATATTACATACATACGGTTTAAGTCAGAATTATTAGCCCCCCTGAGTTTTTGGCCCCCTGTTTATTTTTTCCCCCAATTTCTGTTTAATGGAGAGAAGATTTTTTGTACATGTTTCTAAACATAATAGTTTTAATAACTCATTTCTAATAACTGATTATTTTATCTTTGCCATGATGACAGTAAATAATATTTTACTAGATATTCTTCAAGACACTTCAATACAGCTTACAGTGACATTTAAAGGCTTAACTAGGTTAATTAGGTTAAAGCAGGTTAGGGTAATTAGGCAAGTCATTGTATAATGATGGTTTGTTCTGTAGACTATTGAAAAATGAAAAAGCTTAAAGGTGCTAATAATTTTGACCCTAAAATGGTTTTAAAAAATTAAAAAGTGCTTTTATTCTAGCCAAAATAAAACAAATAAGACTTTCTCCAGAAGAAAAAAATATTATCAGACATACTGTGAAAATGTCCTTGCTCTGTTAATCATCATTTGGGAAATATTAAAACAAAAAAAAAATCAAAGGGGGGCTAAAAATTCTGACTTCAACTGTGTGTGTGTGTGTGTGTATATATATATATGTGTGTGTGTGTGTGTGTGTGTGTTAAAAAAACATGAAAATATACCCTTGAAAATGCAGATCAAATTACTGAAGTTTGAGATCTTAGGTGTATCATATCATTGTACTGGAGAAGTTCTTCATGGCTGTAAATGTTCTTCATTCCCACAGACGGCTGGTAACATGGATAAAGCCAGAACAATCATAGAAATATACATTTTTGCATCCATGTTCTCAAACAATTATTTGCATTAGGAATTTCTTGTAAATGGTCATAAGACAAGAATAAGTATTGTTCAACAGTTTTAGGACAACTTCAAAGAAACATTTTGATCCACTTAGTTGGTCACATACAGCATACACACAATATAGAGGATCACAGTAGTCAAATAGTTGACTGCTGTGGTCCTTTACAACATGTTTATGGTATATGTGACCCTACTAAACACACAGAAACATTGGAATAAGCTCTTTCTTTGATCATGAAGTGGCTTTGAAAAGAGCCTTTTTATGGAAGGCAGGCTGCCTCAAATCTGGTTGTACTGCCAGTGAACTTCACCACATGGGGAGTTAAAGAATTCTCTATACTTTTCCCTCACAGCAATTGCCTCCTGTGATGCAGTGTTGCTCCCCATCCGCCCACACGCATTCAATGCAGGCCTGAGATCAGCACATCCAGTCCTTTGACCCCATCTGAAGAAGTTGTGGAGGATGGGGGTTGCTTGCACTATTTTTTCCACAATACATGGCAACAACTCCATCACTCTGTGGTAGACACGGAATTGAGCTGCCATGATGCCAAATGCATTTTCCACAATCCTCCTTGCGTGTGACAGACGGAAATTAAAGATGCGCTGGTCAGCAGGGATTGCTCTTCCCGGGTAAGGACGGAGAAGGTGTTTTTAAAGGGGAAATGCTTCGTCGGCTACAAATACATTTGGAACTGGACCAAGGTGTTGTCCATTCGGGAGGGGCTCATCTGCTGGCAGATGGAGCATTCCATTTCTGAGAGCTCTTCCAAAAGAACAGGCAGACAATAAACCACCATCACTACTCTTGCCATAGCCACCAATATCTACCACTCTGAACAGGTAGTTGGCATCCACCACTGCTAGAAGAACAATAGAAAATTGGCCCTTATAGTTGTAAAAAAGGGACCCAGAATTAGCAGGAGCTTTAATTGTAATGTGCTTCCCATCAATGGCACCGAGGCAGTGAGGAAAAGCCCATATAGCAGAGAACCCCTCAGCAATCTCCCTCCAATCTGATTCCTGGGGCACTGGCATGTACTCTCCTACCAAACTGTCCCAAATGGCCTTAGCTACAGATGGCACAATTTCAACAACAGTTGATTTGCCCACCCTGAAGCTCTTGGATATGGTTTGGTAGGAGTCACTAGTTGCCAAAAATCTAAAATTAAAGAATTCTAAAAATTAGTATTTTTCTTTCTTGATACCAAATAAATATTTGCATGATTATGACATTGCAGCGCATTTTCTTTGTAATTATATTGTCAAATTAATGTTAGCACTTAACAAGTAATTATATGGTAAAGAATGAGGCGGTGTGGTAAATTAATTTGATGTGAAAGACACATAACTTACTAAAAAACTTTGAATCTATAGTTTTTAATCTATATTACACACCTAAAAATGTTATTTACTTACAGATATCGTGATATTAGGTTTTCTGACGTTAAAATACTGACCGTAAACATATGGCAAGATGTTCTGCTCGACCTATTGCCTGATGCAGTATAGTGTCTTGCTTCTCAATTGCTGGGGCAACCATTGTCGGCTGTACTGAGGCGAAAATACTCCTTGTGCCGTTCTTCATCCAGACGAAGCTCTTGAATAAGGGAATGAAACTCTTCCAGCTCATTTCTTGTTTGAAGAATAGGGTGAACCCACAATCTCTTCCTTTGCAGGCGTTTTCGTCGTCGTCGTCCCAGCAAACACAGCAAAAGTACGTCAGAATCCATCTTCTATACAAATCGAAACCATTTGGCATGTGACGTCATATCCTGTTCCCCGCCCATATTCGCAGCGCCGTGCGACAGAATTTCGCAAGCTCAAACTGTGTGACCGTAGCTTTATTCAAAGGTATCATAAGTATCACACAAGCAGTATGGCAAGCAAATGTAGAGTGCTAGCGATCACGCTCTAAGCACTGCGGTTATGAGCTTGGGTGTTGATAGCTCGCTAGTGCAGCTCGCTGTAAACACAGCAGGTGATCACAGGGACATACACAGTTAATCAAGGGGACGGAAGATCCCAAGGGAAACACCACACAAGCCTTCCCCTTGTTAAACACAATGAGAGGGATCGAAGTGGTTACAGTCCAAACCTCCATAGGTGATAAGGCATACAGTTCATGAGAGTGAATACAGATCTTCAGTCAATGTCAGATAAGTAATAGGGATGGCTGACGTGAAACTCACATTTCGACACAGTGTCGAGATCCCGAAGCGCAAGTGTTTCGAAACGCTGCACCGAAGCATGTTCCAAAACACCCAGGTCACATGACTGAAGTGTTTCGAAACACCTGGTCACGTAATTAAAGCGATTCAAAGCATCGATAAGTTCAGAAGCGTTTCGAGACCTGTCGAATCTGCATTTGACTGACAGGCTCAAACCTCACTTCTGTCTCATATGGCCTAGTGGACCGTGTGTGTGGATGTTGTTACTGTGCTTTAAATGACTTTTGGGTTTGAATCCTGACTTGTACAAATACTCCGAAATCACGATTTTATGTATTTTAATCATGTTACTGTTTTATGGTGTAGTCTAGATAGGATACAGCTGCTGATCAATTTAGCATAATTTTTGTAACACTGTAAAACAATAATTAATATGTGTACAGTACTGTGATGGTTGGGTTTAGAATATGGGTAGACATCAATAAAATACAATAAATGGGAAATTTAATAAATAATATAAATAATTCTTGTTAACTTCTGTCCACAACCGTGTCTGATCTAGCAACAACCCTGTTTTATGACCAAAACAAGACATGTTTATTCACAAAGTTTTTGGATGTCAGACCAATGTTGAAACAAAATGATACAAGAACAGAGCAAATCAGACTGATATTAAAGCATTTCAAAACAGCGGTGTTAGACTGGATTCGAACCCACAATTCCCGCATGGTAGTCAGAAACCCTAACCGCTCCACTAATATACTTGAAGATTCAAGCCTATAAAGTAAGTTTTAATAACTCAATGTGCTCAACTGTTCTTTGCTGAAGCTGTTCCAGTGCAATAGGAAGGTTCACGTGATTGGTTGGGACTGGTTTGAGGTGGCGATCTATGATTGGGTGAGCAGGAACGAGCTGGGGATGTGACAGGGTCAATGATGCTAATATTTGGTACAAATCCAACAATTTCCCCTTTCTGGCTGTTCTTTCTATGAATGAATTAAGCCGAAGTCACACTAGAGTTTGAGCTTGCGAAATTCTGTCGTACGGCTCTGCGAAAAGGGTCGGGATTAAACAAGATGATTAGACATTAAAAAAAGCGAGCGATTGCTCCATGTTTTAAATTTCTGTTCAGAGAGGTTATGTTTTGATCCTGGATTGGTCTCATGCAGTCAAGTGATGCGATTTCGCATGTCAGATTTCACCAAGCTTGAACTTTGCACAGCAGCGAAATGCGAAACTCGACGCATGACCCTGCGTTTCCGGTCTGACGCATTCGCGTGCGTATGAATGGAAGTTTATGGGGAGTAAAGTCCAGTGTGACCGCGGCTTTAAGCTGCAGTCACACTAGAGTTTGAGCTTGTGAAATTCTGTCGTACGGCGCTGCAAAAAGGGGCGGGATTAAACAAGATGCTTAGACATTAAAAAAAGCGAGCGATTGCTCCATGTTTTAAATTTTTGTTCAGAGAGGTCATGTTTTGATCCTGGATTGGTCTCACGCAGTCAAGTGATGTTATTCCGCAGGTCAGAGTTCACCAAGCTTGAACTTTGCACCGCAGCAAAATGCGAAATTCGACGCATGACCCTGCGTTTCTGGTCTGACGCATTCGCGTGGTTATGAATGGAAGTCTATGGGGAGTAAAGTCCAGTGTGAACGCGGCTTTATGTAGAACCACTGTCCATGCATGTTTCTTCGTGGGTTAGTAACGCTACATTTCATTGCACAACAATTAGTCTATCAGGCTTTTTGGCTAAAATAGAAAAATCACGGTTCAATCTGTTATTATTAGATTGTTTTTAAATTTCACCTCTCCTGCTGTGCATGAACTAAGCTGTTGAATGTCTTCACTTCTCCTGCTGTGCACGAGCTAAGCTGTTGAATGGTCAGCGTATGAGGTGGCTAGGCTAACATAGCTTCAATTTTGATTGAATTATTTTCTAATCGGTTGCGTATTATGTTGTGAATATACCCCTGTAATCAGGGACGGACTGGGACAATAATTCAGGCTGGGAAATTTTTTCAATCTCAGGCCACCTCTGCTGCTATTGTCACCGCTACCTACGATACCTTTTTCATGTGATTCTCTGACTGCTAATATTGCACTCTATTGTAACTCTATCATTCATTGTACCGTGTAGTAGACTACCAGACAAATTATCAATAAATAAATGAATCCTTAAAAACTCAAAATGCCACACCTCAGAAAATGATAATACTGGCTTATGCCTTTTAAAATGGGATAATAAGAGATACACATTCAAATGTTGAAATATATATTTATTTCTACTCGTCAAAAGTATCAAAAAACCAAACTTAACAAAACCTGTGTAACAGATACTCAGTATCTTAAGAAGAGACCAGTAAGAGTAAACACTAATTAGCACTACTACACCAGTAGGTTGTGCAGTAGCTTACTGCTCTCTGTCATCTTGTCGATTAGGTAATTTTTATCCAGTTCCACAAGAATCTCCTTCTCTGTTGCCATCAGAAGGAATGCTTCAAGGTTCTGTTGATTGAGGGAGGTTCTGACGATTTTTCACAAACTTCAGGGTGGAGAAGGTCCTCTCACAGGCTACTTGAGTAATAGATAGTGTGAGGAGGAACTTGTAGCCCAAGCCTATGATGTGATAAGCATTAGTAAGCAGATTGTAGCGAGACAAGAGAAAATAGCAGCATATTGGACAGTTTTTGCATGTGGAACAACTTCTGCTCACAAACTCCACACTTTCATGAGGAATCTCAGAGCCTTCTCCTGCTTCATCACTGGATGCAGCACCTCTAATATTGTAGTTCTCTATTATTGATTGTTTAGGTATTTCCCAGTGCTGTGCAAGGCTGATCAGTTCAGCCTGTAATGTTTCAATGCTGGCACGTTCATCAAACAATAGTAGGCATTTGCTGAGCTCCTTCATGGCTGTCTCTGGAATGCCTTTTTCTCTGATTTGAGGGAAGTTCCTTGGATCCATGTAGGACACATCCGTACACAGCACTGCATTTTCTGCATAACGGCTATGAAAACTTTCATTAACAGTGTCCAAGATCACATTGTGGATGTTGATTTTGTAATCAGTGTTTGCATTAGCAATGGGTACATCTTGTGCCAGCTCACCTGGTTGCCTTTTGTGTTTTCTAATTCTCTACTCTGGGAGAGCAGTCTGAACTTCAGCATCACTGTTTTGAAGCTTCTCCAGAATGCCATTGGCCCATTCAGCAAAGTCATCTGCTGCTCTCTTCACACCCTCAATCACCAGCTCCATCTGTTGCATTACCAACACACCTTTTGATGTCTATGTCCATCTTCTCAAGGGTCTGTCACAAGTTCCACAAAGTACTGTCCAGTCGATGACTCACAATCAATGACCGCAATGAGTTTCTCATGGACAACATCAGTAACATATCGTAGAACTACTGCACACTGGTCTTTGGATGTCAAATCTTTCTTACTTGAACAGCAATTTTCTGTTGAATCATACTTCTTATTAATTCAATTACTTTATTTACTGTTGTTTTGAAGATAAGCGTTACCAAAGACCCTCTTCCTTTTGTTCTCATCTGCTGCTTTCTCATCTCAATACAATTATTAATATGTTCTTGTAGGCAGACATCATACTTGCTCAGCAGCAATATAAGCTCAAGAAAGTTACCATGATTGACAGCCATGTTCTCAAGGTCACATGTAGTTTCATGGCTGTGCCCTCTGTAGCTTAGCCCACATTTGCCAATAAGTATCACTACATCAATCACACGTTCCTAGACGTGCCTTCTTTTTCTGACTTGGTCTCGGTTAATGGTCATTTGCTTTTCATTCAGAAGGGTTTGGATGTCTGATTTGCTCACTCTTAGAAAAAGGGCTTCTGCACTTTCTCTATGGATTTTGCTTCTCTCACGTTCCTGTACTCTCTGATGAACATGTTTCCAGTCATGTACACCTCCTTTGACAAAAGCACTGTCACTTCCTAAAGGTTTTGCAAATGCATGACATACTGAGCAGAATAGAGAGTGATTTATTTCATTGTATGTCAGCCATTTTCTATTTGTCCCATCTTTTGAGTGAAATACATCAGGAATGGCCCTTTGGGTTGTTTGAATTGGGTGATACTTAAAAAAAATTTTATCCTTGGATTGTGGACGGGCAAAAAAAAATCAAATAAATTATCAAGGGATTCACAGTCTCTGAATCTCTCTCTCTCTCTCACACTGAACATCTATTAGCTCTGCAATATGAAATAAACATGTTAAATAATCTATTCATGCATTAATTGTGCTGCCTTTAAATGTATGTGCCCACGATACATCCTAAAAACACATAATGTAAATTTAGTTTCCCTTGGCTTTGTGGTGTTTTTCAGTTAAGATAAAACTTTTATATATTTTCCATGCATGAGAAGGCTTTAACAATCAAACTATAAAGTATTAATTACTGTAAAATTGCCTAAAGGGTTAAATGGCATATTAATGTGCACAGAAGTGCTGCGAACGGCGAAGAACAGCACATCCTGTGTGTAGGTGTCTGGATGCAGAAGAATCTAAGAAAGTGACAGGATGTACGAGCTGTCTACGTGCTCTAAAGCATCTGCCTTAAAACGTCAATTGTCAAGAAAAGACAATGAGGAAAGAGTCAAAACTGGGGTATAAAGAGATGTGTTACGGAAACAGAGTTAGAGAGATGCTGAACCCTCTCCTGCGCAGAGCATATTGTTTGTGGTTTCTCTTTTGTCTTCAATCTAAAATAAAACTTTGAAATTTGACCAGAGTGCCTCCATCCCATTTTTGAGCATGCTAAGGACCCCTTTGAGAGTCCAACAGCTTAGAATTTCAGGGCTGCCAACACTCACGCATTCGGCGTGAGAGTCACGCAATTGACAGTATTCTCACGCTCTCACGCCACACATCCATTTTCTCACGCAGAAAAATCATCCCGTGAATATTTTCCTTGTTATAATAAAGACGGTGTTAAAGACTTTTATCGTTTTATAAAGATGTTATTCTTTGTATGTGCAACCGATCCAACGCTGGTGAAAGCAATGTAATAGTAAAACAAACTGACGGATGCGCACAGAAAACACCCGCCAGGCTCTCGCACCGCCCCTGCTTGACGCTGATGACGCTTGCGTTGCCGCTCCTGGTATGAATCCCTGTTGTGAACATGCACGCCGAAAAAATAGGTGCTGCTCACGCATTGTGCAACAGGTGTTGTGCCGAGAAACGCACCCCTATTTAGGCTAAGTGCAAATAGCGCACCTCGTTGGAAGCTAGTTGAGTGATTCCCACCCATCACCGTTTGATTGACAGGGACAACATAACTAAAGAGAGCAACAAATAGCAGGGAGAGTGGCTTAGTTTGTAATGCGCATGGCATCATGATTTTATACAATCGAATATGAACCCGGATCAAATCCAGCGTCTGAAGAACACGTTCTTTTTTTTTCCCCCACTACATATCAAGTTTGTCTACTCTTCATCACGAGGAAGACAAGCAGGAATCATTAATAAGTGTGTGTTTTATGGAAGACTCCGATTCATAGAACTGGATTGGAGAGGTGTTATATGCAAATCATATGCATTATAAGTTTGTAGAAGTTATACATTAAAAATACCCTTAAAAATAAATTTTAGTACTGCTTCTGTGAACTTGAACAAGTATATTAAAATCCATTAATTTTCACTTGTTTTATTAGTATTTTTTTTCAAAGTGGGCTTTAAATGCTTTAAAAATAAGTTAAATCTTTGTAGACTAGAAATATATGTACTGTATATCATTTCTTTAAAAATTGCGGGCAACACATTATAGATAAATTTTATTAAAAAATATTTTATTAATCGTAGTTTTTAATTCAACTATAGGGGTGCGGCAGGTAAGGGACCTACAAGACATTAAGCCCAGGGGCCTCTGAATTCTTAATACGGGCCTGCCTTTCATTGGGATTCTCAGTCTACATGAAAACCAAAGGCCATAATTAATTAAAACATAATATGATTATTATCTTGATGGAAAAAGCAAAAACAATAAGTGAAACACATTTTAAAACACACTAGTTTTACAAATAAATGTAAAACAAATCTAAAAATCTGCAATCTTCTGTAAGGGAAAAGTTCACTCTCATTAGTGTCATAATGATGTTATTAAAAATGATCAATTTAAGTTAATAGATGCACATTTCAGAGGGGCTGTGTTTTATGGCAGGGGTAACAGCCTTTAATGTACAGGTGTCAGCGAGCAGTGAGTTTTGTAAATCGGCTAAATTAAAGTTTAACTAATATGATGATGATCTTATTTTGACATGCATATCTCCTGATAAAAAAAAAATCTGTATGAAGCAGAAAGAAGGGATGAAGTCGGGGAGTTTAAACCTAATTCTTGGCCATAAGTGTCAGGGTTCTGCCATTCTGGTCTTGTAAATTCTTGTTTTGGTGGCAGAGTCCGGACACTAGCTCTGTCTTGTCCTGTCCTGTAGTGCTCGGCTCGAGTTTTCTTGGGTCGAGCACTTGTTTTCTGTCATTGTGTGTGTCTCTGTGTGTGCGCCGTCATGAGTGCGCGCAGACCGTGCACGCTCCCGCTTGATGCGAACGCGTGTGGCCTGTGCGTGCTTGGGACACGCGCGCACGCTCTTGTACTCGTGTTTGTGTTTTGTTTTGTCGACATCGCGCTGTTTCATTCTCAGCGTCGCAGGCCCCGTTTACACTAGTATGTTTTAGTTTTAAAACAGCGTTTTAGAATGAAAACGATCCGCGTCCACACTAGCGTTTCACCCAGCGTTTCTGAACAGCTCTCTGTCTACACTAAAATGTCTGCAGCCACACCTCCGTTTTCAGATGTCTCCGTTTTCCCCCATCTACACTGAGACGGAGCAGCAGCGTTTTAGAATGAAAACGGCTTCTCCAGCGTTTTCAAAACGCTCCGTTTTCGGGGCTCGAAAACTCCGGCGTAGTGTGGACGGATGGCGTAACCGTAGCAATACTTATGCGTTTTGAAACTAAAACGTATTAGTGCAAACGGGGCCTCATTCTGGTTGGTTTTGGTTTCGGTTGACGCTGAGATGAAACATGCGCGTTGCTTATGTGTGAGCGCACGGTAAGATGTTTTCATCTATCATGTGCTTGTGTCTTGTGTTCAGTCTTCTGTTGGTGTTGTGTTTAGCACATGGTGCATGTTTACATGCACCGCGTGCTTGTGTTGTCATATGAACACGCGGTTAATGAGTTCTCTCATAGGCTGCGTGTTCTAGTCTCGTTTTATGTGAGCGCATGGCTTGTGTTGTCTCTTTGTGTCATGTGCTCTCCCGTCTATTGTCTAGTCCCACCCTCCTTGTTAACCCATTATTAGTTTATTAGGTTCACCTGTTTGTGTTAATTTACTTCTGCTTATAATCTCCTCATGTCTGGTGTCCTGTGCCAGTTCGTCATCACCGTACATCGCTTCCTGTCTTGTCCTCCAGTCCTGATCCCTGCCAGCCTGCCCTGTCCAGTTTGTTTTGATAGTTTATTTGTTTTATTAATGTTTTCCCCCTCGGGGTAGTTTATTTTGCTGTTTGTTTGATTTTATTATTTATAAATACCCTTATTTCTTGCACTTGAGTCCTCGCTCCTTTTCCCCACCCACTGATCGTGACAATAAGTCATGTCTAAGAAAACACACAACAAATAATTCTAGAAAACATTTTTTGTGTTCTGTACAATCTGTAGAATTTCATTCTAATGAAATTAATATTCATTCATTAATTTTCCTTCAGCTTAGTCTCTATTTTAGAGGTGGCCACAGCGGAATGAACTGTCAGCTGTTCCGGCATATGTTTTACGCAGTCAATGCCCTTCCAGGCACAACCCAGTACTGGGAAACACTTATACACACTCATTCAACTTCAACCAATTTAGTTCATCAATTCCCCTAAAGCACATGTGTCACTCGAATCAGAGATCTTCTTGCTGTGAGGTGACAGTGCTAACCACTGAGCCACCATGCTGTCCTGAAATTAATATATTTACGCAAAATATTTCCTAAATGTTCTTAGCATATCACTTCAGTTGTATCTTTACATTGTTTTTTATTTATTTATTTATAATATAATAATTGTATAATAGTAATAATACTCTAATTTGTAATAAATATTTTAAGAAGTATTTATTAAAATAATATATTTATAATTTTATATAGTTATAAATAAACCGGGCGTGGCTTGTTGTGGGGGCGTGGCTTGTGGATATGGGCGGGTCTTAAATTCTCACTCCAAGCTAAAGCCAAAAGTTGGCAGCCCTGGAATTTACCTGTAGGCTCCTGCTCTGACTCAAATGCTGAACTGTCCACCACCTCTAGTTAAACAGCAGAAGCATTTGCAGCGGTTGTGCTATTGCTACTCCCTTCTTCATCTTCCAAAAAAATGAAAGTAACAATTGACACTACAAATTAGAATAACTAAACTGTCTGGAGTAAATAAGTGTGTGTTTGAATGCAAGAGTCCGCAGCATCTGCTGCTTAAAACATGCCAGAGTAGTTGGCGGTTCATTGTGGCAACCCTTGATAAATAAGGGACTAAGGCAAAGGAAAATAAAATAAAATAAATTTGGCACTACAAAATGCTCTAAAACAGTGTGCTAATTTTATTTTGTATACAACTAATAAAATTTTTTTTTTTTAAACTTCACTTGTTATTATAACAATAATAGTTATTCTTATTATATATAATTTTTTTTAAATATATATATTTTTTATATTTACACACACACACACACACACACATATATATATATATATATATATATATATATATATATATATATATATATATATATATATATATATAGTAAAAGCTTTTACAACGCTATTTCTGCACACACATACTATTCTACTTATATTCCATATATTAGATTTTTGGTTTGCTTGTTTGTTGTAAAAAAAACCTTGACCCACTAAGACATGATGCAGCACTCTCAGTTCTATTTACTTTTATTTTGCCTACTATTTTTTTATTTAATTTATAGACTATGCCTATATATAAAAAAACACGCTGAAACCTACTGCATTAGACTAAACAAGACATATTATTGCTCATTCGCTAATTATATTTTTTATTTATTTGTATCTACTGTAAGTCAATTTAGATGAAAACGCCCACCTGCCAAATGATTATGCAAATGTGCTGTATTTTGACCAACCTGCTCCCTTGGTCGCGGACATAGTTGTGATTTTGCAGCATTTTTCTGCTTCTATGGCCAGGGCTTTTCTTCTTTTCATGCGCTCCCTCTCTGCTCCTCCTTTCCGTATACGTTCCATGTTTTTGCACAACTGACTCGAAGTTGCAACTCATATCATAAGTTCTATGCAAATAGCTAATCAGGCAGTACGTTGCTGAAATGATTGGACCTTATGGCGATCGTGATCGCCTGATTCATGGTTTGAGGTGTCCATCAAGCTGCAAGCAGCCTATCGCATGCCGCGGTGAGGTAATCGACCGCACCAACACGTTCTCACTCCCTACTCGTCATATAATGACGCTTGGTCAGGAACCCTTTGCGTCAGTTTTTGACGAACAGGGTACCCCTTCAGCGTCATATTTAGACGTGCAGGGATTCCCTATAGTATCTGTACAGGAGCCTGAGGCGTTGAAATTTGACGTGTTAGGTATATTAAGGACGGGTCATCATAACTACGATAAATAGGAATAAAAAAAAAAGAATAGGCTACAATAAATAAGTTATGGCAGGGCTAGTCAGTTGGCGGCCATCAGGTCATATTTATCTAGCTCTTCTACTTCTATTTTAAAAATCACTCGCTGTCTGATATCAAAGTGCTGTCTGTGAAACAGCTTTCATCGATGACTTTAACAACGCTCCATGGCGCTAGCAACACCGGTATCCTAAGCACTTTAAGTGTTTCCTAGTTTTTATCGGAGGCTTGTTGATATTGATAAGCGTACTGCATGTAATGTGCTGTGATTATATGTTTGATTAATCAATGATTACTCAGCGCAATGCCATCATTAATAATAATCATTATTATTTAATTATTTGTTTGGCTTTAATTTGTTTAACTTTAATTGTTTATTGGCTTGTTTGATCGATTTATTATTTATATTGTATTTCTATTTATCTATTAATAAATCAATCAATCTGTGGCGCTGACGTCACTGCATGGCGCGATCCCAAGATACATTGCGATTTTCCACTCGGTAAGTAGAACACTTAATTGATATAGATGTGAACAATTACTTACATTTTCGGTACAAAAACTGTTCAGTCTGGTCAAGAAGTTGTATTTAGAACCTTTGGAAGTGCAAGGTAGTTGTTTCGTGATGTTGTAAATGACAGCAGACATAAAAAAATATATGTAATTAGCTGCACAATATGTGTAAGTTGGTATGCTAGCTAAGTTAGCTAATTAAATTCAAGTTTGTTTATTTTTCATCATGCAATTTAATATGATAGCGGATTGTATGATTTTTATTATGTGTTTTCATATTACAGTAGCTCACTACACTTTAGCCATTTATAAATGTTCAGATGTAGAACAGTGTTTCCAGATTGTTTTTTTTTTCAGTAATTATTAGAAATCCACACAAAATTATATAGTAAAAAGACAAATCTTAGCAATGGTACACAATACAAATGTATTCATAGCTACGACAATACTGTGGCTTATCTCAATTATTTAATAAGTCATAATAAAGTAAATAAAGTGTTCTTCTCTAAAGAAGGCTACTTTGTTTCGACTTTGTAAACTGTTTTCCACGTCTGTCATTTGCCACAACAGAGATATCAAAATTTCACCTGTCCACGCCCATTATATCCCATGTAGTATAACTCAAAACCTGCCCAATCTGCCAACAATGATAAAAAAAAAATCCTGGTAAAATTGTTAGAAATTCTGATATTTTTTTTGTTGTTGTTTGTTTTTCTCTTAACAGGTCCTTCAGATTTACCAGCTTCTCACTTCTTTATTTAACTCGACCCACACACAGACACACACACACACACACACACACACACAAAACCAAAGGCACTTTTAAGAGCCACGTCTGTCATTTGTACTTGTCTCTCTGTAGATTGCTGTCTCTCTCTCTCTCTCACTGTCACTCTCTCTATCTGTTTACATCTGTAGGTATTATATCTGTCCATAATTCTGTTCCTCTCAAAAGGTCTTAATCTGTCTATTTTGTTTGTTTGTTTGTTTATTTCTACTGTATATATTTTTTTTCTAAGTTATGACAAGGCCCAAATTTAGGCCCTGCCCATATTGCCAGACTCCCAATCAGGCAAGCAGGAAAACCTGCATTGTCTGCTTTGTAAGTCTGTCCAATAAACAAAAATTAAAAGACAAAGTGGCGTCACTGGACAGTGAGTGGGGGAAATCTGTTATGAAAAGCAGAAATGTTGGCCGCATAATTGATTCTGCCCGTATTGCAGTAAGTAAAAAAAAACAAATTTTCATAAGTGTTATTTGAAGTGTAACTGTACGCACATGTTTGTCACATATCATAGTACCAGTGTGATGTGGCATTTATACGTTTATTTAAGGAAGACTCTATCTTTATCTTTAAATTTTGTTAAAGAGAATAATTTGTGTTCTCTGTCACATAATGAGTCAGTCATGGTGATAATGTTAAAAACTGAAAGAGTACCTCTGGCCTTATCTGAAATTGAACTTTGATCATATAAAATACAAGATGTGGTAATGCTTTTTCTCAAATAATCTTTACAAAACAGATTAAGGCTCATTTTCTTACATTGCCCTCCATTAAATGACCTTAAAATAAAATTGCTTAATACAGTACATATGTATCTAATATTTCAGTGGGTTTAACTAATGTGTAGTAACTGCTTTTGTTCATTTCAGGTGCGGAAACTTGAGGCAGTGGGTTACAAGCCCATTTTATTCATAGGAAAACAAGAAAAAAAAAATCAAATAAGTGGGTTGCAGACATCATCACCCATCTGCACCCCACTCCAATGACAAGAAATTTTTTGGAAAAGATGCAAAGGGCTTACGAATTTATCTTGACTAAGGGTAAGAGCAAGATTTTTGTTCAAAAATAATATTTTTTATTTAAATAAATGTACAATGACATCCCCATAGCAGAGCAGCACAACAGCCCCAGTCAGGAGAAGAGCAACAGTTCCATTGTGGAGCAGTCGGTGAGCCTCACCGTGGAGCATCCGGAGAGCCTCACCAAGGAGCAGTCAGAGAGCCACACTGTGAAGCACCCGGAGAGCCTCACCGTGGAGCAGCCAGAGAGCCAAACCGTGGAGCATCCAGAGAGCCACACCGTGGAGCATCCGGAGAGCCTCACTGTGGAGCAGACAGAGAGCCACACCGTGGAGCATCCGGAGAGCCTCACTGTGGAGCATCCGGAGAGCCTCACTGTGGAGCAGACAGAGAGCCACACCGTGGAGCATCCGGAGAGCCTCACTGTGGAGCATCCGGAGAGCCTCACTGTGGAGCAGACAGAGAGCCACACCGTGGAGCATCCGGAGAGCCTCACTGTGGAGCATCCGGAGAGCCTCACTGTGGAGCAGACAGAGAGCCACACCGTGGAGCATCCGGAGAGCCTCACTGTGGAGCAGACGGAGAGCCACACCGTGGAGCATCCGGAGAGCCTCACTGTGGAGCATCCGGAGAGCCTCACTGTGGAGCAGCCAGAGAGCCACACCGTGGAGCATCCGGAGAGCCTCACTGTGGAGCATCCGGAGAGCCTCACTGTGGAGCAGACAGAGAGCCACACCGTGGAGCATCCGGAGAGCCTCACTGTGGAGCATCCGGAGAGCCACACCGTGGAGCATCCGGAGAGCCTCACTGTGGAGCATCCGGAGAGCCTCACTGTGGAGCAGACAGAGAGCCACACCGTGGAGCATCCGGAGAGCCTCACTGTGGAGCAGACAGAGAGCCACACCGTGGAGCATCTGGAGACCCTCACCGTGGAGCAGTCAGACACAAAGGAGTCCAAGACTGTATTTACACTCGACCTGGTTCCTCTCTCTTTCCCACGCTCTCCAACTTCTCTCTCTCCTTCTTCCTCTACTGTTGTTCTTCCTCCATACTCTTCTCCTCCTCCACCTCCACTGCCATGCTCTAAGCCTTTGCGACACAGGAAAAAGAAAAGGACGACACCAGCCCCTTCTGCCACCTCTGTCTCTTCTCTATCTCTTATGACCACTGATCTCTCCCTTCCACAGTCTTGTCCTCCATCTGCTGCTTCTTCCATGTCCCAGTCCTTGAGTCATAAGAGGCCATATTTGAAGAAGAGAAGAAAAGGTAAGTTTTGTTTTTCTGCGATAAACCATAATCCACACTATTAATGAATTTGCTCTTAGAAAAAGTTGACTTCAGGCAAATTAGATTTATTTGGGTTATCAGGTCATTGCCAAAAAAACAGTATTTTGTTCTTAACTTGTTTAACTGTGTTTAAGTGGCCAGTGTCCAAGGGCTGTAGTTAATGTCAATCACTATTTTAAAGGGGTCATCAGATGCAAAACAAACTTTTTCATGTAGTTTGAACATTAATGTGTGTTGGCAGTTTGTAAACATAACCGCGCTAAAACCCAGTAGTATTTGTTTAATCTTTAAAAGTAATATCTGACTCCAGTCATATGCGTCTATGTTCATGTGAATTGTTCCTGATACAGCTTCACCCACAGCAAATGTAAGTATTAGCTTTTTTTATGCATCTTTGCAAACATCCTTTCCTAATAATATGTTCATTGGCAAGTTTCGTCACTAAATGCGACTAAACATGGCTAAATGCGGCTAAAGTAAACATTGGGACTCATTATACCAGGCAAAGAGGGGCGGGGCAAGCAGAGCTCATTTGCATTTAGAAGGACCTTGCAGTAAAATGAGTTGATATTTTTTACCGAGCTGATTTTGACAAGGTAAAAGGGTGTTTTTTACACTACTATTGAGAATTGTTTTACCAAAATAAGTAATAAACTTTTCATTAAGACCCTAAAGAACAAACATATGAACTTGTGGAAAATGGGCATGCGATGACCACTTTAAACTAGGAGAGCTTTTGGAAACCCAGCACAGTATATTTTGCTTGATTGACAATAAGCAGGGACAAAGTGTGACCACAGTTCACCTCACAAGTAAAATGATAACTATTAACTGGAGATTCAACTACAAAGCTTGACATTTGTTGCTTAATATCCTTTCCTTGTCTTTTAATCATTTAGGTTGCCGAAAATGTAGCAGGCAGGAGATCTTCCTATTTGATAAAATAACTGGGGAAAGAATGAATGAGGTAAAATGTATTTTATTAGGCTTCTTGCTTGTCTCAGTGACTAAAAAGATAACTATAAAGATAACAATTCAGTGATTGCTTAAACAGCTAAAATAATTTTTACTTTTTGTGTGTGTGTGTGTGTGAATGAGTGTGTATGAATGTTTCCCAGTGATGGGTTGTGGCTGGAAGGGCATCCGCTGCGTGAAACGTGCTGGATAAGTTGGCGGTTCATTCCGCTGTGGCGACCCCAGATTAATAAAGCTGAATAGAAAATGAATGAATAAATGAATTTAATCTGTATGGAGTTTAGCTAGCCGTCCACAGCAGGACTGGGATCAAATTGCTGTAATGAAGGCCTCTCTAAACTGATCTGAATCAAGTCTGCAGTTGTGGACATGCCTAGGCAGCTTCTTATTCAATTTTTGATCCAGTTTCGAGCTGAAAAATCTCTTTCACACTGGGCAGCAGAAATAGGGAGTTATTATTAAGTTATTGTTAAGTTAATAAAAATGTTTCGTATGGTTAGTGCAAACATTCACATGACCAGAGCAATTTAATCTGTGTTTGTATCAAAAGAAGTTTATGGCTGTATCAATGCTCCCAAGAAAAACATTAATTTTATAATAATATATATTGTACACATTATCTTAATATAAATATACTTGCAGTAGCTGGATTGAAACACACCTTTTCTCTACAGCACATAAAAAAATTGACTATTAAGAATAATTTTATCAAAATAAATTATTTGCATAACATTCAAATGATTCCACCCTACTTCCCACATGGGAACAGTAAGACAATGTAAAGAAAGACACAACTGCAAACTCATGTGCAAAGCTGACACTGCTTACAGAGCACTTCATCATTCAGGGCTTCTTAAAGAAGATATGAATATGGGAATCCCTTTATGAATTAAAGTTTCCTTCTGCCCCAAAGTAACACCATCTTTTCTATTTTCTATATAACTTCAATGACCTTCAGCAACAGAATAATTTCTTATTGATTTCTTATTCTTATTTAACAAACAAATTTGAAAAAAGTTTGTTTCTTTTCAGTGTGCACCACTGACAGGTCAAATATGCTCTCTCTCTCTCTCTCTCTCTCTCTCTCGACAATTAATATCGAAAGCGAAAGTAGAATCTCGGACATGTCCTGGGAAAAGAGAATGTATTGTCACCCCAAATAATGAGCTGGATCAGTCTATTTAGTAAAATGCTATTCTGTTTCCTCGCGCTCTTCTCAAAGCTGCTACGAAAGTCAGAACAATAGTTCTGCATTCAGCGCGATCTTCAGCGCGTCTCTGTGGGTCTGCATGCAGAGCATGTGAGTCTGTGGCAGTGTTCTCAATTTCTCGCGTTTCGCGAACACAGATCCGGGCCGCCCAGGTAAAGTCTGTGTGGCAAGCGCTGATGCTGAATTGGGTCTCACACTAGACTAGATGTGCCACGATATGCCATGCATGGCCAAATTGTAGACGTTTTCTATGACGCTCGCACGTTGTGCGACACGCCACCATTCGGTGCCATGCGTTGCTTAGCAACGTATACAATGTAAAGACCGCCTGACGTGAAGTAAATAAACCTGTAGAGATGTGCTGTTGTTGATTGTGCCAGCATGTCACAATAGGTTTCCAACGTAATACACCATTAGTTAGAGTAAAGAGCATGTTGTTTTACCGAGGCAGAGTGAATTAAGTCATCAATCGAGCTTATAAAAAAAATAAATAAATAAATAAAAATTCGCACATGTGCGACTAAATAAATTTACCAGTTCGCACACGTCTATTTTTATTCGCAAATGCGAGCGAAATGGTCGCACTGTCGAGCCCTGCTTATACGATATAACAAAAGTTATCTCCACTGTGCTGAGCGAGACCGCTTACTGAACAGCGCATCATCGATGACGTAAGCGTGCCCAGGCCCGAATGAAATGTGAGTGCGGGCCGTCGGGGAAGACGGGAGGGGGGACAAGCGTACTTTGGCCCGGTTCAAGGCAACTGTACATAGTGTGAGTATGCCCTAACTGAATCTGGTCTAGTTAAACCAATTTCATCTTATTTTCATTTTATTGTATTTCATTTTAAAAGGGCTGTGTGCTCAAGGTCATGTGACAGAATCAATGTCTAGTAAGTAAATGTAAAATGTATGGAAATATATGTATAATAAGTCCATAATATGTGGAGACCAGTCTGAGGAAAGCATTATTATCCAGAGATTCTGCCTAGAAACCCCCACAACACCTAACAGCCTAACACAATGGATAATACCTACTTCATTAAACAATCACATAATCAGAAAAACAGCACATCTCTGATTTAAAGTTATAAGAATATTGTTTGATAAACGGTGCAAAATGTTATATTAAAACTGCACTTATGCTTTGGTATATATACGGAGTCCTCCCCATCGGGAATGAATCCAATTCTAATTCTGGCAACACTGACTCTCTGAGACCGTTGTCCGGGAAAAGTTTCCTGTCCTCTTTGGAACATCCTCAGTTTTACTCAGCACAAAATACATAATTTTCACATGCCTGTGACCATAAAAATCAGATTGGAGAAATAATTAGTGGTGTACATGACTCACAAATGAGATAACTGGCCAAAACTGGTTTCTGACAGTTTTCACAAATCATATTTGATTTAGGAAAGGGTTAACTGAACTAAACTGATATATGAAAGTTTTCAAAAAACCATAAAAGCAGTGAGTCAAAAAAGGGATAACTGACCAAAACTGATTTGTGAATGATTTCATAAATAATTAAAGTGGTGTACATGGGTCAAGAATGGGTTAAATGGCTAAAACTGATCGGTTAGTTTTCACAAACAATACAAGTTGTGTACATGGGTTAGTGAAGAGTTAACCCACAAAACTTCATCCAAGAATATATTATAGATATGTGTTTGTTTGGAACCAGCTTTTGGAAAAACTACCATGACATAATTATACCAGAATAAATAAGGCAGAACACAGAAAAACAATGAAACTGACTAAAATGGATTGTGAACCGCAGTAAACATAGCTTGTGATTTCAGATTTATTTTGCCTATAAATACACAGTGCGCCGCCATGCAATAGGGAATGCTGTTCCATATTCTCTATGATTCGTGAATTGTTATGAAGGTGCCCCGAAATCGAAGTATTTTGAAAATGGAAATTTATTGTATAATTATATTACATGCAAGCAACTATATACCTCGTTTCTTTAAAGCAGACTTAGAGGCCCTTCACATATCGCGTCTTTTATGCGCAAGTTCGTGATTTCCAATGGAGATGCGGGGTTTGCCCTCTCATATTGAGAGCAACGCGCTTGCGTATTCCAGGCGCTACAATAGAAATTTTTGAAGGTCAGTTCATACTGTTTCTAAAATATAACAGGGGCCAGGCCAGAAAAGTCTAAAATGAGTGTACTTCGTGAAATAGGGTGGACTGCTTAAACTAAGTGTAGTAACTAGTTTCTTATATGTATGATCTCTGATAACATAGTAACTGAGTGACATTTTTGAGTATCCAACCCTCATTTTGCAAAAATAAAATGCAGAAATGTGTTGAGAATCTGAAATCATTCACTTTGTCATGAGGCTAAGAAAACTGACATAATCATTTAGCAATAAATGTATAAATATAAGCATTTTAAACAGATTCTGATACTGAATTATTTGTTCTTTATTAAGCTAGAAAGAACAAAAAAGACAAGATCTAGGTGTTTTTTACTTTATCATAGTCTTTGGTAAACGTACTGGCAATTAAAATAAGCAGTGTTGGGGAGTAACGGAATACATGTACCGGCGGTACGTATTTAGAATACTATTCTTGAGTAACTGTATTCCGTTACAGTTACTATTTTTAAACAGGGTATTTAGAATACAGTTACTTTTCTAATACCATAAGGAAATACTTGGAATACTTCGGGCGATGCGTGTCTGGCCCATAATAATATTACTAAATTGCCGCCGAAACCATAGAAACAGAAGCTACACTCCCGACTGCAATCACCAGCATTAACTCAGTGAGACTCACGCAAATGACCCTGTTCTCACGCTCTCGCGCCACACCTCCATTTTCTCACGCAGAAAAAAGGACGATCGCAAACACCGAACAACCGGACAACAACCAAGATTTTCAGATAAACTGCTTTTTTTGCCGTCATTGTTCGTGAATTTGCTGCTTGATGTTTCGTTTGCACTGTTCATAAAGCACAATTGCCATCAAGTGCTCCTGTAGAGCGACTCTTCAGCCAGGGAGGACTCATTTTTACTCCTCATCGCAACAGAATGACAGATAAGCACTTCTAAATGTCTCTATTGCTCCGCTACAACCACCTTTACTTGTCTGTTGATTAGGAAAAAAAGCATAGGTAGTTAGGTACTGTAGATAGGTGGCTATACTGGCTAATATGTTTGACTTAAAACAAAACTTGTTCATTTTGATGTTTACATTTTTGTAAAGCAAACTCATTTTGCATTCTTCTAATATTTGCAATATTGTTCTTAGGTGAGAAGTTTTCATAATAGAAATTAAAATGTTGAATAGAACCTGTTACATTACCTCTGATCAGGGGTTTTATTTGTGGCATGCACGCGAGTAAAATGATGATGATTTTTATGCGTTCACTAGAGTGAATCGGATTAATGTTAGTTCCACATCTGTCAGGCACCTGTAGAGTTAATGCGTTCCAGTAAAACATATACAAATAAAATGGAGTGGCTGCTTTTTAACATGAATGACGCTAAATGAAAGTCAAACCGGTGAGCCAAAATAGTGCCCTTCTGAATCAAATCAGCAGGATGCCCTTCTGGATCTTTAACTTACTTTGAAGACATACGACATGAAGACAGACTACCTTTACATTGACATCAGTAGTTATTTGCCTTAATCTGAATAGGACAATAATATAATTACGGTGTTACGTAAAGTGCTTTTTGAACGTCTATTCACGTTTCCTGCAGAGTCTCATGACATTTCGGGTGTTTCATCTTTAATTTTTCAACTTTAACTGCAGTTCGGCACTTTCACTCATGAACATTTCCCCATGACAAACTGGGTTATTAGACGCGAATATTTAGTAAGGAATGGTGGAAGATGTTTTAATGGGATTTGATAGCGCACGTGAAATAGAAAGAAAAAAACTTCCGCATTTCGTGATCAGCGTTGCCAGATGTAGCTGACTGATTCCAGGCCAAAAGCTATCCAAAACCCGCCGAAATGCAAATTCAAAACCGCCCAATCTGGCAACAAGGTTGTTCGTGATGGGTGTGTGTGTGTGCGGTCCTTTACTGACAGCCTTGTGTATGGATCTTGTCGCAAAATGCAGAGAAAAGTCCTACATGACAGTAATATCTTGATTGCGGTGTTTACTTCAATAATGCCACTAATATATGCATACTCCACAAGTCTTAACTCCATTTCTAGTTCAGTTATGACTGTAGTCGGATTAAGGTCATCAAAAATCGCTTTTTACATGGTGACTCAATCAGAGTATTGTCTTAATCGTAATAAAATCATATTAAAGTATTGTTGCCCATGTAAACATACTCAATGTTCGACTCAACCACACTGTCAGGGCTCTGTGAACTTGGATTTGCGAAGCAGCATTTTCTGTATGTTCATCAAAATCAAGTAGACTATGGCTCACACTTATTGACAGTGGAAGATGATTTACAGTTAAAAATAGTCGAGTCAGTAATCCAACCACAGAAAAAGGCTCAGCCTTCACACTGAATCAGGTAAGCTGTATATTTATGTTTCAACGTAATTAATGCTACACAATTTAAACGCAGTCAGTAATATGTGAATGATGTTTGCACATGGGGAATGGAGGGGAGGGGGGGAAGTGAAAATGGACAGTCTTGGGGGGGCGTGTGTCCTAAAAGTTTGAAAACCCCTGCATTACCTTGGTTTTACATAAACTATTTTGAAGTTTTTCTTTTCTTGTATACCTGATATTTTTCTGTGCAGACTGTGAAATACAAAGGGTAAGCAAAATGCATATTAAATACATATACTGTATATTACAGACAGTAATGCTGTCTATGTTCAAGCTCTTTTTATGTTTATTACAGAAACAGAAATTGAATTTGTTGACACTTCGATAAATAAACATTATTTAATAAACATAATTATATTGTTTTATTTATTTTTCCCTGTCAGTCAATAGTTTAGCATTAGAGGCCCTCTGTTTTCCTGCAGAAATTGCTACCAACGCATAGTGTGACACTTTAATAGACTTGAAGGCTGTTTTCAAGGGGAAGTATTCCAAGTATTCCAAGTATTTAGAATACAGTACCAGGATTAAGCAAAGTAACGGAATACGTTACAAAATACATTTTAAAGCAGGTATTCTGTATTCTGTAACTAAATACATTTACAAAGTATTCTCCCCAACACTGAAAATAAGCAACCACACACAGTGAGCATTGGCTAGCTTGAGTAATTATTAATTTAAATACAATTCTTTATCTCAAAATACAAATTAAAACAATGAAATCATATATTGACTTCGTGAAATTATTCTGCATTAAACGCTTAGCAAAAAAAAAATGCTAAATCATTCTCCGCCAGTAGGTGTCACACACAGATCAGTAATAATGACCAGAAGAATGTAGAACAGTGAGGGGTGCCGTTTTATGTTTCAAATGCAACCATATAATCTACATATTTTAATAAATAAAGTGAAGTACAAGAATACTGAATTAAGCTTATTTCCCACGTAGGAGGGGACGTTTTCGCGACCTTGCGCAATGTTCCCTAAAAGTTCTGTAAGGGTGACGAAAGTTCCAAACCTTTACAGAACATTAGGGACGTTTTTAAAACGTTCTCCTTTGGTTATAAAAGTACCGTTGTTCAACGTTTCCAATAAAACTTTAGGAGAACGTCTTGTATTGGTTATTTTATTGTCATCTAGCAACGTTAAAAAGAGAACATCTGGACCTTTAACAGAACGTTCCCAAATGGTCCTATGTTGGTCAGATGATAACGTTCCCGATCTGACTTAAGGGGGACTTCCTGCTTTGGTCATTCTGTGGTCACACGGCAACATTAAACAGAGAACATCTGGAACTTTAACAGAACGTTCCCAAATGGTCCTCTGTTGGTCAGATGATACCGTTCCCGATGTGACTTAAGGGGGACGTCCTGCTTTGGTCACTCTGCGGTCATACGGCAACGTTAAAAAGAGAACATCTGGGACTTTAATAGAACATACCCAAATGGTCCTATGTTGGTCAGATGATAACGTCCCCAATGTGACTTAAGGTGGACGTCCTGCTTTGGTCATTCTGTGGTCACACGGCAACATTAAAAAGAGAACATCTGGAACTTTAACAGAACATTCCCAAATGGTCTTCTGTTGGTCAGATGATACCGTTCCCGATGTGACTTAAGGGGGACGTCCTGCTTTGGTCATTCTGCGGTCATACGGCAACGTTAAAAAAGAGAACATCTGGGACTTTAACAGAACATTCCCAAATGGTCCTCTGTTGGTCAGATAATAACGTTCCCGATGTGACTTAAAGGGGACGTCCTGCTTTGGTCATTCTGTGGTCACACGGCAACATTAAAAAGAGAACATCTGGAACTTTAACAGAACATACCCAAATGGTCCTATGTTGGTCAGATGATAACGTCCCCGATGTGACTTAAGGTGGACGTCCTGCTTTGGTCATTCTGCGGTCATACGGCAACGTTAAAAAGAGAACATCTGGGACTTTAATAGAACATTCCCAAATGGTCCTCTGTTGGTCAGATAATAACGTTCCCGATGTGACTTAAAGGGGACGTCCTGCTTTGGTCATTCTGTGGTCACACGGCAACATTAAAAAGAGAACATCTGGACCTTTAACAGAACGTTCCCGATGTGACTTAAGGGGGACATTCTGTGTTCATTCTTTAGTCATACAGCAATGTTAAGAGAACAACGAGGATCAATTAATTTATTTTTAACCTTTTTATTTTATTAGCAAAATTTCACATGCATAAATAAAACTTGCTTAATTCATCTCCCATGTTAAACTAGTTTTGTTTGTTACTTTTATATTTTTTCAATAAGACGGTTAAAAAACAAAATGACAAAAGAGTGATACATTCAATTCCTTGGTACGTTGTAATAGCTTATTCATTACAATTGAAAATTATTTATGCTTTTTCTCTTGTCTTATTTGTTCTTATTTTCAATTGTTATTATGTAAATGTTACCTATTTCAATAGTAAAATTAAAAAAAATATTTCTCTTACTGTATGCAGATGTATTTTATGTGAAATGTCTTATTTAGGTCAGTACTAAAAAATACTTGAATTTTTAAACTCTCATTTTAGTAAAATAACCATGTTGCAGATTCTTCAAGGTGTACATAAACTTACAACTGCATTTTTCTAACTCATTTATAAACAGTTATTTGAGTTCTCATTAAAATAATAATAAAAAATAAATTTTAATCAAATAAATCTGTTATTTCCCTATATTTGTGGAACGTTAGCGTTTTAAAACAATAGACCAATTACCATGTTTGTAAACATTCAGGATGTGCGCGCAGGGAGGTGGCAGAAAAAAACCGGGAGCGCTAGCATTTACAGCGAGGGAATGACATCCGATACGTTTCAGAGTTTGTTGTTGTCTTAGAAATAAGATATATTGATTACATATTATATATATTATTTACATAATGCTTACAGTGTATTATAACAGCTTGTCACCCAGTAATAAGCACAGTGATTCTGCAAAATTAACGTTAAAGTGAGCGGCATTCGTCTGACAGGTCCATTTGCGATAGCACCCTCCCAATGGATATTGAATACGACGAAATGACCAAGCATCCAGCCCGAAATATACAATCTCATTGAAGCTCCAAGGGATTTTACGAGAGAAGTTAAAGGTCTACAAGTGTTTGGATGCCAACAATTGTGTTCTGTGTGGTCATGTGCAAGAAATAATGTTCCATGATTACCAGATTCAAAACTATGTAGTGCTAAAAACCGAGGATCTGCCGAGCCAAAGACAAGGAAAAAAAGACGGAGCTAACGTTATACAAGGCCAGGGTGATCAACAACAGCATTCTGACAGCGAACTACACTTGTACGGCAGGCCCAGGGTATGTGAACTCACACATAAAGGTAAAGTTGGTTTTATATTCGCACATTCGGACTTTCCCCTTAATAATATAACTTCATAAAAGTATTATTTGCAAACTCTAAATAGCAAAATCATATTAGCAGCCAACGACTATCAAAGTATAACATTGTTCACAGTCAAATAAACAGTGTTCATGTTGTTTTCAAGTCACACTAGCAGGTTTTCTATTTTTTGGCTCGAATTTGGCATCCTACCGCAAAACACGACATGTTTGCTATAGCAGTCGGTCTTTTTCTGCAACCAGGGACCCGTGTGACGTCATGTGTGACGTAGGTTGGTAATTGGTCTATACAAAGGTCATGTGCGGCGTACACCCCAATAGCAGGGGTGGTGGGCGGGGCATGTATCCCAGCAAGCATCCGTTGATTCAGACCCGATCCAGACGGATGTTTGGCGGCCTTTTCCTGGATAGCAGCAGTTTCTGTGGTGAGTAACTGTTATGTCTGTTAATTTGATTGTTAAGTATTTTAATAAGCACTTTTTTGTGTAACAATAAATTTTCCGATATAAAGCAAGTTCTGTTGATGAAGGTAATGTGTGACCACACTTTTATCAACTTTAACATGGGAATTCGCATCTTTATTTGTAAATGTGGTTCTACAAAATGAAAATGTACTTATGTTTGCTCGTTTTAACAGCAGGGAAATATATTCTGTCGTCCAGACGAAATGTAAAGTATTCATTTACTGTATGATAAAACGGCGCGGGTTTCAAACTCTGCGGCCGTTAGCATAAAAGCCCGCGCTGCGTGTGCAGAAGCCATGCAAAGCAGTAATTAATAACATTAGCCCAAAGATAAATAAAGTTTGCTCTTTAGTTATAGTGTGATTGCACTTTGATTGCAGATTGTCTGTTTATCATGTTTTTTATTCATAGCCTACTGTACTGGGCTCGACAGTGCGACCATTTCCCTTGCAGTTGCGACTAAATATAGATGTGTGCGAACTGGAAAATGTATTTAGTCGCACATGTGCGATTTTTTTTTTAATACGTTGGAAATCTATTGTGACTGTAGCACACCCTGACGCGATCAACAACAGCACATCGTCAATGTACTGGTTTATTTACTTCACGTTGGGCGGCCTTTACATTGTTTTGAATACGTTGCAAAGCAATGGCGGCGTGTGGATGTGAGACCGAATTCAACACCAGCGCTTCCCACACATACTGTTTCTGCTTTCGCTTCTGATATTAATTGTACTTGTTTTTGCATTACTTCATGCGCAAACTTTCGCTGCTGCGTCTCAATCTCTCAGCAGCACAAACACTACAGCAGGGAGAGAGAGAGAGAGAGAGAGAGCAGATTTGACCTGTCAGTGGGGCACATGGATAGTAAGATTTTTTTTACACTGAAAAGAAACACCATGTCATGTTAAAGATGTTCTAAATTCTAAACTTTTTTATTTGTCTGTTAAATAAGAATAAGAAGTCAATTGAAAATCATTCTGTTGCTGAAGGCCATTAAAGTTTAATAGAAAACATGGTGTTACTTTAGGGCAGAAGGAAAATTTAATTCATAAAGGGATTCCCATATTCAGCTCTTCTTTAAAAAGCCCAGAAAGATAAAGTGCTCAGATAAAACGTGTCAGCTTTACACGTGAGTTTATTTGTTGTTTCTTTACATTGTCATACTTTTCCCATGTGGGCAGAAGGGTGGAATCGGTAGAATATATTATGCAAATAAATTAATATTGATTAATTTTGAAGTCACAATATTTTATGTGCTGTGGAGAAAACATGTGTTTCAATCCAGCTACTGCAAGAAAAATTCATAGTATATTAAAGATAATATGTACAATATTTATTATTATAAAATTAATGTTTTGTTTGGGGCCATTGATACAGCCATAATATTCCTATGATAGCTCTGGTCATGTGAATGTTTGCACTAACCATGCTGCATATTTTTATTAACTTAACAATAACTTAGTAATAACACCCTATTTCTGCTGCCCAGTGTGAAAGATATTTTTCAGCTTAAAATTGGATTAAAAATTCAATAAGAAGCTGTCTATGCATGTCCACAACTAAATACTTGATTCATATCAGTTTAGAGAGGCCTTCATTGGAGCAATTTGATCCCAGTCCTGCTGTGGACCGAATGCTAGCTAAACTCCATACAGCTTAAATTATAAATAATTATTAAGTACTATTTAAGTTGTTGTTACAGTAAAATAAAACATTGTACTATGTATGTAAGCCTTTTTGTCCCCTTTGATTAGCCACAAACACTTATTTTGTACTGCAGTGAATGCAATGTTCTAATACTACCACTTTCTGTGCTTCCTAGATCCTGCCTTGTTTTCTGTTCTCATGCAAGCTGTGATGTCATCTCAGAAGGTAGGCTTGACATGCAAAAGTTTTTTTTTCTTAATTACAGCAGCATATTCTGACAGTCCAGAAAAATGGGGTGAAGTTCACATTATAATGCGTTTACTTCTATAACTACATGTTTTTCTCCTTTTAACACAATAATTTCATTTTAAAATAAGAGATTTTTACGGTGACCGAGAGAGCTTAAAGCGCTGCAATTTAAGAAAGCACATGCAATTACAAAAAACACCAGCAAATAAAGAAACGATCTTCTTCAATTTGACAGCAAAATCTCACAACACAAACAACTGAAGAAACGCGCAGCAATTGGTCACAACACAAACAACTGAAGAAACGCGCTGCAAATTGGTCACAACACAAACAACTGCAGAAACACACAGCAAATTGGTCACAACACAAACAACTGAAGAAACGCGCTGCAAATTGGTCACAACACAAACAACTGCAGAAACACACAGCAAATTGGTCAAAACACAAACAACTAAAGAAACGTGCAGCAATTGGTCACAACAAAAACAACTAAAGAAACACGCAGCAAATTGGTCACAACACAAACAACTGAAAAAAAGTGCAGCAATTGGTCACAACACAAACAACTGAAGAAACACGCTGCAATTAGTCACGACACTTGCAAATATCCACGTAACACAACGGAAATGTTTTAAGGGGACACAAAACCATGACGGACCCTGCTGAGATATGGATGTGTTATTATGCCATGACTGTTGCTCAGTGAAGTGATTGGTGGTCTTTGAAAGGTGAGTTGTTTTTTGTTTAGTTTAATATCCTGATTACACGACATAAGTTGTTTGTGTTGTGACCAATTGCTGCACGTTTCTTCAGTTGTTTGTGTTGTGGGAATTTGCAAATTCAACCGTCAAATTGATGAAGATCGTTTCTTTATTTGCTAGTGTTTTTTGTAATTGCATGTGCTTTCTTAAATTGCAGCGCATTAAGCTCTCTTGGCCACCATAGATTTTTACATTATTAGGATATATTGGTTTATAACAGGGCAATGTTTCTTTTTATACTGTTAAAAATTATTCATTCATTTTTTTTTTCGGCTTAGTCCCTTTATTAATCTGGGGTCGCCACAGCGGAATGAACCGCCAAATTATCCAGCATACTGTATGTTTTATGCAGTGCATGCTCTTCCTCAAGCATGAATATAAGTATAAAAATATATAGAAGTATAAAATAAAGGTCACATGAAAAATCCTGGATTTGTTTCCCCAAATACCAATTTCTTCTCAGCTGAAGAAGGAAAGACATGAACATCTTTGAGGGCATGGGCTTAAGTAAATTATCAAAAAATTCTAATTTTGGGGTGCAAAAATTCTTTTAAAAAAGAGCAACATTCCCCATTTCAACATGAGTTTCTTGTTATACCAGTATGCTAAGTTACAGTATGTAATGATATGTCACATCTAATTAGGTAAATAGTACATTGTTATTAACAAGATGCGTTTCTTGTTACAATGTGATACGTTTTTCTGAACTGAAGAGGCCTTAACACTAGAATTAGAATTTTTATAACTAAGGCTGATCCAAATAAATATATATAGGAAATAGGGGTAGGAGAATTGTTTTTATTCCCAGACGCACAACTATTATGAATATATAATTACATGTATTATGTAACTTATTAACATGATGATCCTTTTTTTTTTTTTTTTTTGCTCTGTAAGCAAAATGCTTGCAACAAAATGTCTTTTTACATAAAGTACACATCAATCTACTTATTTGCAGAGAAGAAAACACAGAGCTGTGTCACACAGCTGGATGTCTGCAGAAGCCAGGAAAAGAGAATATCAACGGCTATGGCAAAGGGTGCACAGAAAAATTAGAAATGTGCACAGTAATGCAGCTGTTCCTAGTACTAATCTAGACAGTGAAGCACACATTTCCAGATACACTATGCCACTCCAGGACTCCGGCCTAAAACATACAGAGACTGGAGATTTTGACAATATTGGCATCGATGCAGTCAATGGCGACACACTGCTACATCATACAATGACTGTAGACACAGAAAATAAGGATACAGAATATTCCGGTAGCGACACAGATGAAGTGTTTTTTGAGTATTCTGACAACAGTGATATGCCAACTGACAACTTAGCCGAGGAGTTAAAGAAGTGGATTTGTGGCTATAACATCAAGCACAATGCTGCAGACGAGCTGCTTAAAATTCTCAGGAATCAAGGGCATAAACACCTGCCATCCACTGCTAAAAAATTGTTAAAAACTGATCCTGTTGAAAGTCAAATGATCTCTGGAGTGGAATGTGTTACCTTTGGAGTGACTGACCAATTATTAATGTGCTTGAATCGGTATCCTTGCAATTATGCAAGGGACATCACTGAGATTGAGATTTCCCTCAATGTAGATGGACTGCCACTCTTTAAGTGCAAATCTTTCTGGCCTATACTCTGCACAGTACATCTAAAACCAGCAAGCACATTTCCTTTGGCCATTGCCCTTACCGAAGCCAAGCCCAAATCATTGGACTTCAAAGTCATATCAGATGAACTGAACGTGATTCTAACAAATGGCTTCTCATGGGGAGAAACAGCAGTTAATGTGAGACTGAGGTGTATCACATGTGATGCACCAGCAAAAGCAATGCTGAAGTGCATCAAACAATTCTCGGGTTACTATGGCTGTGACAAGTGCACCCAAAAAGGCAATTGGAAGGGGTGCATGACGTATCAAGAAGTGCATGACCTTATTTTAAGGGATGATGTCTCATTCAGAGAGCAATATCAGCCTGAACACCATCAGGAAAATACTGTGTCCCCTTTCAGCAATCTACAAATTGACATGGTCAAGTCTTTTCCTGCTGACTACATGCACCAGTGCTGCCTGGGAGTAATGAGAAAATTGCTCCTCCTGTGGTCAAGGGGCAAGTCGGGCCATCGGCTATCACCAGCTCAGCTGAGGGAGGTCAGTCAGAGGCTAAGGAATTTGAGATGTGACATACCCCATAGTTTTGCCAGGAAGCCATGCAGTTTGGAGGAATTGGAGAGATGGAAGGCCACTGAATTCCGACAGTTTATGCTCTACACAGGCAAAGTTGTTCTAAGGGGAATCCTACCAGAAGCACTGTACAATCATTTCATGGCCTTTAGTGTTGCTATGTGCATACTAGTGTCTCCACACTTAACACAAACCTACAATACGTATGCCCATGAACTCCTCACATATTTTGTTGAGCAAGGCCGGCACATATATGGCGAAGAATTTCTAGTTTACAATGTGCACTCACTGCTTCACCTCACTGCTGATGCCATCACATATGGATCATTGGACAAATGCAGTGCCTTTGCTTTCGAAAGCTACCTGCACCAGCTGAAAAAAAATGGTTAGATCAGGAAACCATATTCTAATCCAAGCAGCAAAACGGCTCCAAGAACAGTCACAGATCCCAACAGAAGCAAGTGAAGAAAGACCCATCCAGATGAAACATCCTAATAATGTTTACATTGTTAGCCCAACATCCTGTTGTGAAGTTCTAGAAAGTACCAACTCTGGAAAAATCTTATGTAGAGTCTTCTGCCACCTGACATCATACCTTTGTGAGCCATGTGATTCAAGGATCTACGGAGCCTTTGTATGTGGTCCATCAAAGATGGAGATACTGGACAAGACAAACTTACAAGGAAGGGCAATGATCCTAGAAGACGGACATGGCCACAGAGTTGTCCTTTATCTCCTCTATGATCTCAATTAACAAAGAAAAGAATATATGTACATAGTTAGTACTTTTTTTTCCTCTCATTTCTTTAATGTCTAACTCTATATTTCCTGATTTCTAATTAGTGCTCTTTGATTTGTAATAGGTTGGATTCTACGTAGTAATTTTTAATGAGGAAAACTCAATTGCTGTGGCGCCTGCATCGTGGGTAGAAGAGGTGAAAGGGGTAAGGGTACACACAGACACATACAAGTCCATAGATATAAAAAATGATAATGTTAACTTTTTCCTGAAATGTTTTAGGTTCTAATTTGCTACTGGCCCCGTAAAAATGCAGAGGCCATTGCGAAGGCCTCCCACAGGCCAGATAAGGAGCTCTGGAATCGATATAAAATAAGAATACTCTTTTAGACTGGTAAGAAATTGAATAAAGATATAGTCATATTGAAGTACACTGATTTATAGTGGTGCAACGGAGTGTAGATGATTCGTGATCCATATGGACCAGACCCCACGGTTCGGGACGCGATTCAAACTCTGTGATTTACACAGATTGCTTTCTCTTTAACTTCTCTTTGAATGGAAACGTACATAAAGAGTTATGTTTTAATTAGGGCTGTGCAATTAATTGAAAAAGAATCGCAATCGCGATTTGAAACATGGCGATTAGCTAATCGCGAAAGGCTGCGATGTAAAATATATATGTATTATTTAATTTCCCCAACCTAAAGCAAATGCGTGACTGCTGTCTGTGTGTGACGTCTTACTAGCCAATTGAGTGAGCACACTTTCGTTCTACCCAATCACAATTGCGCAACAGAACTATGTGGAACACCCCCCCCCCCCCCCCCCCCCCCCAAAAAAAAAAAAAACAGACGGGAAAGCGCGGATGAGTGGGATGATGGCGTCTGCCGCTTCAGAAACATTAATTGCCTAATTAAAATCAAAGGAACACAGCATGTCGGTAATATGGGAATATTTTAGTCACAGACACCGAACAAAAACAGGTAATTTGTAACAGCTGTCGCAGAATTGTTGCCACATCACAATACAACAACAAGCACCTGAAAAAGCACCACAGGTGGCTATATGAAGAGTGGTCATGCTAAAAAGTCAACTGAATGTATTGCCAGTGACAGTCTTGTAGCAAGCAACAGCGAAGTAAAATTTTAGAGTTGTTTGCGGCTGTTACACCATATGAACTAGGGATATAACAGATCTGTGATTCGTACGGATCACAACCCACGGTTCGGAACACACATGACCCGTGGATTAATAAATTTTTTTGTAGATTTCTGTCACTACTTGTTTAGCCTGCATTAATGCATTCAGTGTAAGAGTGTAAGCTGCACGATTAATCATTAAAAGATAGGGATCTCAACACCCACTGACAATAAATTATAAATGAGTTGATTTGCATATGTTTATTAATCCTTCCAATCGCTGCGTCCAAATTTGTGTTTGAAAATGTTTTAGTTGTTTGTAAACGTCTTTAGTGTACAAACAGTCAAATAAAATAGAAGTACTGGAAGAACAGTTTATAGTTTAGATAAAACCACTGATGTTTATGGTAAAGATTAAAGTCACCGTCATATGCTCAAAAATGAAAGTTGTAGGGCGCACGTGAGCTCGGCGAGGATGGCTGCGTAGTTTGAGAGCTCTCCACAACTTCGCGTAAAAAACTATTCCTACCTTTTACAAACTGACTGTTAACCTGGGTCTGGCTATGCCTAAACCACTGCCTTTGAAGGAATGCGATATTTTTACTAAAGCACGTAAGACAGGTACACGAAGCGCGAAAACATTACCTTCGACAGAAAGTGTGGAGGCTGGCAGCATGGCGGACATGGCTGAGGTGCTAACTGAGTTGAAAGCGCTTCGCTCCGAATTCGGATCAAAGCTAGATGGCATAAACAACCGACTCGAACTAATGGCAAGCTCTGTCTCAGTTTTGGAAAACAGCCTGACTGACATCAAACGTGAGATTTCTGCCAACGAGAAACGCATAGAGGAAACGGAGTCACGCATTTCTGCAATCGAAGACAGACTTGACAAAACAGAATCGGAGTTGACCACGGCGACCAAACGGATTGCACATCTGGAAAAGAAAACGGACGACTTAGAAAACCGCGGAAGGAGGAAAAACATCCGTGTGTTCGGTCTTAAGGAAGGAGCAGAGGGTACGCGCTCTTTATTGGACTTTATACACGACATACTTCCTCAATGGATAGGCCTTGAACCCGAGAAATCCTTCACATTAGAAAGGGCCCATCGTACGCTGGCACCTGCAACTCCTAACCAGAACAGACCGGTGCTCGTCCGTTTTCTCAAATTTCAAAACAAGGAATTTGTACTGCGCAACGCGAGAAGTCGAGATATTATCCACGATGGATCCAAAATCTCATTTGCTCAAGATCTCTCCGCAGAAACGATCCGACAGAGGCGTGAGTTTAAAGATGTTAAAAAAATATTTTTGAGCATGGGAATCTTCCGCGGATTTCACCATCCCTGTAAGCTGAGGGTGCTCCACAACGGTAAGATCCAGCTGTTCTCCACACCGCGCGAGGCCGAGGAGTTCTATCGCAGCATCAGCACTACATGACCGTAAACTTAAGACCAGGTTGAACCTTTTGTTTGGGAATAGATATATTTCTCCTGGTATATAACTAAAGACTAAATTTTGAACTTATCCGTTCACCACCAGTACTAAATTTGAACACATGATTCCCGTTTTCCTGAATTGTATTAATATTATTATTTTTGTTTGCTTTTTATAACGATCCCTCAACAAAATCTTGCTCTTTTTAAGTTAAATATCCCTTTTGGTTTATCTAAATAGCGGGAGATCTGTTGTATTTTATTTCATTCAAAAAGTACATCTGTAATCTATGTCTAGCCTAGCGTTTTTATGATAATATACTGTTTAACGCGTTGTTGTGGACACCGATTGTTGGCCGTTTTAGTTGGGTGCTACCGGAAAGTTGTGGTTATATTAAGATGCCTTGTCATTTGGGGACTAGGCTTTTGTTCTGGGGGTGGGGGGTGTTCGTTGTGTTTTTATTTTATTTATTTATTTATTTATTTTTTCTCATTCTTTCTTTTATTTATTATTATTATGTTTACACTGCTCTATTACTTCGAGTCACACAACAAAATATGGATGCATGTGATTTCTAATGGCTAATAATATCCTTATTATAATGTCATTCAATGTCAGAGGCTTAGGGCATCCTATTAAACGTAAAAGAATCCTTACATTCTTAAAAAAGGAAAAATCTGATGTTGCTCTACTACAGGAAACACATCTGTCCAGTGAGGAGCATAAAAAACTTAAAAGAGATTGGGTAGGACAGGTATATTTTTCAATTTTTTCAAGTAATAAAAGGGGGGTAGCAATACTGATTCATAAAAATCTTCCATTTATACTTAAAAAACAATATACTGACCCAGAAGGTCGGTATGTACTTATACATGGAACACTCTACGGCAGGGAATTTACATTGCTCAACATCTATGCCCCAAATGCAGACTGCCCTAAATTCATGATAAAAATTATTACCCTATTTAGCCAATATAATACAGAATTTGGAACAATAGCTGGTGATTTCAATTGCTGTATGGAAAGTAGTTTAGATAAATCTTCACCCTTTGCTTCTAACCCTAATGCGTCTAAGGCATTAAAATTGGCTTCTAATGATGCAGGCCTTATTGATGTGTGGAGAGAGTTTAACCCTTTAGTTAAAGATTATACTTTTTATTCAGCGAGACACAAGACATATTCTCGATTGGACTTTTTTCTCCTACCACAGGGTTTATTACCCTCTGTTAGTTCTTGTAGTATAGGTTCAATCCTTATATCAGACCATGCACCAGTCTACCTTCGGCTGTTGCTACATGAACAGATTCACTCAACAGGGTACTGGAAATTTAATTCTTCATTCCTTACGAATACAGAAGCCTGTAATAATATTAGACAATGGCTGGAACAATACAGACAAGAAAATGCGGCCTCCCCTGTCACTCCTGCAGTGATTTGGGACGCAGCTAAAGCAGTGCTTAGGGGACAACTGATTTCATATGCATCTGCAAGGAAAAAAAAGATAAATAAACAAACTGAACAATTGAAAACGGAGCTTTCCTGCTTAGAACAACTTCATAAACAGTCACCTACAGAGGCAAACAAGAAGAAGCTCAACACTGTTAGAAATAGTCTTAACTTACTTCAAATTGATCAAGCCAAAAAACTTTTATTTTTTACTAAACAGCACTATCATGAATATGGCAATAAACCAAGCAAGCTTTTAGCCTATCAACTCAAAAAGGAACAGGCTGAACGTACTATAAAATGTATACGTAATGCAACAGGTCAATTGAAATATGATTTGCAATCAATAAAATCCTCTTTTTTTGACTATTATACACAGCTCTATACATCAGACAACCCCTCCGAAGTAGATATTAATTTGTTTTTGCAGAAGATATCCTTGCCCTCAATATCTGAGGAGGAAAAGGAACTACTAGATTCTCCATTCACTCCAGAGGAGGTGTTTCAAGCTATTTTGTCTCTCCCCACTGGAAAAGCACCGGGCTTGGATGGATATTCTGTCGAATTCTACAAGGCCTTTTGGCCCCGAATTGAGCCCTTGTTTATGCCAATGATTAAAGATTTTGTTCAAAATGGAACTCTCCCCGAAACATTAAAAATAGCTGCAATATCCTTGATACATAAGAAAGATAAAGATGCCTCCGAATGTAGCTCTTTCCGCCCTATTTCATTGCTCCCAGTTGACTTTAAAATAATATCCAAATTAATAGCCCGAAGATTAGAAAACTTATTGCCCAAACTTATCAACTCTGATCAGTCTGGTTTTGTAAAAACACGAAATGCCTTTCATAATGTTAGACGATTATTAAATATAATTGATCACTCTGCCCTGTATAAACAACCAGCATTAATAATATCCCTGGACGCTGAAAAAGCGTTCGACAGGGTCGAGTGGCCATACCTATTCTCAGTTTTAAAGAAATTCAATATTGGCGATAGATGTCTTGGGTGGATAAAGTCTATGTATAGCAATCCGCAAGCCCAAATATGTGTAAATGGGACTTTGTCTGAAAAACTTGGTCTGCATAGAGGATGTCGGCAGGGATGTCCCCTGTCCCCGTTTTTATTTAATTTAGCTATCGAACCATTTGCAGAGGCCATACGGCTCAGTAGTAAAATATCAGGGATTTGTATTGATAAAACAGAAAATAGAATTTCACTATATGCCGACGATATAATCCTGTACTTAAATAATCCGGAAAATTCAGTACCAGCAGCACTAGATCTGATAAACAAATTTGGGAGAATATCAGGTTACAGAATTAATCTATCAAAGTCTAATGCATTTTTAATGAACATACCAATCTCTAATAAGCTAAGGACCATTTCACCCTTCACCTGGTCTCAGACTGGATTTAAATATTTAGGGGTGAATGTCTCTCCTAATCTCAAAGATTTATTTTACATAAACTACCCCCCACTTATTAAAAAGATTAAGGAGGATTTGGAACATTGGAATTTGCTCCCCATTTCATTGCTTGGAAGAATTAATGTAATAAAAATGAATATATTACCAAGAATTAATTTTTTTTTCAAACGTTGCCCTGTTACCTAAATAAAGATTTTTTCAAAACTGTAAACAAATTGATAAACTCTTTTATCTGGAAGAACTCTGCACCCAGAATATCTTTTAAAACACTAACTAACACCAAAGAGAAAGGAGGGTTAGGTCTTCCTGACTTACAGTTATACTATTGGGCTGCGCAGATAAAAGGGATGATTGGTTGGATACGATCATTAAGAACTGCTCACTGGACAGATATTGAAGAAGCTCTATGCTCACCTATACCTCTGACATCTCTTCCTTTCATTAACAATATGGAAAAATTACCCCCAGTCACAAGAACTTATGTTGTCTACAACATTCTTCGGGCCTGGCAAGATGCAAAAAGGTTTTGTGGCTCCTCTGCTAGAATATCTATGTTAGCTCCTCTCTCCCCTAATCCAGATTTGCCACCCTCACTTGGGAAATCTTTGTTTATAAAGTGGAAGGAACACGGTATATGTCAGTTTCGAGATCTGTTTTTCAATTGTACCCTTAAATCATTCTCTGACCTAAGGCAAGAGTTCAAGTTACCAAGACAGGAGTTTTATAAATATCTGCAAATTCGCCATTTTATAATTAGTCATGAAAAGAGAGGTCAACTATCCCTAAAGCTCTCCAATATGGAGGAGACTTTGGTGAATTCTGAATCTTTAAAAGGAAAGATCTCTGAGATATATTCTGTACTATTAGAATATTACAACTCTTCACTGGGATCACTTAAAAATGTGTGGCAGAGATTTGGAATATAATTTTAATGATGATCAGTGGGAGACTATATGCCAGAATACTCTCATTTCCCTCTCCAATAATAGAATAGTTAAACAAAACTATAAATTTATGCATAGGATGTATCTGACTCCCCTTTGTTTGAGCAAAATGTACCCCAATGTATCATCCAGGTGTCACAGATGTAAAACCTATTCAGGATCAATCATGCATGTTTTTTGGGAATGCAAAAAGATTAAATTTTTCTGGAAAGCAGTACAGGACTTTACAGCCAAAGCTTTGCAAATTCCATTGCATAACACACCAACACTATACCTCTTTGGTACAGAACTGAACAAGACACTTGATCCTACTTCAACAAAGAGACTCGGCATCATCTCCTTTCTAGCAAAGAAATGCATTTTGCTCAACTGGAACCAACAAAGGCCTCCAACATTTGAACTGTTCAAACAACTCTTGAATGAAACAATGCTCTTGGAACAATATACATACTACTTAAGAAACAAAGGGGATGTCTTTCAAAAAATATGGATGCCTCTAATGAACCTCTGACTCTCTGAACACCTCTGATGTATTCTCATAATATGTGTGACTTTACTCAATTACAGCATAACCCTTTTTTTTTGTGTGTATTACAATTTTTGTATTCTGTTTGTATGTTTATTTTTATTTATTACATTTTTTCTTTTTTTTAACACATTTTTTTTTCTCTCTGACTGCTGCTGCTATACTTTACTGATATCCTTGTCTTTCTCCTTTTTTTGCTTTTGTTTATGTTTGTATGTTCATTAAAACCAATAAACAAAGAATTATTAAAAAAAAAAAAAATGAAAGTTGTAGTTAGCAATTACATTATTTAATCAATAGGTGGAGACAACCAGCCATCAAAAATAAGCCACTGAATAATTCTTCAAAAATTATCAATCTAGCAAATAAACATGAAATTTATGAGTGAATAACTGAATTTTGCAGTATCACAGCTGTACGTTGAATGTCATATTTTGTGTAGCATCTATGGTGATAATTATTTTAGTTTTAGACAATATAAGCTATAGAAAGGCTCTTTTCAGCCATGGTAGTTTGCTAAGTGTTCTGTATTTTTATAATTATTATTATTTTTCTTTGTATAATAATATACACTATGTCCCTAATTTTAGTTGAACTTTTTTACTGACAGGTAAGGTCATTTTATTTGTGCTTACGGATAGGTCTAGAGAAAAACGTGTTTAATTTCTGAATTACTATGAATTTCTGAGTTACTCCATCCCCAGTGCGTTTGCAGTCCGTTCCTGGGGTGCGTTTCTCAAACAATGATGTAACTCGCAGCTGAACTATAGTAGTATACCGAACATAGTGTGATGCATCGTTTGGGAAAAGAACGATGTAGTGACGAGTGTTTCCCAAAACCCATAGTTTCTCTGTAAGTAATCCATCGTTTGAACCACAATAGTTATAACGTAAAACGTCCATAATGATGCTCTAAACGGGGTGGTGACAACTTCTTTAGAGAAGAATTCCATAATTTCTTTGTGCAAATTATATTGTTTTACACAGACACGCATTTAAAATAAAATCCAATATTAGTTTTGGTAAAAACATGCACTTGCGTTCCATATTAATTGAAATATATGTAAATGGCACATATAGGGCCAATGTTTGCTTTACTAATATTATTGAGAAGTTGAACATTACATATTCTATTCTAAAACATAAAATCACTTACAAAAGCTAAAACTATTCTAATATCATATATAAATCATATAAAAAATGAGGCCATTTGTTAAAAAAATGAAATTTAATATTTATTATTTATTAGGAAATGAAAAAATCATACTTTAATAATATTAATTATGATTATTATTAAGTAGGATATTGTTTATTTATTTTAATTTTTTTTTTGAAAAGTACTTTTACAATTTGACACATGCAAACCCCTGCAGAAATGTTCTAAGCAACAGGTCATATACAGTACAGATACTTAATAAATAACCCACTATAAATTAAAAGCATTAACGTATGGTATATGAATATGTTTTCACAAGCTTTGGAGACGTAACATTAATTCCGCTTTTAAATAATAGCTCACCTATAGTTTTGGTCATGAGGCTGTGTTCAAAATGACATCAATGTTTTAAAACTGCACTGCGAAGGGAGCACAATTGTAAACATGAAGATCGCTAAAACTAAACTGTAAAAATACTTTAAAAGCAAATTACATCTAAGAGAGATGACCTTGATGCTTTTTTATTTTTAATCATTCCAAGTTAGAATGTTCTAAATGAATAGGACAGAGGGGGGATAAATGGGAATAGAACACAGCCAGAAACAATGTTTCTTACTACAGTTCATCAGTTCAGCTAGTAGTGTTTGCTGTGGTATAGAAGTTCTTAAAGTAAGCTTTCAGTAATTAATTAAAAACAAAAGTTTGTTCTGTTTGTTTTTTTGCAAATCCGAAAAATAATCCGATCTGTGACTAAAATCTGTGATAGGTTCCGAACCGTTAGTTTTGTGATCTGTTGCACCACTACTGATTTACACACTTAAAAATAATTAACAAAATTATAAAGCCAACACAAATTCACTGTGTCCTTAGACAACTACAAGACAGCTAGAGAGCGAGCCAAAAAAGCGGTGGAAACTTCTAATGTAGATAGTGAGGAGGAGGTGGGAAAAATGCGGAAGAAAAAAGTTCCTGCAAGATACTGGACAGACAGTGAAGGTAATATATGTACACACCACACATTGTATTTTAAGGATGTAAAGATATTTTCAATGTTGTGATAACTCAATAGCAAAACACATATATTTTCTTCAGCACTAGATTTAGCAACTTTCAGTGGCTTTTTTCAGTGGCTTTTTTCCATAGAATGCAGTAAGGGGCAGCGAAACAGCACATTCAACTGGCTGTACCGCAGCGCTTCCAAGCGCCCATTGCTTAACAATTGTTTGTTAATTTTAGGCACTTTTTTGTTTGTTACTCCAGCGGAGGCAGTGCACTGCATGAGACAAAAAGTAATATAACCAAAAACACCAGACTTCTGCTTGTCCATGCTCTATTTGAACCTCACATTCAGAAAACATGCAGTTAGAAGTGGATTAAGTTCCGTTTTCTCGAGTGAGTTTTTTATAGGTCTAAGAATGTCCCGCTCATTACTAATTCATTCACATTCTTTTGTTATTAACGCTAACAGTCCCACTCTCTGAAAACTGCATGTAAAAGTTAAGGTAACTGTCAAATGTTTCAGAGTATTAAATAATAAAACAAAGTGTATATTCCAGTGTATGTTACTTTTACACTTTTTCATTCATTTTCTTTTCGGCTTAATCCCTTTATTAATCTGGGGACGCGCACAGCAGAATGAACCGCCAATTTTTCCAGCATATGTTTTATGCAGTGGATGCCCTTCCAGCTGCAACCCATCACTGGGAAACATCAATTCACTCTCATACACTACGGTCAATTTAGCTTACCCAATTCACCTATACCTATATACGTATAGGTATATTCATCTATACGTGTTTGGACTTGTGGGGGAAACCGGAGCACCCGGAGGAAACCCATGCAAACTCCACACAGAAATGCCAAGCCGAGGCTCGAACCAGCGACCTTGTTGCTGTGAGGCGATTGTGCTACTCACTGCGCCACCATGATGCCCTTTTACACTTTTTCTGCTGTCCAAAAAAATATTTTCACTATTACCACAAATGAGCTTGAATTGGAGTTTATTAGCTCTATTTTACCATTAAAAATGTGCACTGATAATATATACAATTATAGCGTGTATATATATATGTTACATCCCTAATGTGTGTGCGTGTGTGTGTGACCTGTGCTGGTAAAATGAGTCATGATAAGCAAATTTCACAAAAAAAGTTATTTTTATTTTCACATTCTCCAGTGAAAGGGTATTAAAGGATGTCCTGTAACTTCTCAGGAATCTCAGGTCTGGCAGAGATTATACTGTAGGTAGGGAGATTTAATGTCCAGTGGTCTCTCCACCTTCAGTGCCATGACTGATACGCCTGGCTAGATAGGGGTTTAATGAACAAAGTTCTGTGAAAAACTGAAATTCAACTAAAATCAATATTTTTTTCATTTCATTTTTTTTTTTTTGCCTGTAGTTCAAAATTATATTTACACTCTCAAACACTTTACTTATTCTTAATTTATAGGAGAACATGACAAACCACCAAAACAAAGAAAAAAAAATCCACATCTTCTCAAAACTCACCGCCAAGTCTCCCAAAGCCTCCAAGTTGTAAGTATAACAGATTTTATTTTTGGTATCATTTCCTGTGTTGTGTTGATTAGACTAGTCTGAAAAACTAGTCATCTAATTAAATTTCTTGGCTGTTCATAACTTCTTACTGTTAAATTCTGTTACAAATAGATAGATTGGCCCAATCTGAGTAAATAAAGTTGTGAAGGCACTAGGCAGCAGTGTCTTGCAAAAATACTTAACCCTCTACAACTGTAAGTTTATGCTTTCAATGTTTGTACATAGACAGGCCACCTACTGACATCACAGTCTCTGCCCATGAACCTGAAGAAGATGTACCATCTCTTTCTAACCTTTCAGCTCCCTTCCATGGTATGTGCATTTAGGCCAATCTCAATTCTATTTTTGTTCCCCTTCCCCTTGGCTCTTGAAACCCCTAAGAATTAGGACATCACTACAACACCTGCACACAACATCCATCATATGTCATCACAATCTCTTGCTTCATATGAGATCAGACGATGGTGACTGCTGTAGTTATTCCAGTTGCATTAATGTTTGTTATTTATCTTCAGGAAATTACTGAAGGTAACGATATCATGTTATCATCACGATCTAATGTGGCAATAAGATCGTAACTATACTGTGCATTTACACCGTGGCCATATTCATCTATGTAAACACCAAAAACAACATTAACACTATAGCAGACACTGTAAAAAGGTCTTTCCCATCCACTAGACTTTTCTGACAGGGTTTTCAAGAGTCATTAAGTGACAGAATGTTGTGGGACTGCTGTACAGGAGTTATTAGGGAGTATACTGTATGTAGATAGCGAAATTTAGCGGTTTTTATTTTAGCATGAGAGTAAAACACGAATGCGGTTATGAATATATTAAAACTTATGCTTGTTTGTTGTTAAAAATCATAATAATGACAAAAGAATATTAAATTGTAGATCTCCTTACTTCAGAGATCAGCTGTGCTGCCGTTGTGGCTGGTGTATTCTGGGAAATTGTCTTACCCCTTGGTTTTGAGTGTGGTCCTGAAAAATCTTGTTTGAAGGGGTATTTAGCCCTTTCCCTTAGCCCTACGCCTTCAAGCTAAAGAGAACTGGGACACCCCACCCCAGGGATTAGGGGAAGGGCTAAGGGGTAGAATTGGGATTGGGCCTTAATGTTGTTTTTTTTCTCCATCTGTTAAGATAAATTATACTTTTTTTAAAAAATCTGGCTCAGTGAATTAAGCACCATAACTAAACAAAAACCGTGTACGTCAGCTTATGCTGTCTGCTCTTTTTGAAGATGGCTAACAGTTGGGGTGTAACGGATCACTGTTGATCCGTGATCCGTATGGATCACAACCCACAGTTCGGAACGCATGTGACCCGCGGATGAATCAATTTTTTTAAACTTGTAGTTTAATCCAACATTTATAACAATTGCAGAGAGATCGCCTCCCGCATCATTCAAATCATGCATAAGAAAGCATTTTGGCTTCCCTGTAAGATAATGATGACGGGAAAAGTTGTGGTGGGGCCTAACTAAATGCAACAACCAGGTATGGCTGTGAATATTTGGGTAGACCGCAAATTTATTTGATTGATTAACATATACTCTGTTTATATGTTATTATTTGTATTTGTGCAAATCTTAAAAAAAAGTTGTAAAAAGTCTTTATAGCTCTAAAATCTTGCTGATACCCAGGCTACTCTGTGAAGAGTTGCATAGTTTTAGACCTCTATATGACCCACACATAACAACACACAATAAACCAGCCATGCAAAGGGTGCAGTAAATGCATGTAATTGTATAGTTGCACTTTTTCATTGCAGTTTACTATCGACATTAAGTCATAGCAATGCACCTATTTTTTTTAGTACCATACATATGTCTAAATTCCAATGAGCAAATAATTAACTGTCAAAATAAATTTTTTTATCTTAATTTGTCAGATCTGCAGCAACTCGTCGAGCAATCTGAGCAGCGAGTGCTGCTTGCAATAGATGCAGACAGACATTGCAAGTTCCATCGAGCGCCTAATCCAGGCTATTCAGCAGACTCGTCCTGGTACGGCATTCATCACAACACTACCACAAGAGATCATCGAGCAGCCCAGCAAAACAATCCAGGAGCTGCAGGGATTAACATTAAAACTAGAGGGCACAGAGGAAAAGAAAAGGATGGTATGATGATATGACATACACTTAAAAGATTTATTGTGCTTTTTAAGATAATTTGGTAAACTGCAACTCTAACACTTGCTTTGTAATCAAGGCTTCAAAATTAAAAAAAAAAATTTTTCTCTTCACCTATAAAAACAATATAATAATAATAATATAAAAATACAGTACTGTCTTTATAAAAGAAAAACAGTTAAAGATTGGTATCTTAATCTCCTGCAGTTAGCCAATACAGCATCATCTTTTCTAGATTTAGGTCAAATGTAGGCTACTAAAGAAAATAAAAAATAATCTGTCATTGATTTAAGACAAAGTATTTTAAAAAAAAATCTGAATGCAACAGATTGTACAGTTGTGCAATTTAATGTGTAAAATCTATTTTTTACATTTCTTTAACTATATTTCATTTTGATAATGAAAAGGCTGCAATGGTGGTGATTATTTGAATCCATCTTACATTACAAAAAAGTAAAATATTGAAATATATTTATTTCATACTATGTATAGTTCAAATCTAATCTAACATGTTTACCGACAGATAACTCGAGACCTACTGGTATAACTGGTATTTAATTAAAAGGTGCAGTAGGTGATCTGCCAAAATGCTAAGCGGTTAGCATATTATCTTGGACGGTAGGGGAGGCACTGTGTTTCAAAGCCACGCCTCCTGAAATCGCGAACGTGCGCACCGCGACATGACAGCAGACAACCCACTAGTTCATGTCATTCGCCAGTTAGAAATGTAGTTAGTGCTTGAGCGGTCACTTCGGCGGCGTGCAGGAATTACACTCATTACTAAGCCACACTTACAGTGCATATTCAGAGTAGCATGGTAAACAGTATAGGGAAGCTGTCATTGTTCAAAAATGAACCAATGTGAATATAAAACTTCACCTCAGTAAAGCAGGCTAGATGGAATAGCGCTATTTACTTCTCTTTTGTTGTTAAACTAAATAAAATTCTACATTATCGATGCTGTAAAAGGCCCTTATGAAACTGAAAATAGTCACATCAATCTTTCACTGGAAGATTTCAGTGGCTGAACAACACTTCTGTGCATATAGCCCATTCATAACACAATCTACATCAGCTCTGCGTGAAGCTAAAATAGTTTTAAAATATAACATTACCTGTTTAACAGAAATACTTCAGCCATGGTGTCGTCCTTCCTCCAGCGTGCAAAAGTAACTTGTCACGGAGCAGAGATGAGATGAGGACAAAAAGGTAGGATTCAAGTGCAATTTTAATGATACAGTCTTCGTGAAGTCTCACAAAGTATCAAATAAACAAACAGAAAAAAACAAACGAAACTCAAACAAGACTGAGGAACATTACCATAACAAAACATCCACATGACATACAAAGACTCCGTAATGAACTCAGATAGCAAGATGTATTTATAGTCCAAACAATCCATGATAACGGGTTTCAGCTGTGTGTGTGTGATTAATGGAAATGGAGTCTGGTGTGTGCAAAGCATAATGTAGGGAATTGTAGTTCTTTACAGGTCTGTAGTTCACCAACGATCTTTCCCAACATAGATCGATGGCAATCATGACAGTACCCTCCCTTTAAAGAGCGGATTCCAGACGCTCCTAAAAACAGTCCCGGAGGGAGGTGGAGCAGAGGCGGAACAGGGGGAGGGATGGAGGGCCTGAAACCAGTAACTGCAGAAAAACAGGAACATGGAAATCCAATGAATCTGGAGCACAGAGCTGCGGAGAACCTGGAGCATTGAACTCCGGCAGATCTGGAGCATGGAGCTGATGAGGACCTGGAGCATGGAGCTGCGGTGGATCTGGAGCATGGAACCCAGGCGGATCTGAAGCATGGCGCTGCGGAGGACCTGGAGCATGGAACTCAGGCGGACCTGGAGCATGGAACTCAGTCAGATCTGGAGCATGAATCTGTGGAGGACCTGGAGCATGGAACTCAGGTGGATCTGGAGCATGGTGCTGCGGAGGACCTGGGGCATAGAGCTGCGGAAGATCTGGAGTGTAAAACTGCGGTTCAGCAGACATTAAAAGCTCAGATAACCCCAATGGGTCAGGAGGCTTAGGTTCAGCAAGCAATGACAGCTCAAATAGGCTCAATGGATCTGGAGGCTTTGATTCAGGAGGTACTGACAGTTCATCTAACCCCACTGGGTCAGGGGGCTTAGGTTCAGGAATCACTGGCAGTTCAGAAGGCCCCAGTGGGTCAGGAGGCTCCAGATCAGAAGGTACTGACAGTTCATCTAACCCCACTGGGTCAGGGGGCTTAGGTTCAGGAATCACTGGCAGTTCAGAAAGCCCCAGTGGGTCAGGAGGCTCCAGATCAGAAGGTACTGACAGTTCATCTAACCCCATTGGGTCAGGGGGCTTAGGTTCAGGAATCACTGGCAGTTCAGAAAGTCCTAGTGGGTCAGGAGGCTCCGGATCAGGATATACTAGTGGTTCAGAACACATAGGGTTAAAAAGTTCAAGTTCAAACAGCACTGATGCTTCAGACAGCCCCAGTGGGTCAGGAGGCTCTGGATCAAGAGGCACTAGCGGCTCAGAAAACCACACTGGGTCAGGAAGTTCAGGTTCAAAAACAATTGAAACTTCAGACAACCTCAGTGGATCAGTAAGCACTGGCAGTACAAATCGCTCCAGTGGGTCCGGAGGCTCTGGATCAGGGAGCACTAGTGGTTCAGACAAACCCATTGGATCAGGAGGTTCAGGTTCAAAAAGCATCAAGTACTCACACGGCTCTGGCACCGATGGGAAGTCACAAAGCTCTGACAGCTTTTCGTAGGACTCAGACGGCGGCTCCGGCCTTTCGTGGGACTCAAACAGCAACTCTGGCAGCACTGAGAAGTCACACGGCTCTGACAGACCTTCGTGGGACTCAGGAGGCACTAGTGGTTCAGAAAAACACATTGGGTCAGGAAGTTCAGGGTCAAGAGACGCCAAGTACTCACACGGCTCTGGCAGCGCTGTGGAGTCACACAGCTCTGACAGCCTTTTGTGGGACATAGACGGTGGCTCTGGTGACACTGAAGAGTCACACAGCTCTGGCAGCACTGGGAAGCCACAGGGATCTGACAGCCTTTCGTGAGATTTAGGTGGCGGCTCCGGCCTTTCGTAGGACTCAGACGGCGGCACTGGGAATTCACACGGCTCTGGCAGCCTTTCGTGGGACTCAGGTGGCTGCTCCGGCCTTTCGTGGGACTCAGACATTGACTCTGGCAGCACTAAGAAGTCACACGGCTCTGACAGCTCTTCGTGGGACTCAGGAAGCACTAATGGTTCAGAAAAACACATTGGGTCAGGAGGTTCAGGATCAAGAGGCACCAAGTACTCACACGGCTCTGACAGCCTTTCGTGGGACTCAGGTGACGGCTGTGGCGACACTGGGAAGTCACACGACTCTGACAGCTTTTCATGGGACTCAAATGGTGGCTCCGGCCTTTCGTGGAACTCAGATGGTGGCTCTGGCCTTTTGTGGGACTCAGATGGTGGCTCCGGCTTTTCATTTGACTCAGATGGTGGCTCCGGCCTTTCTGGCTGTAAGGGAGAATCAAGCAGCACAGAAGGATCTATTACAGACTGTGGACTAAACCGTCGGGGGTAAGCACGGAGTTTAAGTCTAGCTTTCCTCCTCTTGCTTGTGGATTGAACAGCAGGTCCTTGCACCACAAGATCATGCCGATCACTTCTCACCCTGCATTCCTGAGAGTGTTCCTCCTCCACATAAGTGACAGAGAGGGGAGAGCCCGACAGTAAGAGTGCAAACTCAATATACAAATATAGACCCCAGTCTGGATCAAATTCTGGCATATTAGAACGAACTGGATCTGACAGTCCACCTTGGAAGAACATCATCAAACACAAATCGTCCATACTGCATCTTGGAGCCAGTTGCAAAAACTTCTTCACATAATGCTCAATAGAGCGATTACCTTGCTTCAAGCGCATAATCTCTCCATTTGCTGAATCCATATTGACGGAGTCTTTCTGTCACGGAGCAGAGATGAGATGAGGACAAAAGGTAGGATTCAAGTGCAATTTTAATGATAAAGTCTTCGTGAAGTCTCACAAAGTATCAAATAAACAAACAGAAAAAACAAACGAAACTCAAACAAGACTGAGGAACATTAACAAAACATTCACATGACATACAAAGACTCCGTAATGAACTTCTTCTTCTTCAATTTATTGGCGGTTGACAAACAACAAAATGGTGTATTTCCGCCACCAACTGGTATGGAGTGTGGATCATTATGACTTAACCCTCACATATCGCTTTCTTTTATTAAATTCTCTCCCATAAATGAGTGTTTTTCAGATACTGCAATAAAAAGTTAAAACATTTATTTCCTGAATTATTTTGTAGAATGTCATTCAATTTGAATTGAACTCTTATTTCTTCTAAATTCTTAATAAGAGCCCTCCTTTCATCTTCATATTTCATGCAGTGTAATATAACATGTTCAACTGTCTCTTCATGTCTACAAAACTCACATTGTCCTGTACCATGTTTTCCCATTTTAAAAAGTGTACTATTTAATTTTGTGTGCCCAAATCTCATCCTAGATATTATTATCTCCTCTCTCCTGTTTTTCCCTACACATCTCATTTCTCCTACTTTCCTTTGTATACTATAAAACCACCGGCCCTTTTTCTCATTATCCCATTGTTTTTGCCACCTTTCCTTCATGCTTTTCTTAATAATGCTCTTGATTTCACTCCTACTTAAACCTACATTTATACTAATGTCATTATTTTTAACAGCTTGTTTTGCTTTTTTATCTGCACTTTCATTTCCTTGAACACCAATATGTGCAGGTACCCATAAAAATATCACTGTTATACCCATCATTTGAATTCTATATAATGTTTGCATTATTTCTATTAAAATATCTGGTCTACTTTCTGATTTACTATTTTGTAAACTTGCCAGTGAAGAACTTGAATCTGAACATATGACTGATCTTAAAGGTCTTATCTCCTCTACCCATTGTGTTGCTAATAATAGTGCAATCATTTCTCCTGTATATACCGAGACTTCATCACTAATCCTTTTTCCTACAGATACTTGAAAGTCAGGAACTGTAAAGGCCACACCTACTCTATTTAGACTCTTAGATGCATCTGTATATATTTTAACATAACTGTAAAATTCATTAATATATTTCTGTACATAAAACAAATTACATTCATCCTTTTCTCTCATTTCTAGTAATGTAAAATCTACTGATGCATCAGGAAGTAACCACGGATTAACTACTGGTAAAGGTACAGTAGGACTAGTATTTAATTGACTTACTTTTATTTCTGTTGCTTTTTTTAACACTGTCCATCCAAAACTTTTATTTTCCCTCCTCTCTTTTTCCCAACATGGTTTTAGTGTTTCTAATGTTGGATGTTCATAACTATGACCTTTCAAATTTACCCAGTAACTTACTGACAGTTGGACTCTTCATTTCTAAGGACATTTCCCCCATTTCAATTTGTAATACTGCAATTGGTGTGGATTTAATTGCACCTGTACATAATCTTAATACCTCATGTTGTATTTTATCTAGTTTTCTAAGAGATGTCTCTGCTGCTGACCCATATACCACACAACCATAATCTAGCACTGATCTAATCAACCCACAATAAATAGCCTTTAATGATACCCTATCTGCTCCCCATTCACTACCTACTAAACACCTCATTATATTTATTATTTTCTTACATTTGTCTATTATTTTCTGAATATGGACTGTCCATGTAATTCTTTCATCAAACCAAATTCCTAAAAACTTAAAATGTTTAACTCTTTCCAATTCTTGATTATATAATTTTATTTTAATATCATCTCTAATTTTTTTCCTTGTAAAAAACATTATTTTTGTTTTATCCACTGAAAATTTAAAACCCCATCTATATGACCATTTCTCTACTTTATTTATAGCTTCCTGTAACTTCTTAACAATATATTCAACATTTCTTCCCCTTTTCCAAACTGCCCCATCATCAGCAAAGACTCTCTACCTCTTCAAACACATCATTTATCATTATAGAAAACAATATTGGGCTTATTATACTTCCCTGAGGAGTTCCATTTTCAACTGTGAATTTTCCTGAATAACTATTTCCTATTCTCACTAATATTGTTCGATGTTCTAAAAATTCCTTAATCCATTTATGCATTTGTCCTTTTATACCTAACTTCCATAATTTAATTAATAACCCTTCTCTCCACATCATGTCGTAAGCTTTTTCTATATCAAAGAAAACAGCCACTACACTCTCCCTATTTATCTGTGCTTTCCTAATTTCATGCTCGAGGCACACAACTGGATCCATAGTATTTCTCCCCCTCCTAAACCCACTCTGGTATTTAGAAATACATTTATTATTTTCTACATAATACATTAATCTTTCATTCACCATTTTCTCCATTATTTTTCCAATATTAGATGTTAAAGCAATTGGTCTGTAATTTCCTGGATTTGTCCAATCTTTTCCTGGTTTATGTATAGGTATTATCATTGCTTCTTTCCATTTTGGTGGTATTTTTCCTTTCTCCCAAATTTTATTGTACATTCTTAATAATACATCCTTGGATAGCTCACTAAGATGACTTAACATTATGTAACTTATTTGATCCATGCCTGGAGCTGATTTCTTGATTTTTCTCAGTACACGATTTAATTCTGTCTTCATAAAAGTCATGTTTAATTGGTCACTGTTGCCTTCCTCAATTTGTATTAGTTCTTTATTTTGTTCTAATGTTTTTAACCTTCCTATTTTTCCCTCTTCACATATATTGTCAGATTTATGTATTTTTACAAAGCTTTTAGCCAGCATTTCAGCTTTCTCCTCATCCCTCACAGCAATTTTCCCTTCATTTCTCAATACTGGATATATAAATTCTCTCTTTATTCCACTCATTCTCTTTATCATTCCCCATACTTGACTAATTTCTGTTTCCCTTCCTACTGAATTACAGAACTTCCTCCAATATTCCTTTTTAGTATTTTTTATAACTTTTCTTACATTTGCTTGTTCCCTTTTATAATCAATAAAATTCTGAAAACTATGATTCTTTTTCAATTTTTTAAAAGCTTTATTTCGTAATTTGATTGTTTTACCACATTCATTTGTCCACCATGGTACAATCTTCTTCTTTTTCTTATGCCCCTTCTTCGGAATAGCCTGATTTGCTGCATACAAAATAGCATTACAAATATCATTATTCACCCTGTCCACATCATCATCAACTTCAATATTTATCATTTTTTCCTCACTTAAATAGCTAAATGTCTCCCAGTCAGCTTTTTCAAAACACCATCTCTCTGTTTCTCTTAAATTACTTTCTTCTGTACTTATCCTTATTTCAACTACTATAGGGTAATGGTCACTTCCTATCGTTGTTTCTCTAAACATATCCCATAAGCATATTCCTGCTAGAGAATTTGAAACAAGTGTTAGATCAATAGCCGTTTCTTTTCCTGTTCTTACATTAATCCTTGTACCTCTTCCGTCATTTAAACATACCATTTCTTTGATCTCTATTATTTCTACGATCACTAATCCATTCCCATCATTCTCATCGCCCCATATCGTGCTGTGAGCATTAAAATCTCCACAGCATATAATTTTCCCTTCTAAATGTACCATCAATTCATCTAAAACTTCTAGTGATAATCTTTTACATGGGTTATAAAAATTTATAATTTTAATAGTCTCTTTATTTATAAATACTTCTATTACTATAACTTCTAAATTTTTCCCTTTCTCTATAACCTTATATTGAATACCTTGTTTAAAGGTGCAGTATGTAAGTTTGACACCCAGTGGTTGAACTAGGTATTGCAGTCCTGAATCATAATAAAGGTACGCCGGGTTGCCAGTTTGAGGGATTTTAAACTGTGTTCTAAATAAAAGCAACGACACGCGATTGAGGGAATATTCTCCATATTAAAAGGAGTTTTGGTTCTAACCAACACCTCGAATTGATTTATTAGAAGCGGCTTCTATTTCTCACAGCTGAACAACAGAAACCTATGACAGATCACCTCAGGTAAGCCTCGTGTGCTTTATTCAGTGCTAAATGCTAACAATGCGAGTTTGAATGCATTTTACATGACGTGTATTACCATATACTGAAAGCAGAAAGTTCACTTCACCTTTAATGATGTTAAAGAGGGTTAACATGTATTAAATAGATTCTAAACCTTACCGTTTTGTGAGTGAGTGCATATTCTGTGCTTCTGAAAGGCTGTATTTAAATTTCTGCCGTGTTTTGTGGTGCAAACAGCCAAATGGCTCATCACTCATAACAATCTCGTCACAGCGTGTTGTTAGGACACGCGATGTAACCTGCTCACGTTCCTAATATTTATGTCATTTGCTAATTAACGTCATGTGGAACTGAATCTGTCATTTTGACATCTGATACTTTCCACTACACTGTAGCATTTCGCTCATGGACGCACGCTTTCAGCCTTTCTGAATGAATGAATGAATGAAATATGCTGTTTTCCAACAAGGCAACCCGGGGTGCTGAATTATAATTGGTTAAACTGGCATGTGCATGTGAAAATTACCTAAACAAAGACATCGTTCCGGCACGGAAAAAAACATTTTCAAAGCAGAATATCTGACTTCAGCATTGTTTGTCAGTTAAACAACTATGTTCACTTGGGATGTTTCTTAAATATCTGCACACATATTATTGTATTTTTATGCTTTAGAAGAGTCAAAAACTTACATACAGCACCTTTAACAAATATTATACATCCTCCCCCAATCTCTTCCTCTCTATCTCTACGTACATTCTCATATCCTTTAATATTAAAATCCAATACTGGCTTAAGCCAGGTTTCTTGAATGCATATTATTTCTGGTTTATCCTTAATTCCTTGTATAAATCCTTTAAATTCTTGTCCGTTAGCTAATAGGCTTCTTGCATTCCATTGAATAATTTTCAGGTTGGTTTATCTCCAGCTCCTCCTACTCTACCCTCTGCTTCCAGTCTTTTATTGATTACCTCCCATGATATATTGTTTATTCCAAAAAACTTTTCAGCTCCTTTCACAATTATTTTTATTTTCTCGGTTTTGCGTTTGACTTGATCAGTACAGTTTATTACATAAGCAATGAACAAAATCAGCTTATCCAGTGTCAGTGTTGTACTTTCTTCTACTTGGTCATCCTCTTTTCTTATTATTTCTTTTGCTTTTGTTGTACTTTCCTTTGGCCTTTGTTCTTGGACCTTCTTCACTGCTTCTGCATAGCTTAGATTGTTTACAGCTCTCACTTGTTCAACTTCAACAGCTTTTCTCCTTACATCACATCCACTGTAGGTTACGCTATGTTGGCCCCCACAATTACAGCATTTATCTTGTTCCTTCCCCTCACAGTTTTCAAATCTATGCTCACCTCCACATTTTGGGCATCTTTGTTTCCCTCTGCAAACCGCTGCTATATGTCCATATCTTTGGCATCTATAGCAGCGGAGAGGGGGAGGAACAAAAGGCCTTACTGCAAAGCTCAAATATCCTATTTTTATTCTGTCTGGAATCACATTCTCTTGAAATTCCAGAAGAATTGATAGGCTATCAACCCTTTCCCCATTCATTGTTTTTTGCAACCTTCTTAGTCTGATCACTTCACCTCCTGAAATACTTTGTTTGAGTTTTTCTAGATCTTCTTCAATTGGAATACCCGTTATCACTCCCTTTTTCGGTCGATTCTCACCCAAAATCTTTCTTTCATTCACTTTTTTCTTGCAAACATTATCCAATTTTAATGCTTTGTTTTTTTTGATCCTCTGTTTTACCAACCAGTAGCAGGTTCCCATCTCTCAAAATCTTTGCTGTATCTACTTCCCCCAACTTTTTCTTTAGCTCTTTTGATACTGCTATTGGGCTTAAATCCATATGTTCATCCTCTCTCCTGAATTTTAGAATTACTTTATATTCCTCTCTCACTACCTTTTTACGAACAGTTCTATTTTCTTCATCCGAACTGCTTCCATCCAATGCCCTTTTACTAAGATTAGTTCCCAAATTTCCTTCATGTTGTGTATTTCTTCTCCTTTCATTTCCTTTTCCACTACAACCCGAACTCCAGTCATCTAACTCCATTTCATCTTCATTAGTTACCCCCATAAATCACACAATCCAGTCACAAACCAGTTTATGTCAATCGCCGTAAATTTCAAACACCGCACCAAACCTCCGATCGCGTTCGTGAAGTTCCACGTCATCCGTCGCCTGTGGTTCTCCCAGACAGCGATCCTCCCAGCTCGCCCTCCGTAATGAACTCAGATAGCAAGATGTATTTATAGTCCAAACAATCCATGATAACGGGTTTCAGCTGTGTGTGTGTGATTAATGGAAATGGAGTCTGGTGTGTGCAAAGCATAATGTAGGGAATTGTAGTTCTTTACAGGTCTGTAGTTCACCAGCGATCTTTCCCAACATAGATCGATGGCAATCATGACATAACTCCAATATTGATTCAGGATTTTAAAGTTTCAATTCAGCTTTTGATTTTACTGCGACTGTGACTGTTTCCTGTGCACGTGAACCCACGGCGTGCATTCAGGCGTGCACGCGCTAATGGTCGATATGCATGAACAGAGAAATCTACATTTTCTGACAGACAGTTTGGGCTACTTATCGGAATTATGGGAGATATCAGCCCGACAATATTTATTGGATGAACATTTTTTAGTTTTATGCCTTACCCAGAATATAAAAATACATTTAGATCATTTACTTTAATCAGTAGTACTACTGGACTGTGAAGGGACTTTCAACCAACACAACAAAAAATGTTTCTAAAGACAATCACCTACTGCACCTTTAAACATTATTTGAAGTATTATTTGTGCACAATGTATATTTCTTAATAATAAGCCTAAAATGTGTTTTATGTCACTTTTAATAAGGATTGTGTAATATTGCCCTTTAAATTCAAAATATTTAAAGTGTACCTTTAAAGTATACTTGCAATAGTTCTACTTTAGCACAATTAAATATACTAAGTATGTCCTTAATTGGACTTCAGTATTACTTCTGCACAATTGACGTGCATTAAGTACAAAATTTGTTATTCCAATTTAGCAGACTTTAAGTATACCATTTTAGTATACTAAAAGTACAATTTCATGGCATTTTATTAAGCAAATAAATTTGAAAATGTATTTGTAGTATACTGAGAATAAAATAAATCTAATTCATATGCATTTAAATATATTTATTTTTCTCAAGGTTTCACAGCTAAGCACAAGCATTTAATTCCATGGATGCACCAGAATCACATTTGCATATACTGTGCTATTTGACTTAATGATTGGTTGACTGTAAATTTTAATTTTTAAATGGAACAATAAAATAACATCACTGGCCATTTCAAATGTTTCTTTCTGTTTGTAACTATATAAAAAAAAAATTCTGGTGTTGATCATGTAAATATTTTCGTTTCTTGAACTGGTTCAGACCCCTGTTTTTAATATGTTTTTTCATATATTGCATAGATCCAGTTTTTGAGCCTGTTGGGTGGCAGCAGCATTGGGGACGCTGTGAGAAGGATCCTCCGGAAACTAGCTACCAATGAGGCCTGGTCAAATTACAGCCTGAAAGGCCGAAAAGGAAAGCTGCCCTTTATGGGGACATCCCTCCACCATATTGTTTTAAGTAAGTTTTTCAAAGCCTCCCTCTCTTACTTAAAAATGATAAACTATGCTGCAATGTTTAACTTTTTAAAACCATAATTAAAATAATTTTAAAAGCATAATTAAAAGCATAATTCCACATGGATGAATTTGCATTTTAACCCTCTGGGGTCGAAGCCCGCGTATATGCGGTTTGACAAGTCTTCATCTCATAACGCTGAAATGAACCTAAATTTCACTTTCAGTTTTGATCGTACAGATAAGATCAATACATCAATTGAATCTGTTAGGTGTCTAGTTTTTATTGTGTACACTCACTATGACAACAAACGTGTGTGCTTTTGCAAAATAAGGATAATAAACAGTGTAGGCAATCTGTCTTTTCTCTCTCTGTGAACTGTTTTCATAAACGCGTCAGTAAAAAGCACTGAAACTCCGCCAAAACTTAACACACAGACATGAGACACATATCTGTAGAAAGCTTGAAGTGTCTACTTTTAAATGCAGTGAGTGCATGTTGAAAACAAATATTGTTTGATAAAGTAATCAGTATGAAACCAGCGCAATGTCCATTTTCCTGTCCTGAGCTCATTATAGTTAATGCGGCAACGCCCACGAGGCTTTGTTATTACAATCGTGTGCACGAGACGCACGCAACATGTACTGTGTCAGGAAAAGCACGTCATTAAAATGAACTGAAACTCAGCGAAAACTCAACAAAGAGGCATGAAAGATGTATCTATGGAAAGCTTGATATGTCTACTTTTGCATTAACCAATTCAAGTCGAAAACAAATAATCTCTTTTCATGTAATCCGTATAAAAGTAGAGGATTTTCATGTTGCCTCATTACAGCGAATGAGATCCCGCCCTCAATGAGCGCGCAGTTGATATGGAAATGAACTGAGGTGAGCCAGGTAAAAATGTACACGCTCCCCGAGACATGGCATCAAACCACAAGCTTTATTATAGTTACTTTCGTTTTAATTATGGCACGCTACACGAGGGAAGAAGCACGGCATTGAACAGCGACGAAGAGTTTACTTTCTCCTCAGAGGAAGAGTGCGACTGATGACGAATGCATACATTTTGAAGAACGTCTAGACCCATCAGAGGATAGAATTCCTGTGGAGTAAGTCTTTTATTCTTACCTTCTCGATTTATATGAAATATGTCCTTACAGGCCACTTATAGTTTCATTGCTGTACAAACTGTATTCTATAACATATTATTATTATTGTTATTATTATTATTATTATATGTGTATATTACCATAGGCTAGTAATTATATTACCGCAGCAACTATTAAAGTAATAAAACAAATTATTTTAATACTTTACTATAGTATATTTCAAAACAACTGTATTATTCACTATAAAATACTAATAATGTTTTTCATGTGAGTATGGTAAACTTATTTGTGGTTGATAGTGTTAAAATATAGTTACTTTGTTTTTTGCATTCTGTTCTCCCATCAAGTATGCATATGCTAAGCTATTGTGAAAAATTTACTGACAGTTGTTTACAAAACAGGTGCTGTTCAGTTTATAATCCTTATGTGGTAACTGAGTTTATTAGGTAAATTAGTACTAATATCAGTGAACATCACAAAAAATTTTGTTAATATAATGTAGTTTATGTAATAACCTTGCTTATTTTTTTTCCAGATGTGAAAACAACAGCAGTAAAGAGGGACTGATGCTGATCTGGCTCCACAGGCTCTGAGATTCCTACCTGTACAGCTAAGACCATGTGATGCTCACACTGGGCTTTTACAAACCTTACACCCTTTATTATCTTACACTCTTCATATTTACATTGTTGATTTTGCCCTGAAAGTGTATTCTGTACACAATGTTCCATGTGTATATTCAAGTGCATGCCTTAAGTTATATGCAAAGTGTATTTATAAGTAACTTTACGTAACGTTATACGTAACTCAGATTTGCTATATGTAAGTTTACAGAGTTTTATAAAGTGTACTGATTCTCACAAGTGAATCTCGAGTTATTTTGTGTGATAGTTAAATATATTTAAAATAAACTGCAAAAAAAAAAAAGCAAATAGGAAACTTATTTTTTTCTCAGATTCTTTCTTGAAACTCTTCCCTGGTCACATACCTGTCTGATGGCTCATTATGCAGCTCATTATGCAGGTCTTTGTCTTCTCAGGTGTGACTCACTGCATTAGTAATGATAGTTCACGCCTTCTCGCATAGACCATTTTCACTCTGAAAGTGACTTAGAAAATGTAATTCAATATATTGTTTTCTGTGAGCAAGTAAACAAGGTGATTCTCACATAATTTTGAAGCAAAAACACTAGGCTACAAGATCCAGTTCTCAAAAGTCTTGTAAACAAATGTTCTCTATGTGTTTCATGGCCTTGTTTCAGTGACTTCAAAATTTTTGTTTTTCACTAGCCACGCATAATGCTGGTTACTGACGTAACTGTGGTTCTATGACTTAGTGGAAGACTGCCAGAGGCAGTGCTGAAAGCACTAGTGGAAAACCCCTCATCCTCGCGCTTAACCGAGAATCGAATAACAAGTTGTCACCTCGTGACTTGTGACGTGCACTGAGCTATAATAACCCTTTAGTACGTCACTTCTATCTTTTGGATCATTCTCGCAATACCGAGTGACCAGAGACTCTGGCGGTCTTCCACTAAGTCATAGAACCACAGTTACGTCAGTAACCAGCGTTCTATTTCCTATCGCTCCAGACCACCAGAGGCGGTGCTGAAAGCACTAGTGGAAGACGAATACCTACACAGTCACGAGGAATTATTTTCTGAAGCTTCCGAACAGGCAGACAACACTGCGGCACACACGGCTGGCATAGGAGTCACATTCAGTCTATAAAAATGTGAAAATGTACATGCTGAATTCCAGGTTGCTGCCGCACAAATTTCTGAAAGCGACACCCCTTTGAATGCTGCCCAAGAAGTTGCCATGGCACGTGTAGAGTGGCAATGAACAGATGATGGAGCAGGTTGTCCTGTAGACTCATATGCATGCAATATAACTTCTGTCACCCAATGTGCTAGTCTCTGTTTAGAAAGTGCAGCACCTTTGCGTACATCACTAAAACAGACAAATAAATGGTCTGTCTTACGCCAAGCTGCTGTTTTATCAATATAAGCTCTCAAGGTCCTGACTGGGCACACCTCCAACTTTATGCCCTCCCAATCAGATGGCAGTGCAGCCAACACAATTGGTGTGTTTGTGAATTGTGGGGACAAGATCTTGGGCAGAAATGCTGGATTAGGCCACAACGAGACACTACCTAAATTAGTACTTCAGTGCACACAATAGTCACTCACTGACAATGCATGAAGCTCACTCACACGCTTTGCCGTTGTAACTGCTAATAGGAATGCAGTCTTGATTGACAGCCACTTTATATCAGACTCCAGAATTGGCTGAAATGGCGGTTGACACAGGGAATGCAGCACCATACTTAAATCCCATTTTGGACTCCGAACCACTCTTGGAGGACATAGACGATTAACTCCCTTCAAAAAGGCACCAATCAGCTGGTCAGACCCGAGTGAAGAAGAGCCAAAGTCCGAACGGTGAGCTGACAAAGCTGCAATGTACACCTTAAGAGTTGATGCTGAACGTCCAAGCTCAAAAAGGTGTTGCAAGAAATCTAAAATGCATCCTATTGAACACTGTAATGGATCAATATCATGGCTGGAACACCAGTCACAAAAAACAAGTTACACAAGTACAACTTGCAAGAAGATGCAGCACGCGCATTCAAAACAGTGTCCCTGGCCTTTTCTGAACACTCCAGGATAGGCCTGGTGGCCCCAGAGGCCATACCCACAGTTTCAGTCGGTCTGGATGCTGGTGCCAAACTCTCCCTTCCAACTGACACAGTAGATCTGGTCTGCTCGGTAGACGACAGGGTGGTCCTATTAACACAGAGAGAAGAGTCTGAAACCATGGTCTTGCAGGCCAATGCGGAGCCACTAACAGCAGATGGTGTTTGTCGTTGCACACCGGCAAATTGTTTTCCAAATTAGTGGCAGTGGGGGAAAAGCATAAAAGACCACGTCTGGCCAGTCGTGAGCCAACGCATCCAAGCCCAGAGATCCTGGTTCGTCCGTCAGAGAGAACCAATGAGGACAGTGAGACGTTCGGCTGTCTGCAAATATATCCACTACAGCGGTCCCGTACGTTCTCCATATAATTTTCAATCTCCCTGTGACACCCTGCCACGAGACAGAGCATCTGCAGCATGATTGAGTCGTCCTGGCAAGTATGCTGCCCGTATGGAAAGCAGATTGGTCTGTGCCCAAAGAAGTAGATGGTGAGCTATTCGAAGTGCATTCTGTGACCTTGTGCCTCCCTGGTGGTTGATATAAAAAACAGCCACTTTGTTGTCCGTTCATACTAAGACATGTTTTCCCCTGAGAACACTCTGAAAATGCAAAAGTGTAAGAAACACCGCTGTTAGTTCCAAAACATTTATGTGTACTGTGTGCAGAGTCCTTCTCCAGGTGCCATTCACTCCCCTCGTGCGCCAGACTCCCCCCCCCAGCCAAGAAGACTTGCATCCGATCAGGAACTGCCGCTGTGACCAAGGTGCTAAGGCTCTCATGCAGCGGGCCGTGACTTTGATCTTTCTGTACTTGTCCCGTATTGGACAAAGGCGTTTTCTTATGAGCCAGCGCTGGAATGGCCTGAGCCACAACAACCTGAGCGGTACCACTGCTGTTGCTGCTGTGAGCTTCCCTAAAAGTCTCAAGAGAGTCACATAGCACTGATTGTGGCCAACGCGAAGCTGCTTTATAGTTCCCAGAATTGACTCTATTCTCTCTGATGTTGGGCAAGCTGACATTGTGACAGAATTCAGAGCAAGGCCTATAAAGCTGGTTGACTGTGCTGGAATAAGCTTGCATTTTTTCCAGTTCACTGCGATCCCCAGAGCTGTGATGTGTTGCAGAAGCTGGCGAGCATGATCCAGTGCTTGCTGAGGTGATGCTGCACACACAAGCCAATCATCCAGGTAAGGTAACACCCTCATGCCAGCCCTCTGGAGTGGCTCCAATGCTGCCTGGATGAACTTTGAAAACACTCTTGGTGCCAAGGCTAGGCCAAATGGCAGTACCCTGAAGTGAAATATCTGGCCCCCCGTGGCAAACCGAAGAAACTGCCTGTGATCTGGAGCAATTGGAACATAAAATAGGCGTCTGTCCAGTCTATTGTCATGAACCAGTCTTGTGGCATAATGGCCTGCAGTACGTCTGCTGTGCGTAACATTCTGAACGGCAGAAACTTGAGAAAACGATTTAAGTTTCTCAAATCCAAGATGGGGCGAAACCCGGCGTCTTTCTTTGGAACCAGAAAGTAAATGGAAAAAAATCCCCCGGGATGAACTTGGGAATCGACATGTTCTATAGCCCCTTTGCACAACAACACCTGAACTTCATGCGCAAGTGCCCGTGCCTGACGTGGATTGTGAACAACTGTCTGTCTCACGCCAGTCTGAACAGGAGGTCGACAGCGAAACTGTATACGGTATCCTTTTGAAAGGGTGGTCAAGAGCAACTGATTTGTTGTTATTGATCTCCAATGACTCAATTGACTTTACGTGAAACAGCCCACTGTCGACATGTGTGCATCATTGTTCTCGAAAATGCTTTTCAGTAGAAGTGGGGGGAGGGCAACGTTGGTGGCCTGGGGTTCGAACATGTGGCTGATGTCCACGTGGTTGGGCCCCCCCACGTTTGGAAGGTGGAGGTGGAGCAGGCTGAAAATTCCGATGATGGACATGTGGAGAAGGCCTATAATTAGGTCTTACACCAGCATTATGAAAACGAGCACCAGCGGGTGCCGGAGGAAGCCTTGGCCCCGACGCTGTGCCCACATGATGGGACCGACTTTCAGATACTGACACACGCCGGTCTAGCGCTTCTTGTGCTGCCGGTCCAAAAATTTGGCCAGGTACCAAAGGCAGTCTTCGCAGATTGTTTCTACAAACCTCTGGCAAAGGGGATTGGGCCAACCAAACTTGTCGTCTAGCTTGCACGAGGCTACCTAAAGCTGTTCCACAGTGATAGGCAATAACACCCATGGTCTGTAACGTAAGTCCAGTTAAATCTGTCACTAACTGATCGGACGAAGTTTCTTTCAGAGAAGAATGTAGAGCCACAAGCATGTGTGCCGAAGAATTAGAGACACGTCCAAGGCTCGCTGTAGCATTGTATGCACGAGAGAGTAACTCATCTGTGCGTCTACACTCAGCATTGGGGCAGCGCACGTTCTCACGAAGCGCCTCATCAGGAGATACAATAAGCGCTGCCACACTAGCTTCAATAGGTGGCATACTACAAAGTCCTACTCTTTCTGGATCTTGCATTGAAGCCAGCGTTCGGGCTAACTGATCTGGCCGTGTAGCTTTCGTAGAGTTTTACAATGCAGACACCAATACAGACGTAAAATCATTACACTGGGGCAATGTAAATGATTTTCCCTGTGTACGACGCAAAAACTTAATCTCAGAGCCCACTGCCGGTTGAGGGGGATCTAGATTAATACGGGCAAGCATAGCTTTTAGCGTGCTTTCCAGGGATGCAATAACAGAAGGCGACCCACCTGATTTTTCAGATACAGTCTCACTACCAGAGTGCTGTGATGGCTCTGCATGCAGATTATTAACAGCATTCAACGTGACATCTGGGAAAGTTTCAAAAAATGAGTCAGAGGCAGCCATTGACATCACATCTAATTCCTGTCCTGTGTCCTCGGGTGTCAATTGTAATTTCGGCTGAACATCCTCTTGTAATGACAGCGGTTCATCCGTTTTAGGCTGAATTTTTGCCAAAAGTGGCAATAACAGCTCCACTGTAGAAGCCAGTTGATCAACTTTGCGTGATAGATCAGATGACTTAGTTTTCTTGACTTTCCTTTCTGTTTGACATGCCTGCTTACACTTACGATCAGCTGTGGTGTCACTGGATAATAGTAATGCATTACCCGATTCAGATTCTAAACCCGCTAGCCGAGCGCGACGTGCGGCGAGCGGCATAACAGAGCATTCCGGACATGGATCAGTCAGTGCTTCTTTAAGATGATTTACACCCAGACACGTTGGACATTGATGATGTCCGTCCATAATATCCATAACATTAGGGCATGTAGTACACTAAAGTGAATCCATTTTAGCAGCTTACCCTAAAGACGATGAAATCACGACCGTTAATTCACGCTGCGTTAAAAGCTCATACACGCTCTCAGCCGAGGCAACCAGGGCGTCTGAGTGTATTTCTCCAGAGGTGTTCAAAACTGCCGGCAGATTAAAACCACTTGCGTGATGCAACCAGTATCTCGCGATCGTTGTGCACCGGGAGATGGCTGTAATCCAATGCTCCGTGTATGTAGCGATGTGATACTATTATATAGACAAAACAGCTCGCGATATATCCTGAAGGCCTCTTCAGCAGCAAGCTGCACAGAATATCGTCTAATTCGACTTAAAACTAGCGAGAATAAGAAAGAGATAGAAGTGACGTACTAAAGGGTTATTATAGCTCAGTGCACGTCACAAGTCACGAGGTGACAACTTGTTATTCGATTCTCGGTCAAGTGCGAGGATGAGGGGTTTTCCACTAGTGCTTTCAGCACTGCCTCTGGCGGTCTGGAGCAATAGGAAATAGGAACATTTCTTTCTCAAAAACACAAACACATACAAACCTGCTGCTTAGGTATTATTGTAGCCCAGCTTGTGCTGTTTACAGTGTTATCACACATTAGCCATTAATATTTTTTTAAGATACTGAAAACAACACAAATGTCAGTGCATGTCAAAACTACTCCACAGCCCCAAAACATCCTTAGACCCCTGAGGGTTAAAGAACTGAACCTGTCAGCTAGAGCGTTAAGTCTTCTCTGTCGCTCCATCAGTCTTCTCCGTCGCTTCTTCAATCTTCTCTGAAGCAATTTGAAACAACTCAAATTGCCGCTCTTTGTTTCTTGTCAATAGCTCAATTCTACCCATATTAGTAATACACAAGTAATATCAATAATAATAATTATTTAACTTTTTTGTTATAATAATAATAATATTAATATTTGTATTATTAGGTTCGATTTTTTTTTTAAATGGGGGATTGGGGGTTAAGCAGTCATTGGGGTTAAGTGTCGGTGTGATTAATTTTGTACATTTGTATATATATTGCAATTGCAAAAAGCGTCATTGTTTGATAACCTTTCCCACTGAAAATCTACTAATGAAGAGTTTGGTTGCAAAACGCGATAAACGACATTTTTTGACATTTAGATTTTATTCTTGGAAATCACTGTTCAGATGTACCTTAATCTATGTGTGAATTGTTACATTAATAACATTTAAGAATGTACATTTTAGGCCTACTACAAAATTAATTTTTTTCACAAAATACTATATCAGCCAGACCAGTTTCTTTACAAAGTGTGATATAACGGTTATAGAAAGTTCAGGATGCTGCGCGAGCTCAGCATTCCCTGGGAAGAGAGTCACCGCTGGTGAAGTGCTCCGAGTTTGCTCATTGATTTAACGATAATATGAAAACAAAAAACATACATTTTTAAAAAGAGGATTCAATAGGCTAACTAAAAAAACGTTTACCATTTAATTGTTTATACTGTAGGCGAGCTGTTAGTCACGTAAGGCTACATCACTGATCAACAGCTGTCTGTCAGTCAGGGAATCAAAGCTTCAGAGTCAAGCTATAAAGTCATGGAATTCGATGTAGTTTTCTTAAAAGCAGGGTTCGACAATAAGGATGGCAAATGCGATCTTAGAATCGAGAAGCAGCACGACTAACTTCTAGAAATAACTATATTCGCGTGAGCAGGTGAATACCGAATGAGAGGATGATCACTCACGCCAAAAGCTGATGTGATGCGCGCGACTGTTTAAAACGCGTGCACGCTCCTGTTCCTTGCGCAAAGCTGTGTGGGGAAACGCAACTGGTGTGATTGGTTCTCTTTCAAATAGACTAGACAAAAGTTATGCTCATGCACCCGACATCTTGCTGCTTTCAAGAGCTCCAGCACCGGTTGCTTTCGCTTTGACCATTCTTTGAACAGATTATTAATTGGCCTAACATTAACTGTATGCGTGTGATCATCCTTTCATTATGGCACATGGTGTGTTTTTCACCTGCTTTCTTTTGCTTACAGTTATTTTTGTTAATATGGTTTAAATGTCATCCTTTAAAATAATATTGCTCTAATATGAGATCAGCTCCCTATTTATGTGTAGTTAACTGCTGATCTGGGACCTTTAGCCAGGACAGATTATTGTGAATATTTTAGATACATCACGATAATTATTTTATATACAAAACATATAATTATATGCCAATTGTTTTTTTTATTTTATGTTTTGTTAAATAAAAAGTATTAGTATACAGCTATATTTTGCTTGTTTTGACACATTTAAAATTTGTGGCTAAGAAATTATTATTATTTATGTTTGGTGTGGTCAGAGATAAATTTGGTAAATCCTTCATTTTGAGCTCTGAAAAGTCATGTGAAATAAAAACTAATTGTAATACGACACTATGAAACCACGACCCATTTGCTCATGCTCATTGAGCAAGCTCATACACAACACACAAAAAGATAAAAGAATGAGGAGGCATGTGGACATAACAAAATATAAATCAAGTCATTTTAGCATGTCAAAGTTGTCACGGTAAAAGAGCCAGCCAGTCAGTAGGATAAGGGGTTACTGACGGGCGGGGTCACATTAACCAAAACCTCTCTTGCAGCAACACTTTCGGAGGTCGGGTTGGAGTATCCGTGTGAGACATTTAGAAATCAAGCACTCATTGATTCTATCACAGATATGCAAGAGACCCAATAGCAAGTGAATATGAGTTGGTTTATTAAACAGGGATCACCGGAGATAATAGCTGGTATGGATCTCACAAAATAGCGAGGGAAGGGTAGATTAATGAAGAAACTCTCAAGGAAATCGACAACGCCAAACAGCGATAACAGTTTTTAGTGCAGCAATGCAAAGTGAATATCCAGTGAGTGTCGACAAACAGCGGTAACAGTACTTCGGTGAAACCAAGCAGTGCTGACAAATCTAAAAGCAACAGTCTCTATGATCAACTCACCACCAGCGGATACAGCGGGAAGAGCCTAACAGGAACAGACACAGACGTGAAACAACAACGAACTGACAACATAAGACGCGAACGCTGAACAGAGAAAGGTGCCGTAATGCGCTGCACCTGTGGTGTGCTGATTGACAGCTGAGCACGTGACTGCCCAGCTGACGACATGAAAACATAGACAGCCACGCGGAGAAAGGTACTCAAACAAACACACCCACAAACACACACATACATACGCACACACACACACACAAGAAGAACAGACAGATCCCCAACCGTGACAGATTCAGGAGCAGAGGGGAATTTTATTGACTCTGGATTAGCCAAAAACCTCAAACTTCCTTTGATTTCCCTTTCAAAACCTATTTTTGTTCAGGCCCTCAGTGGTGCACCCCTTTCTTCTATTTACTTTTCCACTGACTCTATCCGACTCATTACATCAGGTAATCATTTTGAAAATATTAGTTTTTTTAACAGAATCTCCTGTTACTCCTGTTGTTCTTGGACATCCCTGGTTGATGCTCCACAATCCGTATATTGACTGGAAGAATAACTCTGTTATTTCTTGGAGTGAGTTTGTCATTCGTCTTGTCTTTTGTCTGCTTGTTCTAACGTTTCTCGTTATGTTTTGCAGGATGAGAGCATGGATTTATGTAACGTGCCACCTGAGTACTCGGACCTGAAGAGAGTGTTCAGTATGTCTCGAGCTGCTTCTTTACCTCCTCATCGTCCCTATGACTGTGCCATAGAGGCCTAAAGGCAGAATTTATTCACTTTCTGTACCAGAGAGGGAGGCTATGGAGAAATATATTTCTGATTCTCTAGCAGCCAAGATCATTCGCCCCTCTTTGTCACCGGCGGGGGCGGGGTTCTTTTTTGTGAAAAAGAAGGATGGTTCACTTCGTCCCTGTATTTACCGTTGATGTCATCGGCTTTCGAGCGTCTGCAGGAAGCAGCCTTTTTTACAAAACTGGATCTCAGCAACGCGTATCATTTGGTCTGCATAAGAGCAGGGGATGAATGGAAAACTGCATTTAACAACCCTAGGGGCCATTTTGAATATTGCGTCCTTCCCTTCAGGCTGTCCAACGCTCCCGCAGTTTTCCAAGCATTCGTCAATGACGTGTTGAGAGACATGATAGATCAGTTTATTTATGTCTAATTGGATGACATACTGATATTTTCCTCTTCTCTCCAGGAACATGTACAGCACGTCAGGCGGTTGCTTCAGAGGTTGCTAGAGAATGGTCTTTATGTCAAGGTGGAGAAATGCGTGTTTCATGCACAGCCTGTTCCCTTCCTAGGGCATATTGTGTCGGTCAAGGGAATGCGCATGGATCCAGAGAAGACCCAGGCTGTGGTAAATTGGCCAACCCCAGATTCCCGCAAGGCCCTGCAGAGGTTTCTGGGCTTGGCTAATTTTTACTGGCGTTTCATTCGCAATTTTAGCCAACTGGCCGCACCTCTGACCGCCTTAACCTCCGCCAAAACACACTTCAGGTGGTCTAGCACTGCTCAAGCAGAGTTTTCCAAATTGAAGAGCTGCTTCATTTCAGCTCCCATTCTGGTCGCCCCTGATTCATCCCAGCAGTTTGTGGTGGAGGTTGACGCATCAGGTGGGGGTCGGTGCCATCCTGTCCCAGCGCTCTCCCTCGGACAACAAGGTACATCCCTGTGCGTATTTTTCTCATCGTCTCACTAATGCCGAATGTAATTACGATATTGGCAATAGAGTTACTGGCGGTCAAGCTGGCACTGGAGGAGTGGCGACATTGGTTAGAGGGATCGGGGGTTCCCTTTATAGTTTGGACAGATCACAAGTATTTGGAATATATTAAGACCGCTAAAAGATTCAACTCGAGGCAGGGTCGGTGGGTATTTTTTTTTCGGTCATTTTGATTTTTCGATCTCGTACCGACCAGGCTCTAAAAACATCAAGCCTGATGTGCTCTCTCACATTTTTGACCAGTCAGAGCGCACACCTACTCCAGAGCCCATCATTCCCAGCAGAATGGTTATCTCTGCTGTTTCTTGGGAGATGGAGTCGAGAGTTCGCACTGCTCTTGAAGGGGTAACGCCTCCGTCTAAATGTCCACCGGGTCGGTTATTTGTGCCAGAGTTTTTACGGTCCGACGTCATCCGGTGAGGTCACTCTTCCAGATTAGCATGTCACCCAGGTGTGAATCGTACTGTAGCCCTGATCAAACAAGGATTCTGGTGGCCACTTATGGCTCGTGATGTACGCGATTTTGTTTTGGCTTGTTCTGTTTGCGCTGTTTTTAAGACTTCTAATCGTCTGCCTGCTGGGATCCTTCAACCGCTGTCAGTACCTTCGAGACCCTGGTCCCATATAGCGCTAGATTTTGTCACTGGACACCCGCCCTCCAGTGGTAATATGGCTATTTTGACCGTAGTGGACTGGTTCTCGAAAGCAGCACATTTTATAGCTTTGCCCAAATTACCCTCAGCCAGAGAGACAGCAGTTACTGTCATCGACCATGTCTTTCGCATTCATGACCTCCCGAAAGATGTGGTTTCTGACAGGGGACCTCAGTTTATCTCCAAATTCTGGAGGGAGTTCTGTCATTTGTTGGGGGCCACGGTTAGTCTTTCTTCTTGTTTCCATCCTCAGAGTAATGGTCAAACGAAGAGAGCCAACCAGGATTTGGAGCGTACATTACGATGTTTGGTCTCTCAGAATCCTTCCTCCTGGAGTCAGCAACTCTCTTGGGTTGAGTACGCACATAACTCTTTGCCAGTATCTGCTACGGGCCTATCTCCGTTTGAGTGTAGTGTAGGGTACCAGCCACCTGTTTTTCCCAATCTGGAACCTGAAGTCGCGGTTCCCTCTGCTCACGATTGACCCTTCTCCAAGTGGGTATTCGCACCAAGGCTAAAGCCGATCTGCACCAGTCTAAGCCTTCCGGTTACGTTGTCGGTCAAAAAGTGTGGCTTTCATCCAAAAACATTCCACTCCTTGCCGTTTGTAATAAGCTCGCTTCTAAATTTATTAGCCCATTTTCTGTCACTAAGATCATTAGTCCAGTGGCAGTCTGCCTTAAACTTCTTCCGGCGTACAGGAGAGTACATCACGTTTTTCATGTTCCTAAATTAAAGCCTGTTTTTCATACGGCCATTAACCACCTCCCACCCCCCGCTCTTAGGAGAAGGGGTACTGTCATGGTTCATGGATCGGTGTTCTCATTCTGTTGTTGTGTTCGTTGAGTGGTTGTGTTTGTTTACCTTTTTTACCCTGACAGCATGCGGACAGTCAGCTGACTCATTACAGCTACAGGTGCAACCTGTTTAGACTGGCTATTTAAGGACTTCGTTTGCCAGCCTTTAGCATTCGGTCGGTTCATGTGTTTTGTCCTGTTTCTTCAGGTCTCGCTCTGCAGTCGAGTGCTGATATTTGTGAGATTCGTATGCTGCCATCGCCTGGCTCCTGGCTATCTGCTGTCTTGTTGATTGTTCTATGAACTAGTCAATAAAGTTTTATTTGCAATTGAATCCAGTCTATTGACTTTGTGACAAAAGTCAAACTTATGCATATTAAATATATTTTAATGTTAGAAATCTACTAGCCACAGTGGCTGGTGATCAAAAAAGTTAATGTCAAGCCCTGATTATTATTATTATAACAGTGAAATAATTAATTAAATATGACGGTGTAAGAAATCTACGTTATAAGATCGATTAGGAATTATTAGCTCATATCAATGACTCGGATCTTGAAGATTCGAATCATTGATTTGACTCAATTGAGTCGGATTGAATCAGATCAAAGATTCAAACTTTATCTGAAGTTTGTCCCGCAAATAGAGACATCACGTTTTACTAATCTTGTCTATATTATTTCCGTGGCCAACGATAATAACATAACACAGAATAGGGTTAACTTTTAGCAAGGTAACACGATCTATAGCTTGAGGCAAAGACTTAGAAGCACATAAACAAGAACACAGTTCTTACAAAGGAGAACAAAGGTTTATTGAGCTACACTACGATACATGAGGCTAATCTACGTAATAATCAAAACAACAAACACACACACGTTCTCACACACACACACACACGCAGGCAGTTCAAAGGATGCAAAATGAGTTGACAAACAGTCCCAGACCATCTAGTATTTCGTACTAGATCTTAGAATCACCTGAGAAACCACAAAAGCAGAGATTTGACTCATCTTTGACTGCTTAAAATCATATGCACCAGATCAGAAAGAGACAACAGTTGTTGTGTTACTTGCGCGAGTTGTTGAAGTCTTTGACTGGAGTTTCGCCTCGCCGGGTTGGAGTGAGGAAACACGTGACGCTCCTGATAGGTTGGCTTCGGTGACGCCTTCGGGATTCACTCGGGCGTGAGTGGAGCTCGTTGTCTTGGGTTACCGGGGAGCCAACTCTGCCCAAAGTCAGTTTAGCGGAAGTTTCAGCGGTCCGAAACTTAAGAGGTTTGCATAAAGAGTTTGTGGTGACCCGATCGCGTGGCAGGCGACCGGGGGCCGAAGGACAGCTATGCTCAAGCCAGCTAATTCTAAAAAGCCCAGATTTAGGGCGGCAAGGGCGTTTTAAGGGACACGTATTGATCCATCCCTCTAACACTGTCACCCAATGACCGACTGCCATGATGGGCGGGGCCACGCCCCATACCAGCGTAGCCGCGGTCAATTATTAACAGACTTCAAGAGATTGGACTTAGTAAAATCTCTGGTAAGATTGCAACTATCTGACATCAAATGTTACAAGACGAATACAGTTCGTATTACTAAATTTTCATTTTCACCAATGTATTGCAAATAAAGAAAACGTTGGTTCAACACCAAACACGAAGCATTTCAGACACATACAGATCATTCTAACCTGTTATAAGGGTAATACCACATTATTAACCTGGTTGGTTGGAATAAACACAGCACATCAGTACCTATAAATGTCATTCAAAATATCAAATTTTGCCATGGCTATAACATATAAGAGAATTGTATTTCTTAAGTCTCTCATTCATTTGCAGAGATCTCTGTCTCTGAATTCTCTGTCCATCTAGCTGCAATTAGAATGTCTCGGGGGCGAACACATGGCCACCAGATCACATGATCGGTCATCCAAAAGTCTCGGGATGGGGAGGTAGTGAAAGCTCCCTTGTCTAGATGGTTAACGATTAACCAAAATTGCGGCCGCATTTTGTCCATCTTGGCCAGAGTATTGGGGGAAGAGAGTCGAATGAATTGGCCCCCCTGTTATCCTGCTGGTACAAGCCCTGGAGCGAATGAAGCAATTTGCACTCAAAATTCCCAGCCTGATTCGAACTGGTCTTAATTCAGTGAGTTCCTTCAACGGAGCGAGACGAACTTGTGTCGCGGACTCGGTGCAACAGAGACAAGAACTCTGACACAGCGGCTTCGCCCGCTCTGATCTTACAGGTTTGGTTTTCAGCTACAGTGTGGAAGGAGTCTCCACTCTTTCTGTAACAAGCTACAAGTCGTTTATCTTACTAACTGAATCGTACTTACCAAACAAAACATTGATTCACTAGCTTTTCCTAATGGTATTACAGTAGTAGAATATAGCCTAAGGTGGATATATAGCGTTTTGCAAAAAAAAAGTTACGTTATGTTGTGTTGTGTACAATCTGGCCAAAACTAACTCAGAAACTTATTATTATTAATCAATCTTTGTGTATATTATTCCATATATTTATGATGTTTTTTTTTTTTAACCAATTTAAGATGTTTGACAATGTTAAGATAAATATGTTGCATTTTGGCATGGGTTTTGACTTATTTATGAACTATTTATGGACATAAAATTAAATAAAAAATATCCTGGATTTGAAGAATATTGTGTTCCTGGCCGTCACTGAGCTCAAGTAATAGTTTAATGTACAAAAATTGTGAATGAACTTGACTGTTGATGTCTTAAATAATAATGTCAAATAACCAACATTTCTCAAAATGGATATATCTTGTTTTGCAACGAATTTCTTCATATGCAGGCTATCTAATAATCTGTAGACAAGCATATAAAAATCATACAAGACATTTGGAATGATTATGAAAAAATTAATGCAAAATAACTGCACTAAGGGCGATGCGGTGGCGCAGTAGGTAGTGCTGTTGCCTCACAGCAAGAAGGTCGCTGATTCGAGCCTCGGCTGGGTCAGTTGGCATTTCTGTGTGGAGTTTGCAAGTTCTCCCCACGTTCGCGTGGTTTTCCTCCGGGTGCTCCGGTTTACCCCACAGTCCAAAGACATGCGATACAGGTGAACTGGGTAGGCTAAATTGTCCGTAGTGTATGAGTGTGTATGGATGTTTCCCAGAGATGGGTTGCAGCTGGAAGGGCATCCGTTGCGTAAAACGTGCTGGATAAATAGGCGGTTCATTCTGCTGTGGTGACCCCAGATTAATAAAAAGTTTGCATGTTCTCCCTGCCTTCACGTTGGTTTCCTCCGGGTGCTCCGGTTTCCCCCACAGTCCAAAGACATGCGGTACAGGTGAATTGGGTAAGCTAAATTGTCCGTAGTGTATGTGTGTGAATGAGAGTGTGTCTGTGTTTCCCAGTGATGGGTTGCAGCTGGAAGGGCATCCGCTGCGTGGAACATGTGCTGGATAAGTTGGCGGTTCATTCCACTGTGGCGACCCCAGATTAATAAAGGGACTAAACCGAAAAGAAAATGAATGAATGAATAATATAATATAACATAATTGCATATGAATTAAAAAGTACGGAGCTCTCAACTACATAGACTATAATAATAGACTTGACTTGATTGCACATGGGATGATAATTACTGGGTTAAATTAGCCTACTCCATATAAATTTGTTCAGCACTTTGGAAATGGACAGCAACTCCTGTCTCTATAGCACAATGTTACGATGTATCTTGGCTCTAAAGAGTGTTCTGCAGCCATGCAAAATTGACAATGTTTGTTGCAACTGTTTCCCAAAAAATGCACAACATGATCGTGCGAACACTTGTTCTACCTGCTACCTGGAGTCGCTTTCCACTTCCAAAGTTCTGAAATGTAAAGCTAATTTACTAGCAACTAATTTAGTTATGTTCATAAAGTAGGATTATACTTAAAGAATTATGTTTATAGGGTAGCTTCTTTCTGAAGCTAAAGGAAAGTGAGTGAGTGAGAGTGTACAATAAATTACTTAATTATAATCACACATGTAGAAATTTGATTCATGGCTAAATATTTAAATACCATAAGTTAATGTGTTAATTTTACATATGTCATATATGCAATGTAGGCCTTCAAAATATTGCACAAAAATACATTTAAATTCTGTTGTTGATAAGTTTTGTATTGGAGCAGAAAAAATGTGTAAAGTAGAATATTATTTTGCCAGTCCCTGTTTGTTATAAAAGAAATATTTCGCTGCAGATTAGATTTTGTCTGTGTATTCTCTCCAAACTGCAGCGCTCATGAAGCGCCTAACTCGTGTTTTCAGATAGATTTGTAAATAGTTCATTTCATGTGTATTGTCTGCATAAACTAATGTTTTTAATTCACCTATTCAATTATTTTAAACATTCTAAAATATTTGTTAAAGGATTTTTTTTAATAACAACAGCATAAAACATATTCATTCATTTTCTTTTCGGCTTTGTGACAATACAGAAACTTCTGTACTGCCCCTCGTTGTTTACTTCCTTCGTCACTGCCTTTTACATAATGAGTTCATCACCATTGGATGCGAGGACTAATTACGATGGGGTGAAATTATATAAAAGAGCGGGTGTGGCTCTGTCTGGGCGTTTGTCTGAGGAAGCTGAGTAAGAGATGCGGGTGATGCTCACGTTAATATTGACTGGTCTTCTATAGCCACCGTACAAGTTACCGGGTAGTTGCCGACATACCAGTCCTTTTATGTTGTCGTGCTAAAAGGACAACATAAAATGTTAAGTTAGCGGTGTCGGTGTGTGAGTTAGGACAACTCTGAAAACGGCTGCCTATCTGTCACTTCTCCTGTCCGTGCTGCTAAGTCACCTGCCAGCCAGTGAACTGCTGACGTGGAACCTCTGAAAACCACTATACTCGCATACACATACATACATGCATTCATCACCTTACAACAACTTACACTTATTTTCATTTAATTACATTTGAGAAACTTGAAATCTTTCTAAGTTGAATCCTATTTTCTTGTTCTTTTTTTGTATTTCATTATTACTCTTGTGTAATGTGTAATGGATGGTTTTTTTGTTTTTTGTTTTTGCTATCCGGGGTAATTAATTATTTAATTTTGGCAAGTTATAAACTTGTCTGGCGCCCAAAGTCATATGTAAAATTTGTTAATATATATTCATTCATTCATATATATATTTTTTGAGCCCGAGGTTGACGGCGTTAGAGGGAGATATTACCAAATGCACCGGCAAAACAGCGCCATTGCGGTCCTGTGGTCAGCGCGCTGCGTTACGACGCTTCCAACCCGGGTTCGACTCTCACCGGAGTAGTGTTTTTTTTTGTTGTTGTTGTCAAGACATAATACTGTTGGGTTAATTATATAGGTCTACATATAATTTTTTTTGTGTGTGTGACCACCGTTACAGCTTAGTCCCTTTATTAATCCGGGTTCACCACAGCGGAATGAACCGCCAACTTATCCAGCACGTTTTTCCACAGCGGATGCCCTTCCAGCCGCAACCCATCTCTGGGAAACATCCACGCACACTCATACACTACGGACAATTTAGCCTACCCAATTTACCTGTACCGCATGTCTTTGGACTGTGGGGCAAACCGGAGCACCCGGAGGAAACCCATGCGAACGCAGAGAGAACATGCAAACTCCGCACAGAAACGTCAACTGACCCAGCCGAGGCTCGAACCAGTGAACTTCTTGCTGTGAGGCGACAGCACTACCTACTGCGCTACCTTTTTAAAACATATTATAACTGTAAAACAGAGGACGATAAGAACTAAAATAAATCCTGCATGGATTGGTCCTTTCGCGTTATCTTTTGCATAATATTTTTATTTAAAGACACCTAGTTAAATTACTTTAGATGTCCTAAAGTATTTGTTAAACGAATTAAAACAACTTCATATTGTGCCTATATGTTACAACTGTAAAACAGAGCAAATTGTCGAGACCTTATTATCGGAAACAAAATAAATCAATTGTAATTTAACAAGTCAAAAGTAACCAATATAGGCCTTTTTATATTACTTTATATTATGCGTTTTTATTGTCCCTGTGCTTGCCTTAAAATAATATTTTATATCATACTATCTTAGGTATCTCATCTGTTTTATTTGTCTGACCAGCTCTCAATCTGTGGTAAAACTGTCACATTGTACAGCGAGGAGTGAATGCAGCTGCAGGCCATGAAGCACCATGACTTCAATATGCTGAGTAACTTATCAGTAATATTAAAAATGATGGTCTTATGAGTGGCTGACTTCAGTCCTCCATTATAGGGACATAAAGCAAATCATTGATTCAAAGAATCAGTTAAATAAACGACTTTATTTTAGTTTAGTAACACAATATTTGCTGCCACCTACTGGCAATATCACTTTCAATATCCAACTATCATTTTGTCAATCATCTCTGTGATCAGAAAGTTTTGAATAGGATCCCATTCAAATGCTGCTTTAATTGTGTAAATGCATTTACTAAATCTAATGCAACTTCAGAAGCAGATGCTTTGCCACATGCAGCACAAACATGCTTTAGATGTCACTAAACTATCAGCCTATATTCTGATTAAATGGCTAAAAAATTTTAAGACTAAAAAAAACTTTTTGTAAGAGTCAGGGTGAAAATCTGAAACTCATAACAAACCAAACTGACATTTGTTTAATAATAAATATTATTTAATATTATTTATTGATCTTTTGAAGTCTACCAGGGGCGGGATGGGCGGGAGTGGGTTTTAAATTTGCACTTGTTTTTTTTTTTTCTTGTTTTTTGTTTTTTTTTGTTTTTTTATAAATTTTTTTCTTCGTTTTATATTGTTATCTGAAAAACTCAATAAACAGTTGTTAACAAAAAAAATAATAAATATTATTTTAATTATAAATTGTCAAACTATACTTTGCCATACTAAACTAATATCCTGCATTTCAGTCATATAATCAAAAGATACACATTAATGTATTACTGCATTGCTTAAAATAAACAGCTGGAGGTAATATCACAAATTTATAACCCTTTGGATAAAGAATTTTGCTATTCATATCAGCAACAGTTAGTGTTAAAACAACAGTATAGACCCTATTTTAATTGCGTCAACATAGAACTGCATGTTATATTTATATGCGTGTTAAAATATATTATACATTTTTAAATATATGTTTTACTATATAAAATAAATCCATATTTTCACATCATTTTTCAGTTAATAATTCAATAACTCTTTAAAAAAATTCATGTTTTATTAGATTAATTATCTTTAAACAATTACGTTACACATTTAGATGGTTGTTTGTTGCCACCTATAGTCGCAATAATGTCATTTCTACAGATTTATTAAGTCATAATTTTGAGTTTTAAATCATTATTTCGACTTTTTATTTTTTCGACTTGTAATTTTGATTTAGTATATCATAATTTTGGCTTTTCTTACCAGGCAGAAAGGAGCTTCCATAGTTATTACATAGTTTTATCAAAACTTTATTGTCAATTGTTTGCACACAATAATTTTTTTGTCTTGGTGATTGGAGCTTCCAGTACAGAACAAAAAGTACATAGTGCAAAGTTCTGCAAATAATAAATATATATTGCAAGCATAAATGTATAACATAAAATGATAAAGAAAAACAGTATTGCTATAAAATGTTAGTTATAAAATATGTGAATTATTTGCAGACATAAACCTCACCAAGATAGGCTACTCTGCATTAAATCATTTATATGTTTAGTAATTTATGACATGTTATGTACAGTATGAGAATGTAAAATCTGCAGCCATTTCATCTGACAAAACTTCAGTTACTGTCTGCACTGTAAGCCCGGACAGGTTGATTGAACCTAAAAAATTTATGGAAACTCGTTGCCCTAAAAAAGCTAATTTCGTCTCGTTGAAAAAACAATACTTTTTTAGTTTATTGTACTTGTGATTTCAAATGCATTTAATTAAATATTCAGTTGACTGAAATAAAGGTTTTTAGTACAATAAACCTAAAAGGTTTTGTTTTTTCAACAAAACAAAATTAGCTTTTTTAGGGCAACGAGTTTCCATAAATTTTTTAAGTTCAATCAACCTGTAGGCTTAAAACATAAAATCTTGACCTGAATGTTGTGAAAAATTATTTTAAACTTAGCTATTCACTATAAATGATTTAATGAAAATACACCTACAGTACATTACAAACAAGGACAAAGAATAAAAATTTACTTTACACTTTATTTGAAATCAGTGACAAAACAAGAAAATGCCTTGTATAACAATTACTCAATACAGTATTTATTGTTATAAATCGTATTAAAACAATTATTTAAAATATTTTAAACAGTTTTTACAAACATATTCAAATACTAAACAACCACAGAATGTTATTACACTGTAACATTATGGAATGTTAACACTTGCCAAACACTAAGGTATAGTTTTAAAAAAAATGTATCTCACAGTTGGGACAGCAAGCCTGAAGAAACATGCCTTTTCTGTACCTGTTTACATGGCAAGTTGATTTTTAACAGCCAGAATCTTACCTTTCAGCTTCTTCTTACCCAAACTTGTTGAATGAAAAGAAGGGCATTGTCCATGCACTTTGGGTAGTCTAGGTGCAAGTGCATAGGTTAATCCAAAAAGCCACATGGCCTGGGGTATGTTGTCTATATTGTCTATTACAACATTCCCCTCCAAGATGATTCCCACTGAGGATGGGTGGAGGCGGATGGACAGGGGTTGAAGAGCCACATCTTCATTTTCTCGGTTAAGGATTCCAACAAGTACATGTTGGTATGAGTCTCCATCATCTGAAGCCTGACAACAATAAATAGATAACAAAATAAATCTTAGAAGTGTACATTTGATTTTAATATATATTAATTGTATTGAATGTTTTTAGTTGTATGCAAGCGCAATTTGTTACTTATATACCCAAACATATCCAGTATTTAATAATATATGAAATATACAAATACTACCAAACATTAAATCAATTTTAAAAGTCATTGCATACAGCATGAAAAGATTTGATATACTTAAATTACTAAAGATTTTATGTTATTCTACTTATCATTTTAGAGTTTCAAAGGTGTTATAACATGAATTAAAATTTCTCGTTGATCATTATTCTATTTATTAATGAACTACAATAAGACATTGTTTGGGTGATTTATTTATTGATATTGCTAACATAATTGCACATTAAGAAACATGATACAAAAAAAAAACTTATATTAATATACAAAACATTTATTAATGATACTTACAAAACATGCTTTGAAGAACTCAGTTGGGGCAACTCATCACCAAGAAGTACTGGAAGCACTCAAATGGCAACACATGGCATGTCAGTGAGGTCAGAGGCCTGAGGTGTTGCAGTTGCAGAGAAACAACATTGTATCATTTGTCAACATAAGAGAAAAACAATTTTCATGTATCATTATTTAGTCTCTGTTACTGAGGATTTCTAAAGTAATTATATCAGTTTCAAAATTCAGCAAATAATGGCATCAGTTTATGTCAATGGCATGTACAAACCTTGCCATCTTGTAGAAGATCTGAATCAGCTGTGGACAGTGATGATCAAGAGACCCATAGAATTCTTGCTTAAGATTCTTCCCAACTGTCTATCCGGTTGAATTCCTGATACACCTTTAGTAGTAAAACAAAAACAAAAAAGTTAATTAAAATCAGAGAAATGTCAAAATTAAACAACTGTCAAATAAACACATTATCATGTTTATCAATACTTTACTCATTTCATTACAAATACATTCCTGATATATAAATGGAAATGACAGGCTTCTTGCATAGCTCCCATGTTTACTTCTGTATTGTTTTAATAAGTACCCTCTTTTGTCAAAAGCAAATGTACAATACTTACATTTTCTTCTCATCTTGGTTGGCCTTGCTTTGATCTTTCTGGAATCTGCAGAGTTACAAAAATATACATTAGATTACTAGCTGACTGAACACATTTACATATTTACATATTTTACATACATCTGTTATCTCCAAATTTCCCACAAACAGCTAACCTTAACCAAAAGAAATAGAGTAATACAGCTATTTATTTATGTATCTTTTCATTCTAATTAATTGAAAATGCACTTGCTAAGACCATGCTGATGAGCACGACGTTGCATATCTTTAATAAATAACTGCTAACTAGCATGGATTCGTATTTCTTACATGCGTAAAAAGGGGCAAATCTAAATGTATTCTAGTCTGTTTAATACTTCACTCACAAAGAAACTAAAAAAAACTCTGGTAAATGTATGCTAAGCATTTCTGACGATACATAACCACCACTGAAAAAATAATCATTTTACACAACAGATAACACGGATGACTTATCGAATACAACATCAATATTTAACTTTAGATGTGACGACCTCATTAAGCATGTTTTCATGTACAGTAACTGTAGCGTTAAGTTATATAGGTTAAATGCGGCGGCCGCGATCGGTTATGACATGGGGTAATTAAACACCCTAACACAGGCAAAACTTACATTAACTTTTATTTTTTCGATGTCACGATCCCATAACGCACGTCTTTGCACTTTGCACGTCTTAGAACTGTATATAAATGTGGCAATGGCGGTTGCGATTGACCGGAACAATAACATGATTCTAACGTTAGACACAGCTTAATCTTACATGTAGTTCTCTTGCTAACTGTTACATACTTTGTTTATTAAAGGAAAACAATGTATGGGCTGTTGGAGGCAAAAGTATGAAATCGTACTCACAGTGATCAGCAGCCATTAGAAAATGCGCGCTCGCGCTGTATCCACCAGTGACGTCAGTCCAAAGACAAAGAGCCAATCACATTTTCCCTTGCACATCATACCTTTGACAACAGACTAGAATAAGCTCTGTTAAGTACATTCAATTTAAACATTCCAATAGAATGAAAAATATCATGCAAATCGTACAACAAACTAAACAAATTGAGTAATTGAGCAAAAAATTTGGTATTTATGTTTATTGAATCTAAGTATTTTGAATTAATACAACTTTAGGGATAACAGTGTGGTTAATTTCAGCCACCAAATCAGACATAAGAAGACTGCAGCGTCTGTTAGGACAGCGGAGAGGATTATTGGTGTGCACCTCCCCAACATTTAGAACTTGTACATCTACATAATGAGGAAACTTGAATGTCACATTATTCATTTGCACCCAGACCACCAACTGTTCACTCTTCTTACCTCAGGCAGACTCTACACATCTTGATGTCTATAGATCTTTATTATTGGATCAGTTGCTACCTGTTTTTTATGGTCATAAATATACACAACCCTTACTGTTTATGATTTTTGTAATCATTCGTTTTTCTAATTTACTTTATATCCACTTATTTAAATGTCATTCTGTGTTCTTGTGTAGATTTGTATGTATGTACTTGTGCTCCTGAAAAAAAAACACTTGTCAAATAAAGCTCATTCTGATTTCTCGAGATACATTTTTCAAAGAAATTTCAGCAGCTGAATGGCAAGCATTATAATGTCCCAGGCCATCAAACATAACATTACAGAAGATGTCTGGCCTTTCTTAATAAAAAAAATATCTGCTACATAACGCGTAATTGCGTTAACGCATAAATTAAGAGCTAACACGTAACAACATGTAAACGCGTTTGTTGCATACTTTTGGCCCCAATGGCCTTCCATATACTATATATATATATATATATATATATATATATATATATATATATATATATATATATATATATATATATATATATATATATATATACACATACATACAGGGCTTGACATTAACTTTTTTGATCACTAGCCAGAATTTTGTTGTTGGGAAAATATATCTTCTATGCATAAATTTAACTTTGGCATGCTAAAATGACATAATTTAGACTCTGTGTTATGTCTACATGCCTCCTCATTCATTTTAGTTTTTTTGTGTATGACCCTGCTTAATGTGCATGAGCAAATGGGTTGTGGTTTTATAGTGTTGCATTGCAATTTGTTTTTATTTCACAGGACTTTTCAGAGCTTAACACAGGATTTACCAAATTTATCTCTTACCACACCAAAAATAAATAAATAATTATTTCTTAGCCACATATGTTAAATAATGTCAAAGCATGCCAAATAAAGCTGTATACATGCTCTTTCATTTAACAAAACCTTTCTTATAAAAACAATTACATTAAAAAATAATTATTGCCATGTATCTAAAACTATGCACAGTACCCCAGTCTGTCCAGGCTAAAGGTCTCTCAGATCACTAGTTAAATACTGTACACATACATGAGGAATTAATCTCCCATTAAAGCAATGTTATTGTAACAATGATAATTAAACAATATTAACATAGTCCATAACATAGTTGTAAGGAAAAGAAAGCAGGTGAAAACATACAGTGTGTGATAATGGAATGATGATCAGACGGGTAACGTTAGGCCCATAATGTGTTTTGTTCAAAGAACAGTTAAAATAAAACCGGCAACTGCTGCTGCTTACAAAAAGACATATTTTAGAAACATCCGGAGCTTTTGGAAGCAGCAGGACTGTGTGTGCACGAGCATTACTTTTTGTTCAGTCTATTTCAAAGAGAATTGATCGCAGCAGTTGCGTTCCTCTAGGCACGATTGCTTCGTGCCAGGAAACGGGAGCTCATCATCCTCTCATTCGGTATTTACCTGCTTTCCTTTGCTCATGCGAGCGTTATTTTTGTCGGTCATGCTGCTTCTCGATTCTAAGATGACATTTGCATGCATATTGGGCCATCTTTATTGTCGAACCCTGCTTTTAAAAAAACTATCATTTAAAAATGATCTTCAACCAGCCAAAGTGGCTAGTGAGAGTGTCTGTCTAACCCGCCATGGCTGAAATCTGCCCGCATTTGGCGGGTCTTAATGTAAAGCCCTGTATATATGTATGTGTGTGTTCTTTTTTATGTAAACTTTATAAATGCTTTGGCAAAACATTTGTAACATTTGTCATGCCATTAAAGCAATTATTGAATTGAGAGAGAGAAAGAGATATATAATGTCATTTGTCGGACAGAGGAAGACTGAGCAGAGAAACACTGGGCAGCTTGTTTTTGTTTCGCTTTATGAGTTTCAGGGTGTGTTGTCTGTAAGTGTTTATAAAGGCTGCTTGTACTGTTGCTGTGTACGACTTTCTTATCACAAATAATGCTCGTGCAACGCTTTTTCCGCTGATGAGCACCACAACACGCTGCGTTACCTCTGCCATCGTGTCATTCCGTAATGCACAAGTGTGTGACTTCGTGTGTTGAGTACGTAAGTTGTCTGAAAGGCACATAATCGCTCACATCACGTTCCATCGCAGATTGATTGGTGTAACATCTTGTATACAAAGCGTCACTGACAATCCTGTACACAGCGCTAAAACTTTTAGTTATGCAGAAATTATTAAAATATAGTTAAAATATGGATACTTTAAAAAAATATCAATACCGAATTAAAAGTATCGATACTCGAGCATCGATGTGCATATACCTCGATGATCCTCGATTGGTCTCATGCAGTCAAGTGATACGATTTCGCAGGTCAGAGTTCACCAAGCTTGAACTTTCCAACGCAGCGATCTGTGAAACTTGATGCACGAGCTTGTGTTTCCGGTCTGACGCATTCGTGTGCGTATGAATGAAAGTCTATGGGAAGAAAAGTCCAGTGTGACTGCAGCTTGAGTGTGTTGGAGCAGGGTTATAACTAAACTTTGTAGAGTTGCGGCCCTCTAGAAACTAAGATTGACACCCCTGTAAAAGAAAATTATTTTCTGTATACACTGAGGAATTAAAATGATTTGGAATGACTTGAGGTTGAGACACTTTTCATTTTGGGGTAAAAACTAAATCTGACCACAATTTTTCACAATTAATGTAATAAAAGTGTGTTTTATTCTCTATTATTTGATACCACAACTTGCCTGAGAGGGAATCCACAGATTCTTGGAAGAAGGTCACTGCAGTTGATGCCGAGTTATTTGTTGCGGCCCCAATGTACATTATCTGTAGAATTAGAAATAATGTGGTTAGTTCTATTTACACTTTAACAAATTAAATTTTAACCTTAAACTTTAAACCTTAAACTTTACAACAAACAAACAAAATCACCTTTTGTGAAAAGCCATCCACCCCTCCAAACAAAAGACAATTTTATACCTGAAACGTAACAGGTTTTACATTAAATTAGTGCTTTTGTTAACACTTTAGAATAATGTTCCATTAATTAATGCTAGTTAATGTATTTGCTAACATTAACCCCCGGTTTCACAAACATGGTTTAAGGCTAGTCATGGATTAAATTGACAATGACAATAAAAGTGATTTGATTTAAATTGCATTTTTGAGCTGCCTTAACTGAAAATAACTTGCAGTGAGATGTCTTAAAACATGTCAGTGTCATTTTTAACTCCAGGTGCACACCAGTAATGTATTTTTCTAAGGCTGTTTTTATATAAATGGGGCTTAAATAGCCTAATTTAACTAAGGTTTAGTCCTGGCTTAAGCTAAGCCCTGTTTGTGAAACTGGGCCTAAGAATGAACAATCTTTTAAAGCAATTATTTATCATAGTTCAGCATTTACTAATGCATTATTAAAATCCAAAGTGATTGAAAACAGTAGTTTATGGACGGGTGTGTTGCTGATGGGACACCCGTTACACATCACTTCTATCTATCCATCCATCCTTCTGTCTACTTTTTTCTTTTTTTTTTTACTTCTACCTGCCAAGATGACTACAGATTGAAACAAAATTCATACACACACAACTTTTAATGATAATTGTTTAATGTTGTATTTTTACAGATCACTGTAAGGGAAATGTTTAACATTAATGAGTCAAATTATTTATATTTACATAAATATAAATTGCAAATGTCTGAAGTTATTTACCTTTTTAACTACTGCAGCGCAAATGTGTAGTTACTTATATTCACATAGTTCAGGGTTTTCTTTGCTGAAAATGAGTTGGAGGTGGTATCCCATTTATTACATTTTAGCTACTTAAACCAAACGCATTTTGCATTATTCTTGTAATCTTATATAAAAAGATTAACATTAAATGTAATTAAATAAAAAAAGTGTTTGAGCATCACTGGGGGTCAGACTGTAGTCGATTGGTTCGTACAACATTTGATGGAGGTGGACACCCTAATAATTCTCTATGCACAAAAAAAAACTGCATATTTACATTAGTGCAGTGCAAGCATCTAAAGTTATATGTACATTAGTGCAGAACAAATGTTCACTCAAATTGTTCTGTTATTTATGTTTAAATGTTTAGATTAATACATTGAAAATGAACGTTTATTATAATAACCTTATATCCCTGCAGTGCAAGCAACCCTAAAAATTATGTACAGTATACTTGTTTATATTTGTTAAAAGAATAAATTCAAGTTCATCATTCCACATCAAATGTTATCTTCTCTTTAATCTTTTGCTCAAGCTTTTACTAATGGGCAGAAGGCAAGCCATTGTGTAAATCTGGTTGATGCTCGCTAATAGAGAGAGATGATGACTGTCCAGCTTGTGTCGCTTCACCCTTCAGATGAGACCCTCAGCCAAACGATGGAAACTGTCTCCCTCACCTAGTTTCATGTAGGATGCAAGTTGTGAACCTAAATCAGATGTAATACATGTAGAAGTATAAATCAGGAAGAAATTAATCTGCTTTAAAAATGTATTAGGTTTTGTTTTGCATATAAATACTTTTTTTGCATATAAAAAACATTTGTTTCAGTTTGTTACTTGCCTAATAAATGACATTAGAATGTTTAGTTTTAGACAGATGGCTATATTTCAGTTCTATCAAAGTTTAGCTATATATAATTTTTTTTTTTTATTAAAGTCCATGATAATATCGATTAAAGTCCTTTATGGTAATCCAAGGAAACACTTATAAACAGCGAGTGTAAGCTGTATCATCCTCTCTTGCACCATCTGCATACAGTGATTGCACCAGGAGTAACCATGCAGGCTGAGCACAAACACAGAAAAGCGATCGTGCAGTCAATTAATGAGTCAACCTCTTTGCGGTTTGGTGTGACAGCTGTCTGTTTAATTAATGATTCGATTAAAGTCATTCACTGTATTCCTAGGAAACATTTATAAACAGACGAGGTTGAATCATACGGTGACGCATTGCTGCCACACACATATTTTTTTCCCACTCAGCTATGTCGTTATAACGAGATCTTTTCTCGTTATAAAGAGATCTTTTCTCGTTATAACGACATAATTAAGTCGTTATTTCGAAATAATTAAGTCGTTATTTCGACATAATTATGTTAATTTCTATATGAGCCACATAGCAGAATAAGACAGGTCAATGGGAATTTACCAGGCATATTCTTTCATAGGCACTGATGTGTTCACTTGCTGTTCCATAATAATCTTTTGACATTAAATGTAACCCATAAATACCTGTAGCCTAGCCTAGTTTTTACAAGACATTAATTAATTTGTTTGGCAATTCTGTAACGTATTTATCACATTTGGTTTCTAGTTTTGTTGGTAAGAGAAAACATCCCGTTTTTACATCTATTCGCCTCCAAAATTGATTCCGTCTTTCCAGCGCTCCATGGCACATGCATGTTAGTGCAAAAAACAATAAAATACAGCAAGACTAAAATATGGAAAAACTGACAGATGGTACAGCACTTTGCCCACTATTATGATTATTAAGTTGGAATTGTTTTAAATTAGAATGCGCCTGTGTTGATTCAATAATAATAATAATAATAATAATAATAATAATAATGTGTTCTTGTTGTAAATATTTTAGGTGTTTAATTTTCTGTGTAGCAACACAACAGAACAACATTGCTTCAAGTGTTTACCATGTATTAGCCCAATAAGAAACTCCTCCTTAGCTTGGCTTTCACCCGCTGCGCCTATTTTATTATCTTTCTATTATTATTATTATTATTATTATTATTATTATTATTAGTAGTAGTAGTATATGTTATTATGCATATTTATATATTCTTTAATAAAAACAAGTTTAGATTTGTCCACCTGTCGGGTTTTGAGAGGTGTAGGCCTATGCATCACCACATGGGGCATAAGAACAGGACGCGTGTTTGGATATAACCTAGTTGTTTGACCACACTTCGTTATTATTATTCATTTATTCGTTTGCTGGAAATTAGAACTGAATTTAGAAATAATTTTGAAACAAATCTTTGCGCTTAACCAACGAAATCTAATATGTAGGCTAATGGATGTCTTCAGCAAAGCGTGTACAACGCTGTTTGTCCACGAAAAAAGTTAAAGTAAAGGCTGATTGGAAGAGGCTCATTAAATCATTAAAATAGAGCCCCAATGCTCATGGCGCAAAAGCAATAAGGGCGTCTGAATCCACTTTTAAAGAAGGAAAAATACCGATTGCGCTTCAGCACATGGTCTAAAAGGGTTGTGCTTATTCTCTTAATGAGTTCTGGGCGTGTTTCATGAATAGGCTAAATCAATCAGTGGTGTTTCCAAAACCATCATTAGCTAACTAAGGTTGCAAGTTCCGTCTTTACAAACACAGTTAAAGTTTGGGTTTCCCAAATCCATCGTTCCAACGAACATTCGCAAACTGCATCGCAAACTTGTGCCCTTGCCACTACACCTAGAGCTGTAGGCTGTGTCCTATTCCCAGTTATATGCCCTTAGAACATTCTAACATTTAAACTTGGAATGATTAAAAAAAAATAATAAAGTCATTTCTGTTAGGTGTAATTTGCTTTCAAAGTATTTTTACAGTTCAGTTTGTGCTCCCTTTGCAGTGCACTTTGAAAACAGTGATGCCATTTTGAATACAGCCTAGCGGAATTTATGTTATGTGTCCAAAGCTAGTTTATGTTTTACAGTCATTGCTCTAAAGCTTATGAAAACATAGCATACGTTAATGCTTTTATTTTAGGTTATTTATTAAGAAATGTAGCCTTCTATATATGGACCTGTTGATTAGCACATTTCTGCAGTGGTTTTCATGTGCCAAATTTTAAAAGTAGAACAATATAATCATCATCATCATCATCATTATTAATATTATTAGTAAAGTATAAAAGATATTTTTTCATTTCCTAATAAATATTACATTTAATTTCTTAATAAATAGGTGATTTCTTAATAAATAGGGGATTTTATGTTAACCTAGAATAGAATATCTAATGTTTTTAATAATATTTGTAAAGGAAACTGTGCCGTTTACATATATTTCAGTTAATATGGAAAAAGAGTGCATGTTTTTATCAAAACTTTTTATGTTTTTTTTTTGGAATGCGTGTGCGTGAAAAAACAATATAATTTGCACAAAGAAAATATGGGGTTCTTCTCTAAAGGTATTTCAACCCGTTGAGAGCATCATTATGGGCATTTTACATTATAACTAACGTGGTTCAAATTATGCATCTGCGACAGAGAAACTATGGTGGTTTGCTAGTTTCAGCTTGACGCAAGAGTCATTTTGACATTTTGCACCACGCTGTTTAAATAGCAAATGCATGTGCGCTCATATGTGCGCCCATAGGCATTCTGGTCTAAAAAAAAAAGGAGGTGTGTTGAGGCGCATTGCTGGCGCGTTGCTATTTTGAGAAACTAGAATAGACTGTTTAATAGATCAGCTAAGAGCTAAAATCCAGCGCAGAGCGCGTTAGTTGTGCGCCTCGCTTAAACATTGCTTAACAGGATGTAGAGCAATAAGCAAATATCTTTACAAATAAAAAAGAATTAAAGTATTAAAATATTACAAAAATTATTACTTTCTAGCCTACATAAATATAAAAACTACTGCCTTCATCTCAGGGGGCTTTTTGATTTTATTCATGACAAATTGCTTTTGTATAATGTTATTATTATTAGTAGTATTATTTATTATATGCATATTTATATTTGTTTTATTAAAAACAAGCCTAGATTTGCTCAACTGTCAGCTTTTAGACCATTAGGGGCATAGCATGTGTATTTGGATATAACTCAGTTGTTTGACCACACTTCATTATTATTGTTCATTTATTAGTTTGCTGAAAATTAGAACTGAATTTAGAAATAGTTTTGAAAAAATCTTTGCGCATAACAAATGAAATTAATTATGTATAGGCTAATTGTCCACGAGAGTGGAAGTGAAAGTAAAGAATGAGGAGGCTCATTCTCTCATTCTTGCGCTGTAAATGGTCTGTTAACTGTTTTCTGGCTAGTGAAGCGTTCAGATTTTCCACTTACAAAGTCCACCATGTAAATAGCAAATGCGCTATGGCGCGACACAACTGACTCTTATAGGGAATGGGAGATGAGACACTGATTGGTTTATTCTCAAAACACACATATAACTCATTAAGAGAATAAGCTCAACCCTGTTAGACCATGCGCCAGCGCAAAGCGGTATTTTCTGTCCTTAAAATAACAAAAGTGGATTCTGGCACGCCCTTAATGCTTTTGCGCTGTGCGCTCTGGACTTTGCGCCTAGATCTTTAAAATAGGGCCCAATGGGTCAGTTGCCACACCATGGTGCATTTGCTATTTACATGGAGACTTGTAAGTAGAAAAACTCTAGTGTGAAAACTTTTAAACAGGGGTGTGTTTCCCAAACAATGAGGTAACCCCAGTTGCCGGAAATAAACCGTAAAATTACAGATTTTTTTACATATTAAATTTCGTTGGTTAAGCGCAAAGATTTGTTTCAAAACTATTTCTAAATTCAGTTCTAATTTCCAGCAAACGAATAAATGAATAATAATAACGAAGTGTGGTCAAAAAACTGAGGTATGTCCAAACACACGTCCTGTTCTTATGCCCCATATGGTGATACAGACGTCTCCAAAACCCGACAGGTAGACAAATCTACACTTGCTTTTATTAAAACAAATACAAATATCCATATACTAAATGATACTGCTAATAATAATAACACTATACAAATGCAAATTGTCATGAATAAACTGAAAAAAGACATGGACATGAAGGAGGTGTTTTTTATTTTAAATAATATTTTAAATAATACTTTTATTTTAAATAGTACTTTTTGTAACATTTTAATCCTTTTTTTTATATGTAAAGATATTAGTGTATTGCTGCACATCCTGTGTGTATTAGGCGTTTGAACCGGCATAAGCTCATAACTAACATGCGCTGCGCTGGAGTTTAGACCAGCTTTTTACTTGGAATCCAGAGGTGCGTTTCCCAAGCAATGACATATCTAGTGGCTGAACTATCATAGCGATGCATTGATTGGGAAAAGAACGATGTAGTGACCAGTGTTTCCCCAAAACTTTAGTTTCTCTTTCGCAAATCGTCGTTAGTTAAACCTCCATAATGACGCTCTAAACGGGGAGGAGTACAACTTCTTTAGAGAAAATGACCATCATCTTAAATGTACACTCACTTTAAAAAAAATCCAATATTAGTTTTGGTAAAAACATGCACTAGTTTTCCATATTAGCTGAAATATATGTAAACGACACAGTTTCCTTTACAAATATTATTGAAAACATTACATATTCTATTCTAAGTTAAAATAAAATCCCCTATTTATTAAGAAATCACCTATTTATTAAGAAATTAAATGTAATATTTATTAGGAAATGAAAAAAAAATCTTTAATACTTTACTAATAATATTAATAATGATGATGATGATGATTATTATTATTATATTGTTATTATTGTTATTATTATTATTATTATTATTATTATTAAGTAGGATATTGTTTATTTATTTTTTGAAAAGTCTACTTTTAAAATTTGGCACATGAAAACCACTGCAGAAATGTGTTAATCAACAGGTCCATATATAGAAGGCTACATTTCTTAATAAATAACCTAAAATAAAAGCATTAACGTATGCTATGTTTTCATAAGGGGCCACCCAGTGGCGCAGTAGGTAGTGCTGTTGCCTCACAGCAAGAACGTCGCTGGGTCGCAGGTTCGAACCTCGGCTGGGCTGGGTCAGTTGGCGTTTCTGTGTGGAGTTTGCATGTTCTCCCTGGGTTCGCGTGGGTTTCCTCCGGGTGCTCCGGTTTCCCCCACAGTCCAAAGACATGCAGTACAGGTGAATTGGGTAAGCTAAATTGTCCATAGTGTATGAGTGTGAATGTGTGTGTGGAAGTTCCCAGAGATGGGTTGCGGCTGGAAGGGCATCCGCTGCGTAAAATCGTGCTGGATAAGTTGGCGGTTCATTCCACTGTGGCGACCCCGCAAGGGACAAAGCCGACAAGAAAATGAATGAATGAATGTTTTCATAAGCTTTAGAGCAATGACTGTAAAACATAAACTAGCTTTGGACACATAACATAAATTCCGCTAGGCTGTATTCAAAATGGCATCACTGTTTTCAAAGTGCACTGCAAAGGGAGCACAAACTGAACTGTAAAAATACTTTGAAAGCAAATTACACCTAACAGAAATGACTTTATTGTTTTTTTTTAATCATTCCAAGTTTAAATGTTAGAATGTTCTAAGGGCATATAACTGGGAATAGGACACAGCCTACAGCTCTAGGTGTAGTGGCAAGGGCACAAGTTTGCGATGCAGTTTGCGAATGTTCGTTGGAACGATGGATTTGGGAAACCCAAACTTTAACTGTGTTTGTAAAGACGGAACTTGCAACCTTAGTTAGCTAATGATGGTTTTGGAAACACCACTGATTGATTTAGCCTATTCATGAAACACGCCCAGAACTCATTAAGAGAATAAGCACAACCCTTTTAGACCATGTGCTGAAGCGCAATCGGTATTTTTCCTTCTTTAAAAGTGGATTCAGACGCCCTTATTGCTTTTGCGCCATGAGCATTGGGGCTCTATTTTAATGATTTAATGAGCCTCTTCCAATCAGCCTTTACTTTAACTTTTTTCGTGGACAAACAGCGTTGTACACGCTTTGCTGAAGACATCCATTAGCCTACATATTAAATTTCGTTGGTTAAGCGCAAAGATTTGTTTCAAAATTATTTCTAAATTCAGTTCTAATTTCCAGCAAACGAATAAATGAATAATAATAACGAAGTGTGGTCAAACAACTAGGTTATATCCAAACACGCGTCCTGTTCTTATGCCCCATGTGGTGATGCATAGGCCTACATCTCTCAAAACCCGACAGGTGGACAAATCTAAACTTGTTTTTATTAAAGAACATATAAATATGCATAATAACATATACTAATAATAATAATAATAATAATAATAATAATAATAGAAAGATAATAAAAAAGGCGCAGCGGGTGAAAGCCAAGCTAAGGAGGAGTTTCTTATTGGGCTAATACATGGTAAACACTTGAAGCAATGTTGTTCTGTTGTGTTGCTACACAGAAAATTAAACACCTAAAATATTTACAACAAGAACACATTATTATTATTATTATTATTATTATTATTATTATTATTATTATTGAATCAACACAGGCGCATTCTAATTTAAAACAATTCCAACTTAATAATCATAATAGTGGGCAAAGTGCTGTACCATCTGTCAGTTTTTCCATATTTTAGTCTTGCTGTATTTTTATTGTTTTTTGCACTAACATGCATGTGCCATGGAGCGCTGGAAAGACGGAATCAATTTTGGAGGCGAATAGATGTAAAAACGGGATGTTTTCTCTTACCACCAACAAAACTAGAAACCAAATGTGATAAATACGTTACAGAATTGCCAAACAAATTAATTAATGTCTTGCAAAAACTAGGCTAGGCTACAGGTATTTATGGGTTACATTTAATGTCAAAAGATTATTATGGAACAGCAAGTGAACACATCAGTGCCTATGAAAGAATATGCCTGGTAAATTCCCATTGACCTGTCTTATTCTGCTATGTGGCTCATATAGAAATTAGCATAATTATGTCGAAATAACGACTTAATTATGTCGTTATAACGAGAAAATATCTCGTTATAACGAGAAAAGATCTCGTTAAAACGAGAAAAGATCTCGTTATAACGAGAAAAGATCTCGTTAAAACGAGAAAAGATCTCGTTATAACGAGAAAAGATCTCGTTAAAACGAGAAAAGATCTCGTTATAACGACATAGCTGAGTGGGAAAAAAAATATGTGTGTGGCAGCAATGCGTCACCGTAGAATCAAGCTTCTTATTCGCAGCTTCTTATTGACGCTATACGGTCCACCTTAAAAACCTATCCGGTCCACCTTAAAACCCGCGACCGGATAGCGTCAATAAGAAGCTGGATTCAGCCTCGTCCGTGCGGGCTGGGCACAAACACAGAAAAGCCATCGTGCAGTCAATTAATCAGTCTCTTGAAAAAGCAAGGACAGCTCCATATTATTACAGCAATGCGTCCATTTTGAAGAGACTGGTTCATTACGGCTGGCCTGGTCCCGCTCTGATTGTAAGGCAAAGCGTGATTGGTTGGAGCGAGAACGAGCAGCGATTGGTCAGCATCACGGTGCCGGTATCTGATTGGTTTAAGCAGAAGGTGGGTGGAGTCCATCTATTTGTGGATCAGTGTTCGTCTTGACGTTAGAACTGTTTCAAAATCCACAAATGCACAGCCCGATCCACAAATGGGCAGAGAGGTACCCACAAACACCACAGTGATCTACAAATGCTTAGAGAGCAACCCACAAATGCCACAGTGATCTACAAATGCACAGGACGCAATTCACATATAAATGTCAGGCAAATTTGTGTTTGTAGAATAAAAAAAAAATGTGTGAGTATGTTTTTTATTTGCAAGTCTAATTTTACTTATTTGTGAATGTAATTAATGTTTGTGGAACTGTAAGATTTATTTGTGGATCTCATTGTATTTATTTGTGAATATTCTTGGTATTCGTCAAACGCTTCACATTTATTTGTGGACTGTATTATATGAAACAATTCTGGCTCCATAGATAATGACCATCACCTGCTGCCACTTACGAACTGCTCACTGATTGGAGGATGAGAAGAGCAGTGGGCATTTAAGCAGCATGTCTCCACTAGAATAGTGTGTGGAGGCTCTTTTATGAGGCTTCACAGGTTTCTTATGATCCTTTAAAGCAGTATCTGTTGATTAGGAGCTTTAATTTGTTTAAATTATGTTACTGTTGTTGTCCATTTTATGTAGCTTTTGCCTCAGAAACTCTTTTTGATTGTAAGTTAACTTTTTGTTTTTAATACTACTTTGTTATTGACTCTTTACTTTTTGTTAATTTGGGATTGGATTAGTAGAGAGGGGGTGCCATTTTTAGGGACCGAGCACCGGAACGGTGCGTAGGCCCTATTGAATTTGCTCTGTTTATTAGGGACAGAGCACCGAAACGGTGTGTAAGCCCTATTGGAATTGCTCCATTTTTTTTATTATTCCGCCCCTAATAAGGGCACTTTTGAGGGTCTAAACATGCTCAAACTCATGAAACTTTGCACACACATCTAACACGGTGTAAATGACCGGTTGATATGGGCTTCGGAAGTGGCCGTGGCAAAATGACTCGACAGCGCCACCTATAAACTTGGAACGGTGCGAAGCTTGAGTTTTCGGCGATGGGCGTGTCCGTGGCGGCCTCGCAAACTTTGACGATTCGCCATGAAACAGGAAGTTGCTATAACTCAGGCATGCATTATCCGATCTGCCTCAAAATTAACACATATGATAACCGTCCTGACCTGAACATGTTTATATGCCAATATCCAGTTACAGTTATAGCACCACCTGCTGGCAACAGGAAATCACTCAAAACGCAGCCAAACAATGTCCGATCTGCCTGAAAATTCACAACTTTGATAAGAGTTCTCTCCTGAAGACATCTACATGCCAATATTGAGTCACAGTCATAGCGCCACCTGCTAACAGGAGGAAATGACAAACTCCTCCCACAAATTTTATCGTATCGCCACCAAATTTAGGTGGTGTTATCTGAAAGCTCTAGCGACTATATATTGTAAAGATCTAGAGTTTTGAGCGAGGGGCGTGTCCGTGGCAACCTGACAAACATCAACGCTTCGCCATGGAAAAGGAAGTACTTTTATCTCAATCACACAATGTCCGATCTGCTTGAAACTTCACATGTTTGATAAAAGTCCTCTTCTGAAGACATCTACATGGCAATGTTGAGTCACAGTCATAGCGCCACCTGCTGACAGGAGGAAATTTGGCATAAATCTGTGATTTTTCTCAGATTTTTTTTATACATCGGCTTAAATTAATATTGTTCGCTGTTCTCTGTCATCCTGAGGCCACCGGGCGGCGGTGAGCCGGGGTGCGAGGTCCCTATCAACGCTGCTTGCAGCTTTAATTCTTCTTCTTCTTCTTTTGCGGAATGAATCGCGATTTTGAGGGGCTAAACATGCCCGAAAACTCACAAAACTTTGCACACGCCCCAAAAGTGGCAAAAATTTACATTTGTTATAGGTTTCGGAAGTGGGCGTGGCAAAATGACTCAACAGCGCCACCTATGCACTTGTGACAGACTAGCCCCCGAGCTACGAATCACACACACACGAAAATTGGCACACACCTCAAACATGCCAAGACCTACAAAAAGGTCTCTTGGAGCAATATCTCAAACCCAACAGGAAGTCGGATATTTTTAACTTCCTGCGGCGAAAAAGTTGCATTTTTGCCATTTTCAGGCGTTGTATTTTAACGAACTTCTCCTAGGGATTTTATCCGATCAACACCAAAATTGGGTTTTATCATCTAAAGGCCTTGGCGATGTTAAATTGCGAAGCTTTAGAGTTTTCATCGATGGGCGTGTCCGTGGCGGCCTCGCAAACTTTGACGATTCGCCATGAAACAGGAAGTTGCTATAACTCAGGCATGCATTATCCGATCTGCCTCAAAATTAACACGTATGATAACTATCCTGACCTGAACACGTTTGCATGCCAATATCCAGTTAAAGTTATAGCGCCACCTGCTGGCAACAGGAAGTAATGTGTTTTACAGCATAACAAGCTCCTCGCACAAATTTTATCGTATCGGCACCAAATTTGGGTCGTGTTATCTGAAAGCTCTAGCGATGATATATTGTGAAGATCTAGAGTTTTCGACGATGGCCGTGTCCGTGGCGGCATGACAAACCTGAGTGCTCCACCATGGAACAGGAAGTACTCATAAGTTAGAACTCAATCACACAATGTCCGATTTGCCTGAAACTGCACATGTTTAATAAGATTCCTCTCCTGAAGACATCTAAATGCCAATATTGAGTCAGTCATAGCGCCACCTGCTGACAGAAGGTAGTCTGACTTTTAACTCAACGACACAATGTCTGACCAGCCTGAAAATTTACATGTTCGATAAGATTCCTCTTCTGAAGTAATCTACATGCCAATATTGAGTCACAGTCATAGCGCCACCTGCTGACAGAAGGAAGTTAATATTATAACTTAGCCAAACAATGTCTGACCTGCCTAAAAATTTCCTAAAAAATGTTCCATAAGATTCCTCTCCTGGGTGTGGCAAAATATCTCGATAGCGCCACCTATACACTTTTGATGAAGTTCTCCTTCAGTTGAGTTTCATTCACACATACAAAATTGCACACATATTAAACATGCCAATAACTACAAAGATAAATCTTGGAGCATAATCTGAAACAGGAAATCAAGTAGTTTTAATTATCTGCCCATGATAAAGTGCAGATTTTTCCATAAGCATGCATTGTGTTTTAACAAACTCATCCTAGGTATTTTATCAGATCAATGTCAAATTTGTGCAGTTTTATTAGCTTCTCAGAAATACAACAAGCATTTATAAAGGTTTATACACGTTTAAACTAGGGGTGTAACGATACTTCGAACCGAACCGAAATATCGCGATACACCAACCACGATACGAATCGCGAAACTCTCGTGGCGTACCGCGATACTCTCACGCCCCCTGCTGCCCATTGTTGAGGTTGACGTCACTTGTCTCTAACTAATTAAACCAAATTTAAGCACATATTTATTTGATCACATTTGATTAAATTGTATTAGTAATGAGGTTTTGTTCTAAATATTATATTCTAAAGTTAGTATTTTCCAAGTGCATGTCATGTCATGTGAGTGCGCGATCACTCGACTACTGCATGGTTTCCGCTACATTCATTCTTCCATGGCAGGGCGCCACACCAAAATTCACCCCGCCACTGACTGATGCTTGCGCGCCGATTTTCTCTGTTGGTGCACGGGATTCTTGCGTGCCCTCGTGTATACTCTGCTCAAGTGCGCTTTCAAAAACAAGCAGCTGAAGTGCGATTTAGTGTGTTTACGCGTCACGCATCAGTAACTGACTGACAGGTGCATGCAGCGTGTGAGGCTGGCAAATACGACCGCTTTCAGTTAAGATGAACACAGTTTCCATGACTATACTTTATAGATAACAGATAATGCTTTATAATACTTTAAAATGTATAGATGACGTTGTCTTGCTGGACTTTATAGCCGTTTCACTTTACAGGGAGCATTTATGCCGCTCGGGTCTATTGGAGACATTCATAAATATTTCTAATGAAGGTTGGAGACATACATGTTACATAAACACACTAAGGCGCACTTGAGCGGAGTATATAAGGGGGCACGCAGGAGTTTTGTGCATGGACGGAGAGAATAGGCGCGCAGGCAATATATTGACATTGCAGTTTTCAGCGCCGTGCACCGCATTCTTCCCTATACTGAACTGTAGAATGAAATGAATACAAATATGACGTTCACCTCTTACCTGATGTCTTTAACAATACATTTTCTATGTGTTTGCAAAATGAAAGTCGTAAGACATCTTCCCTATCCACCTTACTCTGAAAAAAAAGAGTGAACTTGAGGAGGTATAGCTCAATGTAACGGGAAATAGCCAACAATAGCTGAGCCAAAAACTAACAAACAAATCAATCAAATAAAAATGTACAAAAATCACAAAATATCTCAAAGTGGGCAAAAGTAATGCTAAATAATTTTGCCCAAACGAAAGTTAAGCAAAAACAACGAAAATCATAATCATGTTGACAAAATACACGAAAAACGAGATCAAAGGAAGATGCGCTGTTCTCCGCTTTTCCTGACGGGCTTTTTATATCCCCGCGCCAAGTCGCCCAGTAATGATAGATCATTCTCCTGACCAATTAGCTGTCGTGAAGGTGGAAATACAGAAATGACAGGCACGGGGAGAGAGAGAGAGAGAGAGAGAGAGAGAGAGAGAGCGAACGGGAGGCTAAAATACAACCAGCTAGAACCGTAACATTAGTTTCAGACAAAACTGCAGTGTATTCTCTTTGCTTGCGCGCCGATTTCCTCTGTTCGTGCGCAAAACTTCTTGCACGCCCTCAAATATACACGCCCAAGTGCAGATCTTTATGTGGGCTTTCAAATAACCGCTGCTGAAGTGCGATTTAGTGCGTTTTTGTGTGTTTTGCGACATTAACGCGTCCTGGGGTGGAGTGAGGCGGCTATAGACTCCAGCAAGATAAAGTCATTGTATGCAGAGCCATTGACCTTTATCAATGAAGTATAATTATGGAAACTGTGTTCATCTTAACTGAAATTAACTGAAGATTTCATATGTTCTTAGAGAGGACAAGCCTGTTTATCTTTCACTATAGTCTACACTGCAGTTATTTATTTAATTTGAGTTTACTTTCTTAAGATGGCTGCACTAAAGAGAATTGTTTTTTCTGACTAGTCTATATTGGAGGTATTTATTTCATTTTTGTTGTTTACTCTGGTATCCTGACTGTACTAAAATGTGATGGCAAAGTTAATAAAGAAAAAGTTTAGTTGTTCTTGTTATTAAGTGAATCTATTGTTCCTTAGCATTGCTGTTAAGATGACATCAACCCTAACCCCACAGCAAACAGAAACAGAAACCGAACCGTGGCTCCAAAACCGTGAACCGAACCGAATCGTGCCTTTAGTGTATCGTTACACCCCTAGTTTAAACTGTATTACAATAAAGTGGTTTGCTTTTTCTGTACTGCTTTACATTGATTTGCATTGTGAGCTGCCTAGTGTGTTCAAAAACATTGCAGAGGGCAACTCAATGTGACAGAGTCACATTCAAAATGACCATTGTTTTATTTTATCTGGCAATTCTTGTACACTGGTATCAGGAGATTATTGTAATCACCCTGATACATCCAAAATATTTTGAAAACTACCTGGATATCAGTTTAAATACGATTACTTTTGCTGGAAGGTGTATTGCCTGGACCATCTAATATGTCCGGTACTTTAAGAATTAGCTCATAAGTTCGAATTAATTTATATTAATTCTTGGGGATTGAATCAACAGATTTACTCGACTGGCTCACAGTCAAAATTAGGTTACCACGCTTGCGTCATCTATTGGTCCACCCTAATAGAAGTAAGCAATGTAACTTTATCTTTAGTGAATCTATGTTATATTATTACTTGGCCAAAATAACAATATAAACAGAGTTTCACAAGCAAGGTAGAAAGACCATATAGCTGAGGCAGTAACTTAAAAACACATAAAAACTCCGACAAGGATCTTAAAATGAAACAAAGTTTATTAAGCTACACACACAGTAAACTACTCTAATGTAAAACAAACAAACACAAAGATGCACACACACGCGGTTCTGGAATGAGTTGAATGACTGAGAATGACCAACTAAGAGTCCCAAACGTCTCGCACGTGATAAGTTCTTAGCATTGCAACCTTAGAGAACCACCAAGCAGAGAATCTGACTAGGATTTACTGTTAAACTTAATTAACACCAGCTTCAGCCAGGAACGAAAGTTTGGTTTGTGTTTACTTGGGTTTTAGATGATCAGCCTCACTCATCAGCTGGTTAAAGGGAACTCCGGCGCAGCCGATTGGTTGCCGTGCGTTGACGTCTTAGAGGATGTCTTTCGTTGGAGAGGGATTTTCCTTCGTCTTCGGGAGCGTGGGACTCGTGGTCCCGGTGACGGATAGTTTGACGTCAGCAAGCAGGAAGTTCGCTAAGAGGGAATTCCTCCAGCGGCTCGATCCTTGAATGGCTTAGGAAATCAAAGTTCAGAGTAGTTGAATGACTGATCCTTACTGCTTGATGAGACGGCGTCCGCGTGTTCACGGGAAAGCAGTTATACGAGCAGGACAAGGTCAGACTGAGTTCATGCGAGTTGCGAACGTACACAGAAGCAGCGTGGGCTCCTGTGAACGGTCTCGAGGCCGTGGTGATGTTACGGCGGACAGACGCAGGTCTTACGGGGTGATTCTTCCGAGAGCAACGTCCGGCGGCGTGTTGTAAAGGCGGGAAGCGTGCAACGCAAAGTTTGTGCGTAGAAACCCCTCGTGAAAACAAGCGAAAGCCCCAAAGTTTTGCAGGTTGCGGGTTTTATAGTGGGCAGGACTTAAGCCAGCCTACTCCATGATCGCCCAATAAACGTGGCTCCTGAGCGAGGCCATACCTCTTTTCTACCCTGGTTATTCACGCCCAGGGAGGGGCATCCGTACTCACGCGTTAATGATAAAACTTAGTTTACTGTTATCAAAAACTCAATGAAACTCTGTAATTAACAACTGTTTGCAGATACAGTTCTATCATTTCCATCAATGGTTCCTGAGTTCTGAGATCTGTAGTTTGACATCAAACACGAAGGGCCTTTATCAATTACAGTTAATTACATGCGTGCCACACGCTGCATTGTTTTAATTACATGCAACAATATGGTAAAAACACTTGCTTGCATGCATAGTAAAACATACAACACTATTAGCAATAAAACATTAAAGCAAAAACACACTTTTACATGTAAAATGCCTGAAAATTGCTTGAGCCTTTGTTCAGAGGATAATACTGGGTTCTTCTCCTCCGGGCAGGAAAAAAAGGCGGGTGACTCTCAAAACCCGAGACCGACAGATGGGTCTTTCTTCCATTGGTTTTGGAATTCAGTTATCACAGTCATGTGAGCGGCAGATGGCCCAAATGAGCAGGATAGGCCATTAATTTGTAACTGGGGTTACAACACGTCTTTGTTTTAAAAAGGGGAAGAAGAGTGTGTATTGGAATTAAGCTTCGGGCGATACTTAATTAAGAAGGAGACGAGGGGGAGCAAGAGAGTCTCGTTTGACTGCAAAAATTTAACTCCGCTTAGAACATGGCTGAGTTCCTACAAAGACATTACCTTCAACGTGTTGACAATAAATTATTTTTGTTCAGTTCACTAAAAGGTCTGCTCACCATATTGCTTGTATAGCCAAATCGATGGCTATATTTTTTCATATTTATAATATGTACAATACATGTTTGTTTGTTATTCTATAATTCTATTTGTGTCACTTCCATGCAATCTCTGCAAGTGTAATATAATATCACACATTGAGAGTGAATGTGCAAACATTTAAATATAATGATATGTTGTTTTAATTCAAAATTTTGTTAAATTTATATATTTAGCATTATTAGCAACAGTAGCAAAGATGATTTGATGTTGATCAACTTAGTATTGAATATTGTATTTAAAAATATATATTCAGTAGTTATTTCTTGATTTTGTTTTTATAATTTAACACAAAATCACAAGTTTCTTTTTAATGATTAGAAATATGGTCCAATCCGTGTCTTAAAAACTGTAATGTGATACAAACTATGAAATTTGTAATATGGTTAACCAGTGATTATAAATGTAGTAACAAAAATAAAATAAAAGAATGTATGTAGTTGTTACAGCAAGAAAGGACACTGCAGGGAATTGAACCCCATCCCAGTAAACCAGGAGTACCATTACCAGTGTCTTTGGCTTTTTGTAACTACATATATGGAAAAGCAAAACCTGCATTAGCAACAACATTGCGTTTGACACATTAACAATTTTTAGAGGGAAATTGTGACCTAAACTTATACATTTAAAAGCAAATTCATGAAAAGATTTATGCTGAATTGTATGTGTAATTTTCTATTTCAGCTAAAATTCTGTAAGAAATAACACATTTTCTTGCTTTTTGGTTCAAATATAGATTGTCTATACTCAGAAGTTATTAATTTTAGTAATTTTGGTGCTAAATAACAACAAAATAATGTTCATAAAAATGTTTAGATATGTTATATTCAAACATTATAGATATTTAATGTTTATTTAAATATTTAATGTTTATTTAATATTTAAATAGATATTTTAAAGCATTTTTATATAATGTTATATTTAATGGTTAATTATTTTATATAATGTTATATTCAAATCTTCAGAAAATGATTTTCTTATTAGGTCAAGTTACTGCTATAAAGTAATTATCTTGAAATTTTTTTTGTGCTTTTGAATAATACTTCATAAATCAATTTCATACTATTTTGTGTCAACTGTCTGACGAACTAGTGCTACAAATATTTTTTTTTTAGACTTTTAAGGGCAAAATATTTACTACGAAATATTTTGTATCTAATGTTCTTTTAAAATGTTGGTTATGTTACATAATTTTATACTGAGAATCCAAAAGACAAGGTGCCAAATATAAATCATACACTGGGCTTATAGTTTTAAATGTTCTGTTGAGTGTTAGCCAGTATTTTATGCTGAATAATTAATATATATTTTATTTAAGTAATAATACTAGTACTGTAATTAGAAAAAGTAGTAATTGAGACAAGAATTATTAAATGTTAAAATGTAAATATGTTGTTGCAATGCAGGAAAAAAAAAAAACCATCATTGTAAAATCTAAAGTTCTACCTCTGGGATGTAAATTTCTGTTTACTTTCTATGTCTAACAAATGAGTTTAGCCTGTCACATTTCTACCTTGCAGTGAAGAAGCACTGCAATACCTGCAATATCTTGCTCGGCAGAAATGGTGCATTTATAAGGTCAAATGCTTTTTTCTGCCTCATCTGCTTAGTAAAGAAGTCAATCCAACAACTGGTCAAATTCTCCCTCATTAACGTTAAAAGTATTAGGTGTAAAAGAACATAAAATACCGTCATGATCACTGAAATGTGTTGGAAGCACAATTGCTTTAACATTGTAATGTGTTGTTTTTACATAAACATGGTCAATTAATGTGTCTTTTTCTGTTGTGGTTTGTGTGACATGTTGAACGAACCCTCTTTCTGTCATAAATTTGCAAATAGTTGAAGACATAAAAATGTTATCATTGAAATCTCCCAAGACAACAATTGTACTGTTTATGGGTTCTAGAAAGTCCAGTAATTTACAAAGATTTCTTTTAAACGGAGACATGGGATATGTTGGCGGCCGATAAATAACTGCTGTTAATATGTTGTATGTAATACAGTTATATACAAGACATTCTAAATTCACATTTGGTATCTGGATGATATCAAACAACAAATTGTTTGACGCATAAATTTCAACACCACCATGTTGTTGAGTTTGTAATTCTGTTAATACTGGGTTACTGGTATAGTAAGACAAACTTCGCGGTTGACTATGAAAACTATACCCATCAATGTGTATAGTTTCTGATAAGGTATCTGCAGTTAACCATGTTTCAGTAACAGCAATGCAATTAGGCTGCAAATGCTGAGTACGAAAAACCAAATCTGCTAAATGTTGTTTTAAATTTTGTACATTCATCAAAAATATACTGAATGCTTGGGTATTCACTTTAGGGTCTGATGTATTTCTAATAAAGAATTTAGGCATGCTTTGAATTGCATCCTTAATGCTGTCTTTACAGCATATAGCTTTTTCTTCAAAGTCTTCAATAATCAAACCTGACAAACATCTAACACGGCTTAAAGCAACGTATGCCTGTCCAGGTGCAAATATCTTTTTAAGAGAGACTACTGCATTATCAACACTGATTCCTTGTACTTTATGAACTGTACAAGCCCAAGCTAGTTTTAGTGGAAATTGTCGTCGTAATGCACCTTTCTTGTTAACTCTTTCCTCTTCTGGTTTGATACCTACAGAACCTATTTCGACTGGAGAAGCATATCCTGAGCATTTTCTCCTCTGTCCGCCAACCTGAATGTCATCAAACTTTACATACACTGTTTGAGGGAACTTATTGTTATTGCTAGGAAAAACTACATGCGTTACTGTGCCACACACCCCATTAACCAGGCCGTCCATTACATCTACATTTTTACAGAGCATAACACGAGCACCATCTCCTAAAAACAGTGTTTCTTCTAAGCATGTATTAAAATATTTGGCATGATGGCCACTTTTCAGCTCAAGTTTCTATCTCAATATGTTCAGGACAAGATTTAAATAGCTGCTGGAGATTATGTTCATTTACTTGTCTGTTTGTAGGATATATATGTAGAGCTGTGCTGACTTCGCCTGTTCACATTTTTTCAGAATATCAATGTCACTCTTTAACATTGGAGTCACTTTTGTACGAATTCGAATTCTATTTAATAACTTTGCAAATGTTTCATCTTTCTGTCTAACTATTGTTTAAAATTCTACAATTGAAAAAAGAGAAGACCACAGGTTAATACCTAGCATGTCATCAACATACAGGGGTTTTCCTCTCACTGGCGGTAACTGAAAAAAATCTCCAACAACTATGATGCTGGTGTTCCCGAAGGGCGAGAAGTCACCAGTTTGTTTAATCTGCCTAAGTCTGCCATGAATATAAGCTAATAAATTGTGATCAACCATTGATATTTTATCAATTATTAAAATCTGTAGATCACAGTATTTAGCACGCAGACAATTAAGCTTCTCTTCACCTAAAGGCGTGTATGGTAATCGGACATCTTTACCAATGCTAAATGTGTTGTGAATGGTTGCTGCGTGTAAATTATATGCTGCAATTCCAGTAGGAGCAGTTAACAAAACACTAATATTATCAGGATGACGACACACTGTAGACAGTATCCTCATTGCTTCATACTGAATAGCCTTTATTAAGTGGCTTTTTCCTGTCCCTGCACCACCAGTAATAAATAGATGTAATGGGCTGGGATTTTTGCCCATTACCTTTTCTAAACACCATTGTCTAATTTCATAAAAAATAGATGACTGTGTATTATTTAAAGATCTTATTAATCCAAGCCATCTTTTCTACACATTGCTATTTTTCTTTTCCAAATGTGCAACCTTCTGATGCTAAATCTGGAATATGTTCCTCTTGTTCTTCCACTTGCTGTAATTTGTCTTTCATTTCATCTACACAAAGTAAACGCTCTAACTCTTGCTCTGGGCACAGCTCACACCAGCCATCTTCTATTACACCAGTACTATTAATTACAACTTCTACATTATCCAACTCATCTGCCTTCATTTCAAAGTTCTTTCTATTTAAATCTACTACTGACTTGACTGAATGACGTGAGCCATTATTAAATGTCACATGACCATTTCTGTAAAACTGTTCAAATGTATTACAGTTTGGTGGCTTTAGCTGCAAATCTACACGGTATGGCAAAAACAACTGCAGAATACTTTGAAAAAATGCTTCTGGATTTTTTTCTTCAGACAAACGGACATAACGAACAACCGCAGGTTGTGTTCGTGTTCTTTTTATGATAAAACCACAACCATTCTTTAATTTAAGTTGACTTTGGGATTTTTCATTTTTACTTAAAATGCGATATTCTGATGCAAATGTTGCCATACATATATCATTTATATCATCTGGTCTATTCTTATAGTGATCTACTATGCTTGTTATCCACATATCTTTTGTTGTAAGGCTATTTGATTTAGCTTTATTCCTTAACACATTTAAAGGAAGGCTCATTTTAATGATATTATCACCTGTTGGAACAAACACAACTTTCCTGGAACACTCCTTCAGATGCATGTTTGTTAACCTATATACTGATTCTTGAGCACACACATCTCTGTTATGTAAATAAGCACTGCCTAAATATTTCAGTGCCTCTTTTGCACTAACATTTCCATCTTTACGTGCTTCCCTTTGGGCATTACTCAACAACAATCCTATCTCCCTCTCCGACTTCGATATGTATGAAATGATATAAACCACACAAGCATATGCATCTACAACATACTGTATGTCTAAATTCGCATTCCAGCATTTTAACAGCGCCTTGCTATATTGATTGACCCACACTTCATTAACCTGTCTTTTAACACAACTTGTGTATTACGACTAAAAGTTTTGTATGCAAGCTCAAAAGTTGCTTGATTTTATACTCACATGTTTAAATAAATGTTCCACACTGTTAAAGTTGCAATTCTCATCTAAAAGAGACTTCTTAATGGCTAATAAAATGTCACCTGCCTGTTCTCGCTTCATTTTAAACTCTGCTTGACCTTCATTTACACAGGCACATTCTTTTGTTAAATTATCTACCTAACACTTACACTTTTTCTTTGTATCACTTTTACCTCGACATATAAATGTTTGTGTAGATGCTGGCCTAGGAGAATTAAAACGACAAATCGTATTTTTCTTTTTGCAAGTTTTTGAATGTCGTTTTGAATGATGTTGCACAGTTTTCACAATATCCAATAATGTATCATCCTGTGATGGTAATTCACACGTTACATATTTATCAATAAATTGAATTACCTCTTCATCTGTATTTTTATCTATCACTGGGGCATTCTCAATCCAAAATAGGCAATGAACATGAGGTGAACCACGCTGCTGAAATTCAACTCTGTAAAAATAATCCTTAATTTTACCTATTGGATAGGATGAAGACATAAGTACTTCCCTTAAAAAACAATGCCACCGAAAATCAAACATTCTTGCTGCAGTGACAGGATTACGACGCAACAGCTCACATCTATCTGCCCAATGTAATTCTTCAAGGGTCTGCGTTCTACCTTCCTGTTTCAAAATACTATAAAGAAGATTGTTCCATCGCATATCAGCAGAAGAAAATGAACAAAACCGAGTAGGGATACCAAGCTGACGAACACAAGCTAAGAGGTCACGTTGTGCTGTCTGCCAAAAAGCTGGAGTACCTCGAATAGGTTTAAGGAAACGAAACCCATCATCAAATTCTAAGAGTTTCTTCAAAGATTCCTCATTGTTCAATACATCTTCATTAACATTTTGAGACGTACAACCACTTATTCCCTTACGCAATGCAATTGATACATTTGACACCACCTGTTCAACTTCAGACATGTACTGGGCAAAAAATATATATTCAACATTTTGTGCAAACCGGCCATCAGCATGCAAAATTCGGTTGTTAAAGTACCTGGACAACGTCAAACTTTTGTCTCAACTTTCACGGTATGTATTACATCCAAGTGGAAATAATACTGGGAAACATTTGGCTTCATTTGCAAAATCAGAAAGATATTTAACAGGATTATTCCCTTCTGCTGGTGCCAGATTCACTATATCATCAAAATACTGATCTAGTGCTTCTTGACCAATGTCAACAGGCATGAGACATGTGTCCTGAAACATGTAGTGTTGTTGTCTGTCATGCAAGAGCTCATCATCCCCATTATCTAGAGATACTTCACCACTTTCTGCATGTGTATCACTCTCCTGAACTATAACATCCTCTTCTTGTTCCCTACAAAACTCATTTAGCCAAACTTCATTAAATTCTACATCTTTATAATGCACATTTTTCTGTTTTAAACATTTTAATGCTTGTCTTATGTGCATAGTGTCAACAAACTGATATTTATAATGACCTTTATAAGTTAACTTGCGTTTTAATTTTACTGGCAACAACGATCCTTCCATACTAGAAAGGGGCAGCAAGTTAGAAGTTTGCACAATATTTGCAGGAACACAGGTTACTGGACCATGGACACCATTTTGCCCCCCTTTTGGTAATGCTAGCATTTTCATAAACGGTATATGTAAGGCAATCAAATGTTGTTCTAAACTATTAAGACATGACAATTCTTGTGGAACAGGATGAACTTTCAACTTGTTAGTTGCACTTTCAGGTGGAATTTCACCTTTGTTAATCTTATAATGACATGTGTAACAAATCCACAGCTTGCCTCTAGGTGAATCCAACCACTGACATGGTATTACACAGGTACTATCACATTTGTGTAAATATTCCTCAGTTATGCATTTATCTGAAATTGGACATATGGCTTTCCTCTTATAATATTCACGGTTACAATGTAGAACCTGATGTCGAAACAACAATCGCTGGCAAACACAACACACAAAATCTGGCCCATCTTTTATCAAATCCAAAAAACGCTGCATTCAATTCAATTCAATTCATCTTTATTTGTATAGCGCTTATACAATGTAGATTGTGTCAAAGCAGCTTCACATGGAAGATTATAGTGAATTGAAACAGAGTCAGTTCAGTTTTCAGAGATTAAGTTCAGTTCAGTTTAGCTCAGTTCAGTGTGGGTTAATATTCACTACTGAGAGTCTAAACACTGAATAGCAAATCCATCGATGCGCAGCTCTACAGATCCCGAACCATGCAAGCCAGTGGCGACAGCGGCGAGGAAAAAACTTCACCAATAGGCAAAAGCGAAGATTTAAAAAACCTCGAGAGAAACCAGGCTCAGTTGGGCACGACTATTTCCCCTATGGCCAAACGTCTTGTGCAGAGCTGCAGTCTAGGCGCAGGAAGCTGGACCTCAGCGAAGACTCGTCTGTCCTTGGAGCATCACAGGAGTCAGTCTCATGTTCTCACTCCACGATGACCACCACAGCAGCTGTTTAGGATACAGGCTGGTCCAGAAAACCTTGGGATCATCTCGTCCCTGGTCTTGGATCGCGTCAGTGGCACTGCATAGTCTGAGGGCCTCGAGATGAGTACCCCCAGGTGGAAATACAAAATAAGGAGAATAATTAGCGTAGCTGCTGTTCATAGTGTATATATACGAGAACCAAAATCATGTGTGGGGCACATCATGCGTCGTACCGCTATGTACTGCACTGAGTGTATGCTTTGCTAAAAAGATAGGTCTTTTATCTAGTTTTGAAGAGCGAGAGTGTGTCTGAGCCTCGGACATTATCAGGAAGGCTATTCCAGAGTTTAGGGGCCATAAATGAGAAGGCTCGACCTCCTTTACTCGACTTTGATATTCTAGGTACTACCAGAAGCCCTGAGTTTTGAGATCGTAAAGAGTGGGTTGGGTTGTAGCGAGACAGGAGGTTGGTTAGATAAACAGGAGCGAGATTATTTAAAGCTTTATAGGTAAGGAGTAATATTTTAAATTCAATACGAAACTTAACAGGCAGCCAGTGTAGGGAGGATAAAATTGGGGTGATATGATCATATTTTATTAGATCTGGTAAGAACTCTGGCAGCTGCATTTTGCACTAGCTGAAGTTTGTTAATAGAGGATGCTGGGCAACCAGCAAACAGAGCATTACAGTAATCCAGCCTAGAAGTCATGAAGGCATGGACTAGCTTTTCTGCATCTGAGATGGATAGCATACTTCGCAATTTAGCAATATTTCTCAGATGAAAGAAAGCAGTTTTTGTGACATGGGATATATGATTTTTGAAAGTTAAATTGCTGTCTAATATGACACCCAAATCTTTTATAGTAGAGCTAACGCTAACTTTATATCCCTCTAGTTGCAGGTCCAGTTGTGAGAACTGCTGTGTACAGGATTTAGGCCCAATAAGTAATAACTCTGTTTTGTCTGAGTTTAAGAGAAGAAAATTGTTGGTCAACCAATCTTTAACATCTTTGATACACTCGATTAGCTTAGACAGTTCAGACATCTCATTAGGTTTAGTTGAAATGTATAACTGAGTATCGTCTGCATAGCAGTGAAAGCTGATCCCATGTTTTCTGATAATATCCCCCAGGGGAAGCATGTATATTGTAAACAGCAAGGGGCCTAAAACTGATCCTTGAGGGACCCCGTACTTTACTGGCCTGACTTGTGAAAGCTGTCCATTAATATTCACAAATTGGTAACGGTTAGCTAAGTATGACCTAAACCATTTAAGAGCCTGTTTTTGGACACCTGTAGAATTTAAGCGGTCTATGAGAATATTGTGGTCAATCGTATCAAATGCGGCGCTAAGGTCGAGTAAAACTAATAGTGAGATGCACCCTTGGTCAGCAGCTAAGAGTAAATTGTTGGTTATTTTTACTAATGCTGTTTCTGTACTGTGATGAGGCCTGAAGCCTGACTGAAACACTTCAAAAATGTTGTTTGTCCGCAGAAAGGAGCATAATTGAGTAGAAACAACTTTTTCTAGTATTTTAGACATAAACGGAAGATTTGAAATAGGCCTATAGTTAGCTAAGTTGCTCGGGTCTAGTTGTGGTTTCTTAATAATAGGTTTAATAACAGCTAGCTTGTAAGGATTTGGAACATGGCCTAAAGATAACGAAGAGTTGATAACATTAAGGAGAGGTTCTCCTATAATAGGTATCAGTTCTTTCAGTAATTTTGTTGGAATTGGATCTAACATACATGTAGCTGATTTAGAGCTATTTATAACTTTATCTAGATCTTCCTGTTCTATGGTTTTGAAGTATTGTAGGTTATTTTGATTCAGTTGAATGTTTACTGGATCTGAAGTATAAGGCGGTGCAGAAAGTTTAACATCTTCTATTTTCTGTCTAAAGCCTTCTATTTTATCACTGAAAAAATTCATGAAGTCATCACTACTAATTTGCGGTGGGACATTTTGTTCCAAAGATGATCGATTATTTGTTAGTTTAGCAATGGTGTTAAATAAAAATCTCGGATTGTTATGATTATTTTCAATAAGTTTGCGGAGGTGCTCGGCCCTGGCAGATTTAAGAGCCCTCCTATAGCTGGACATACTGTCTTTGTACGCAATTCTAAAAACCTCTAAATTAGTTTTTTTCCATTTACGTTCCAGAGCACGGGTTGCTGTTTTGAGAGCGCGAGTACGATTATTGTACCATGGTGTAGTTTTATTCTCTCTAGCCTTTTTTAATTTGATGGGTGCCACTGTATTAAGTGTGCTAGTAAAGATGGCATTATACTGCTAGTTACTACGTCAAGGTCATTTGCGTTTGCGGGTGTATTTCGAAATAAAGAAAGATCTGGTTAGTTATTTATGAATTCATCCTTGGTGGACGGAACGATAGTCCTACCAGGGCGGTATATTGGTGCAGATCTGCTAATTTCAGGTAAACGCAGCTTATATAGCAAGAGGTAGTGGTCCGTAACATCATCACTTTGTGGTATAATGTCTACATCAAAGACCTTAATTCCATAAGCTAATATAGTCATTTTGTTTCAGCCAGGTTTTAGTAAGACAGAGTGCATTTAGATTGTTATCTGTTATTATTTCATTTATGATAAGCGTTTTAGGTGCTAGTGACCTTATGTTTAGGAGACCAAGCTTTATGAAGTTTGTATTATCATGTTTTATTGGATTTTCAGCTTTTATTCTTAATAGATTTTTTCTAGAGCACACAGTACGTTTAATTATTGATCTAATAACACGAGGAACAGACACAGTCTCTATGGGGTAAGTTAGACATGTATTACTGTAATTTAAGTGGGACGAACAAGAGTCTATATGGATAAAATATGAATTTTTACTAGGGATGCACCGATACCATTTTTCTGAAACAGATCCGATCTCTATACTAAAATTCTGAGTATCGACCGATACCGATCCGATCCCGATATTGTGCTGTTTTTTATTATTATTTTTTTATTAACATAATATGGTTTCTATAGTTCTGCTGATTAACTCAAATAATATATCTTCTTCAGTAAAAATAACAGACTTATAGGGCTACTGTAGATGACAGATGGCACAATTTAACTAAATATGATGCTTGCTATAAACTATGGACTACATTATTTGAGCATTCATTATGACATTGATCTGATGTGGTCCAGCCTATGTTTCCTTTTTAATATTCAGATTTTTCTTTGAAATCTGTAATAGGCTACCACTATTAACCCTAATCATTGGTAAAACATTCGGCCTTTTAGCAAAGCCTGATATTTTCCTGCAGGTTTGAGGCAGACTAAACTAAACCGTCTGAGGCCAGTTTTACTTAATAAACATTCACTCGCCTATAGCCGCGTGAGATGGACAAACTGAAAGCATGTCTGTAAAATAATTTTTTGTCTGAAAAATTATCTTTTTTAAACGAATTTCGTTTGGTATAATCTGTTGGTTTTGTTTAATGTGTTTTTGTTGGTCAGTTATCTACAAAATAAACAAGAATATTTGATGGGAAGTTCAAAACAAGGTCTGCTTATATGCTTTAGTGCACAATCTGACAAACTGGTCTGTTAAATAAAATATTAATATATATATATATATATATATATATATATATATATATATATATATATATATATATATATATATATATATATAAAATTACAGCGAAATATTCACAGTTTCAGAGGAGCCTATATTAGGCTAAATAATTTTCTGTTAATGACAATTCATATGCCCCCCGGGCCGTCATTTTCACTTTTAATAATTTAATCAACTAAACCACAATGAGCCAGGATTTACAAACCTTTTGCAGCACAAACACAAGAAGGAACAAACATTCGCGGAAGGAACATAACAACATAAACGTAGCCTATTATAAGAATAATCTTACGGAGCGGCGCATGTCGCGTCTGCGCAGCCGGTGCCTGAATGAAGCGCTTGCATCACTGAGACACAGCGCGCAGCCCTCTAGTATACGGACACTTCAAAAAAATAGCAGCACAAAGGGGAGAAATCAGTCTGCTGAGGATGTCCAATGATTATTGAGCCTTTTCTAATTTAAAGTTTCAGATTGGCCTACTTTGTGTGCCTAACCCTACTCCAGTGTTGTGAATGCGATCTGCTGATCTAACAGACACTGTGCGTGATTTAGAAACAGCAATGATCTCTACGTTTCAGGTCAAAATGAAGCCATTTAATGCAAAACTAATTGCATTTCCACAAAAAATATTTAAACTAACAAGAACAAATAGTCTTGGAGAAAGTTTTTCGTGCTGTCATGAACGCGACACGCAGTTTGAATTGTGAATGAATGGAGAATGATTGACAGGCGCAGCGGCGGGAAGCGCTGAAGTGAACATGAATTTAACCTCGTGAATATTCATCTGTGCTTCACATTAAACTATAGAATGGCTTCAAAACATTTATGATATAGTAGGTCTGCTTGTCATCTTTCTAGTGCTTTATAATAGGCTTCCTTCATGGCTTTTGTTGGCTTATAATTTACACAAAATACAGCGCACGCGCAAGATCGGATTGGTACCAGCAGGCCGATACCCGATGCAGCAAAAATATGCGATACCAAACTGATATCCGATCCAAGTATCGGGATCGGTGCATCCCTAATTTTTACTTACTAGTCAGACTAAACGAAGCATCTTAGAGATGTTGTCTGACAGCAGTTCAGCTCCAACTCGACTAGGGTGCAGGCCATCCGGACGGAAAATCCTAGGACGCTCCCAGAAAAGATTCCAGTTATTGGCTAAGAGCAGTTACTGTTCATTACACCATGTTAATAGCCATTCATTTAGAGCAAAAAGTCTACTGAACCTTTCATTTCCTGGCGGTAGGTAGGAAGCGGTCCAGAAACGATGATCTGCGTGGCGGGCGAGGTGTGTCAAACAGTCTCGATGAGGCTCCTGAAGTCCCTCTTCAGGATCTCCGACTGGCGGAGCCCGGTGTCGTTCGTCCCCACATGGAGGACAACGGCACCGAGTCTCTCGCCAGCGCTCAGGATACTCGGAATCTGTGTAGAAATATTCTTAACGCGAGCACCAGGAAAGCAGGAAGCAGGAACGGACATGGCGGACGATGGAGTCACCGATGATAGCCACATCGTGACCCGTCTCACGGAGAGGGGCGAAGCGGTTCTCCGTGGAGATCTCGAACGCGGGAGGAGGAGTTCTCTGGTTCCTGGTCACCCTACGCGGCTGCACCCAGGGGCCGTGGTAGCCGGGTGTCGCGTAAACGACCTCTGGGCGAACCGCGTCCTAGGTGTGCTGGGCCTGGACAGAGAAACACGAGGGGTTGAGGTAGACGGAGTGTTATTGTGCACTTACCTCAGGTGAGCGAGCTGCGGCCCGGGGCACACCGAGCAAGGCCCTTTGCGCCCTAAGCTGCATTCGCTTCACCTGCAGAACACGGATGCGTTCTTGCAACTGTTCCAGCTCCATGTCCAGCGCCTCCATCGATGTCTCTCCTGCACACAAGGACGAAGACACAAGCGACATCATACAGGGTAACGAGCAAAGCCAGTAAGTGCGAAAATTAGGGAATGAAAGTAGTCGGTAGCTTTAGCTGACTAGCGGTGCTAGCAGGCTAAGCTACAAACAACAGGCGGATGCTCGAGAGACAGAACGTTTTAAAATAGATTTATTTGTATAAAGTTTTAAATGTTATATAAAATGTATTTAGGGATTGTTCCCCCTAAGTAGTTTTTAGCAAATGTGGAGGTATTTGATTATAAAAATGCAAATTGCGAATCTATGCAACAGAGCGAGCTCCAACTCTGACTTTTGCATAACAAAGTCAAATTCTTCTGCTTTTTTTTTTATTTGTTGCCTTTTAAGTTTCATACTTGCTTTAACATGTTTTTTTGTGCTCAATATTTTCATGATACTTTCTTTTACTGAAAGATTTTACATTCTGTCTGTGCAGCTGATTTAACCTAATTTCCTTTTACTAATTTCCTTAACTTTTTTCCTGTGTAACAGATTGTCTCGATACTTTCTTATGCTCATGTCCTTCACCTTCTCTTTATGCAACACATCGTCTCGATACTTTCTTATGTTCATTTTCTTTACCTTCTCTTTATGCAACACATTGTCTTGATACTGTCTTATGCTCATGTTCTTTACCTTCTCTTTATGCAACACATTGTCTCGATACTTTCTTATGCTCATGTTCTTTACCTTCTCTTTATGCAACACATTGTCTTGATATTTTCTTATGCTCATGTTCTTTCATTTTTCTTTATGCAACACATTTTCACCGTACTTCCTTATACTAGCATACTTTTTCTTTTCCTTATGTAAGACATTTATTTGATATCTACTTTTGCGCATTAGCTTTGTATTTTCTCTATACAACACATTTTCCTGATATTTAAAGTTTTTTTGCAAGGACAATTTCTTTTTAGAATACTTAGATATACAATATTTGTTATTTGAAATCACAATCCCTGTTTGCGTTTTTGATTTTTTTCCTACTCATATACTGTGTCTCAAGCAAACTACCCACTTTGCACAAATCAAAACAATCATTCTTATCAGCAAGTTTGACACAAATTACAGGCTCAAAATCATTATTCTCACAGTGTTTTAAATAAATTCCATCACTTTCCAGCATTATACTTGTGCAACTGTACTCTACCCATTTCCCCTATCATATATAAACAGATTCACACCTAAAGCATTTGCTGTACATTGAAATTCTATGCCTGAAGCATAATATCCAACATATTGCATGTGTGACTTAGAAATATATTCTGACATTGAAGCAAATTCTTTTCCTACTAAGTTAATGTGCTTTTTGCTATGATTCCTCATATACTTGACAACAGCAAGTCTAATCTTTGTATATTTGTGGAGCTTCTGTAGACAGAGGATTATAGGTCATCTGACCTGAATTTTCCACAACTTCAGCATCAGAATCTTCCACCATTCCCAGTTCACAACAAGTGTTATTGTGCATTGCTTTTAACATGTGTTGCGATTGTTGTCCGCTCATGAACAGCGTTTCCCTATCAATAAGCTCTTTCTTGTTTCTTGAATTGAAAACTTTATTTTTATCTGTAATCTTTGCTCTAACCCTGTACCCTTCAGTGAAACACGTACTGATTTTGCAGTATCCATAACAACTTTGTAGTGTAGGCTCATTAACACAAACTACAGTCTAATAGTGGTTTTCATGAGTTTTCTAAATAAATGCTTTGTTTTGAAATAAGCTTACCACTGCAACTGTATTTCAACCAGTGACCATCATAAAATGTAAATACATCAATTACTAAATAATCTGCTGTTGCTTGTATTTCAACCTCCGTAGCCCAGCTATTAAAAAATCTAATTTTGGACCTGTTAATATACTCTGACACAGATGAATAATGTCTTCGTAAAATATTTCTATATTTTTTACTATTCTTTTCCAAATGCAGCACAACAGCAAGTCGAATTTTTCTGTGATACTTTTGTGTACCAATAACCGCTTGAGAAATGGCTCTGAAGAAACAGTCCCCATCAGCCACAATACTCTCATTTTTGCATGGAACTCCTAATAAGCCAACATGTGAAAATACTGGAACATTTACTTTTTCACAATCCACCTTTAAACGGCTACACAAAGTTTGACAAACATGTTTACAAATAGGACTGAACATCATATTGTTCTTTTTTATATCACAAACAAATTCAACATCTGAATTAACTTCACGAACATCAAATCGTTTTACTTTCTTTGAAGAACCGTTACTTTCTGAAATGTTACGCTTGGTTCTTGCATCATTGTTCGCTATCAGATCTCTTCCAGAATCCTCATGAAACTCCATTTCAAATGTTTTGTCAGAGCCTTTACAACTCTCTGCCATTCTTTTAATGGTGACATGAACACCAGCTATTTCAGGTTTTTGCTTTTCACTGAGCCCTTTAGATAAAAGGCAAATGTGACTGAACAAATCTTTAAGAGTAGAAAAATATAAAACAACACTTTTTCCATTTCCATCAACCATACCAAGAGCACTTCGTGCATGAGAATCAACCAGTGCATACTGTCCATTGTGAGAAATGATTGCACATGTACTGCTACACAATGTCAGAAGACACCTGTCATATTGTGAAAACGTGTTTTCCAATCCACTTGAAAGACTACTGTAAGCACCACTCTCAATAAATTCACCATCAACCACATCGACATCACCACTGACAAAATTACCATATTCAAACAAAAAACTTTCTCCATCAATAACAGACTCCTTTGGCAAATCAGGGACGCACAACAGATTTGATGAGTGGCTAATCCTATTGGTCTCTCGCAATCCTGTGTACAACTCATCTCCTAACACTACAACTTTGTCAAGGTCTTTGCTCTGCCATGAGAAGACACTATCCACTGTATGCTTTGCTAGGCTTACTAAAGCTATTGCCATACACTGGACCCCTCTGTATTTAAATCGCTTATTGCCCTGATGAAATGATCCTCTTAAACTGTTTTCAGTGCTAACAGAAGTGGCATCCTCACACCCAGCTGCATCTTTACATCCAGCACTGACACCTTCACATCTGACAGAACAGCTAGTCTGTTGATCATGATCCTCTTGGGCTGCTTTTACAGAAATGCTACTAACAGCATACCACTGTGCATCTAAAGAGCTTCTAAGATTTCTGATATGAACCATCAGATCATTAAGGTATGTGTTGAAAACAACCACAGGCGTGCCAATATTAGATGCCAATCCAAACATATCACGTATGCCAAAATCAGCCATCACAAAATAATTGTTGTGATGAATAATGACGCTAACTGCACTATTAAGGTTTAGGAAACACATTCCATCCCTCAACAAATATTCTTGCAGCTTTTCATACATTACAGGCTCATCTTCTAACAATTCAAAACCTCTGTACTCTGGCAAACCAATTTCTACATTCCACTTTCTGCCAAACACATTGTGCTGTTCTATCAAAGGGCACAACTCTCTCTCTCTACAGTCTGTTTTCTGACTTTTCTCAACTACATATGTGGCTAACTTGCTTCCTTCCACACATATGTCATCGACATCTGTTTGTACCTGTGGGGACTCAATGCAGACACGTATAACTGAGTCGACACCTGTGATCAGAATCACCTTGATCGAGAGCCATTCTTTTTTTTTTTGTCTCTGACCAAAATCAGAAGGTCAGGCCACATTGGTGCAGTACAGAGCAGGAAGCGGATGCCTTGCGGCTATGGACCCATGACTGGTTCATCATCATCAGTTAAGTGTCATCGGACCCACTATTCTGATCAAGTTAACTCAAGACGAACGGGTAGCTGATCACGAGAACACAATTTTCTTAACAAGGAGCTCGTGTTTGACCTCAGGAAATGGGGTTTTCCAGCCCCCATGCAAGACAGAAAATTGACTGACTTTGGTCCAAAACAGAGAATCAAAATCCTCTCTGAAATTTAAAACTATCACCAAACATTAAAGTTCATCAGATCATCCTCAAAACGATGATAGCGGACTTTTAATGAAATGTAATGTTATTGCTCTTGTATAACACACGAATCCTGTATATGTTAAGAATGCATTAATCATGGATAACCCATTATGCTTTGAGTTATTACAAACGTACCATTACGTGTATGTTATTTGAGACGAATGAGTGAAATCCTTTCCCTTTCTTTCATTCCTTTTTAATTATAGATATGTAAAATGTATCGTTCATATTATAAATGTATGCTTAATGCTATATGTCTGAGCACCATGGCTCATGTGAGTGAGTCACGCCAAGTCCTTGTGACAACATGGGACTGCCACGCAGATCCACGGACAATGCCTTATTGATCCAGCTCTGTTAGGGGCCGGAAACATTGGTGATAAAAAACCCAGCACCCCAAACATTCTTTGGGCGAGAGGCGAGGGCAGAACGGCGAAAGGCGAGGGGCGAAAGGCAGCGAAGCAGCAGCAGCAGCTGTTGTGAGTTGAGGACAACTCCTCTCCGGGTCCAGTCCAGCTGGACTTGGACATTAAGATGGGTTGAGACCAGCCTCAAACTTCCCCATCTTCCGTTTACTCTTCTTTCTTTTCTTTCCGTCGAGAGTCTAGTTAAGTTGCGTCGCGAAACCCGTCAACACGACAACAGTTTGGCCGTCTCCAACTTAAACTACTGGACTTCACTTCAGCCTCAGGGACGTCACTTCAACGACCAAACCAACCACCAGCGAACTGGGAACCCAGCTCCACAGAAGGACTTCCCCACATCACTAAGGAACGCAAGTACATCTCCAGATCCATTGCCGAACTGGTGTATGATCTGCTAATCATGTTAAATGATAGATAACCCTGTTTAAGACACAGTAAAGGTTGAATTGATTATTTGGTTCGCTTGGTTAGGTTTTACATCTTGAGGTTTTACATCACATCTCTCCTAAACTCTTCTTTCCTTCTATTCCTTGTCTGCAACCAGTATGAATGCGTGTGTGTATGTGTGTTTTTGTTAGTTTTGTTTGTAGTCAATAAAGTCTCTTTTGTATTGAAAGGAAAGTGACCTGTGTATACTTTTAAGCTAATGCCTTATACCTAGATCTTGTTACCCTGCTTAAATATTAAAGTGTTTTACTTTAGTTCGAATAGTAATATTCATTTTTGAGTCAACAGCCCTGTCTGTTCAAACGAGCGCTGGACGAGTCGTTTGTTCAGTTCAAGAGAGTCGATTCTTTTGGAGCCGCTTTAAGTTCTGTTATATTCCCTTTGAGCTAATTTAAAGTTAACGCACTACATAATTGTGTATTACGTGTGCGAGGCCCTACATACCCAAGAACACACAGGAGCAATTGCATGTTTGATTGCAGCCACAACACAATATCCAGTCAATGCATTAACATCACAACTCAACAGTGCAGCTCTTACATCACTACCAGCAACAACAGGCAGCTGCAGTGTTTCTGAACATACACAAACATTAGCATTGATCTTACTTTTGATGCTTCTTGGTGTGCGACGCATGCGAAAACTCCTTTTTCTCGGCATCCTGAAAGGAAAAAAGCACAAGTCTAACTGACATATGCAATAAAATGTTATGATAAGATTACTTCCATTATGTTCTGTGAACTAAAAATAAATATCATAAGCAGTATTGTGTGCGTTACTTAACAATATACTTAATTAACAATAAATGTACAAATATAACAAACTTTTTCTTTACAAACTTTGTTATTTTCATATATCAATATTTACTTAATCTAAATTTTGAGTTAAATCACTGTGTTCTTTAATTTATCATATTGTCATATTACACATGTACAGCAGGTGAGAGTTCAAAATGACTATTACCGCCGTTCAATATAACGCCGCCGCATTGAAAAAAAAAAGCACGTGTTTTTTAGGTATGACCGCAGTTTGCGACTATGCCGCCAGGTGGCACAAAGGGACGGGATGCGAACGGACAGAAATAGCTTACACATTAGCTGTAAAAACTGTACTACTTGTAAATAAAGATAATCAATGAAACATAGCATTATAATTCCTTCACTAATCATTAAAAAGACAACCAGGCTACATTATTTAAAGGAATAAATAATAACAAATAACCTTTGGGGTGAAGTGCTTTAAAACAAGTCTGCTATTGTATGCTTCAGCACCAAACACGAGTTGCCTTGAGATTGTGTTGGTTTGTTAAATATAATATTAATCTAGCATAAATAAAATTAAAGTGAAATATTCACTGTTTCAGAGAAGCCTATATTAACAAAAAGAAGGATATTCGGTCACAGTTTGACAGACAAGTTGCTGATGCTGATCGCCTCTGCTGCCTGGAGCCGTGTCATAAACTCAACAAATAGGCTATGTATAGGCTTATATAATATACAATTTTAAATAGCCTATGTAGCCTAATTTACGAATCAAACAAATCCAAAGTTTTTCTTGATGTTTGCATAATAATAATTTCGCAGAAAACTGAGGCTTTCATTTTACAGCTTATAAAACATGTATTCAAATTAATGCAATATCATATGTAAACAACAAAATTGTTATATGCTATAGTGGCCTATACTTTACAAAAAGTCAACATGAACCTTAAGGCTTGTCATTGTCTTTATTACACGCAGCGCGCACATGGACCGCGACTGAAACCGTCATGTCACAAAATACTTTTTAAACTAATGTTTATTATTATTATTATTATTATTTATTGTGAACAACACTTAATAAAAATTTAAATGTATTTATTACACCACCTTATTGGAGAAAACTGTATCAATTACAGTGCTTTCGCAGGTTTGAAGTATACTTGCGGTGGTAGCCGGATTGAAACACCATTTACCCACATCGCATAAACAGTTAGCTACAGTATATGCAATAAACAAATCATAATTTCATTTTTAATAATAATTGTATTTATTATGACACTTTTCTTTTTGATAGGTTAAAGTAGACTGACATGAAAAAGAAATGCTATTCAGGAGCAATGTGCACACACTGACAGGTCTGCTTCTCTCTCTTTTCAAGTTCAAAGCTAATTTGAATGCCAAAGGATTTTAGATACGTATATAAAATAGCCTGTTATATATTAAAATCAACAAATTAATAATGTATATATAAAATAATTAGCAAATGAGAAATAAGTGACAGAAAAGTTGATAAAAACAGACATTATCTCTAAAAGTTATCATAATTGCAGGACTAAAACGAGTAGATTTTTTAAATAAGGCAAATGCGTTGATTAACTACTAACGGTGTATATATTTTGCAGCCAGTTTAGATGTCATTTCGTCCTCTCCGAGTAGGCTATATAGCCAAAGTTTTTCTGAGTCGTTTAGGTTAAAGAATATATTATTTAGCCTTCGTTTTCTCTCGGTATCGCGGCTGTGCGTGCATCAGCTGAATATAGGCCTAAAATAAATCTAAAAAGCAACTAGACTGCGCGCTGATACTTGTTCTTTTTTTCGGATATCGAACAATTTCAACCGCGAGGAGATATCGACAGCTTGATAAAGTTTAGCCTATCATATGAAATGCATGGTGAAATATGAAATGTATGTCTCTTTTGTTGAATATTTATTTTATTAATCTATATCTTTAATATTTTAAAAATCAACCCGCTTTGGCCCTGAGGAAATTTTAATAATTTAGTTTCATTTCAGTTTTTTTTTTTTTTCCAAAACATCAATGTGCTCCTTTAAAGTATAATTTGTTATTTTACTTTCGCAGATATAGTCGGAAAAAAAACACAGTCAAACAGTTTGTTAAGAGGCAACCTCTCACATGCGCTGAAGGTAGACTGAATGATAATCTTTAAAACTATGTAATTTCGGGTATACTGCTGTTTGCTCATGCAAAATTAAACACCAGAAAATATATTGTAGTCATATTTTAACAGCTTAAGTACTGTTACCATATCGATTTTGTTTTGAAAAACCTCAAAACGTCACGGAACCGGGAACGAGTAAGATTACTGCAGACCGCACTTGCATTCAGTGCATTCATTATATTTTTCTACGTACATTGTACTCATGTGCAACATGTCACAATTTCGCTTTTAAACATATAGTAATCTAAAAACTATTGCCAGTCAAACGCAGCACATCCATCACAGCAAAATAGATAATAATAATAATAATAATAATAACAACACGGAATTGGTTACAGGGGTTGCTACAGAAAATAGCCTGATAATAATAATAATAATAATAATAATAATAATAATAATAGTAATAATAGTAATAGTAAGATAAGAAAGAAAGAAAGAAAGAAAGAAAGAAAGAAAGAAAAACCCTTCTAGGATTTGTTGCTTATGATCGCCCATATGTTTTTCTTGTAAAGTTAAGGGTGTTGCATAATCATTTAGTTGTAGTAGTTTATAATAATCTTTACACACAGATGCCGCGCAAGCAGCCTTTTTATTATTTTGGATATTATCATATGAATTCAACATAAAGACATACAACTACACAAATTACGTACAGTATCAACTTTTGTAGGCTCATCAGCTATAATAAAATTTCATTTTTGTATATTAAGTAAAGAAAACCTTTAAGTGTTTCAGAGCAAATAGATTAATAAAATATATGCGCTCCCACCACAGTAATGTTTTAAACTGCGTAACAATTAGGGATGCAACAATTATAGATTTTGGTTGTACGATTATAGTCTGAAGAATAATCATGGTTTCACAGTTATTATCACCATTATTATGCATTTATTAAATTCAAAACACTAGTAGTTTAGAAAATAACAATAAAACTGCTTATATTTTAAAGGTTTGTTTATTGCTGCTCATGAGAATGAGAGAAGAGCCTCCTAATTTTTTACTTTCACTTTCACTCTCATGAATAAGCAACGGTGTTATACGCACAGACATCCATTAGCCTATACATAATTATTTTCGTTTGTTTAGCGCAAAGAGTTGTTTCAAAACTATTTCTAAATTTAGTTCTAGTTTCCAGCAAACGAATAAATGAACAATAATGTGTAAAAGTGTTGTCCAAAAACTGAGTTATTTCCAAACACACATGCTACACCCCATATTGTCTAAAACCTGACAGGTGGGCAAATATTATTTACAAATAGTAAATAATACTGCTAATAACAACATTATAAAAACGCAAACTGTCATGAATAAACTGAAAAAGCGTCGAGCTGAAACTAGCAAACAACAAATGCTTCGCGCCTTGCGCAGCATTGCGACGGGTGTAGGGGTGCTGGTTAATCCGCATGCAGGTCAAGTAATCAAAAAGTAGGCTACATGATGTTTAATTATAGGTTGCAGGTTAATAAGACCAAACATTGGTTGTGCAAACTTGACATACTTTCTCTAAAATTTTTAAGTATTTCGAGCTATATTATCTTTTTATAGACTGGCATAAATACGCATCACTGCAAGACATTTATAGTTTATATAAAAACGAGCCCTTACCAAAACTAATATTGGATTTTATTTTAAATGCGTGTTTGTGTAAAACAATATAATTTGCACAAAGAAATTATGGGGTTGTAAACAGGTAATCATTTTGCTTTTGAACTAGATATCCAGTCAAAGCACAACGCATCCCAGCATTATGGATATATTATTAGCTTAATATTATCATTATTAGACATTCGTGGATATAATGCGCTCTTTTAAACAAGCAGATTTTTTTCTTTATGCAGGCTGTTCGCTCTGCATGCGTGTGAAAGAGAAATGGACAGAGAATGAACATTTATTTAATTTCATAACCGCCTAAATAGGCCTAAATAATTATTTACTTAAAGACATTAAAAGCGAAACACGGAGAAACGTCCGGCGCATGGTCTAAAGAGCTCTTAAGTTGAATGCTACTTCATAAAAAGCATAAAATAAACTGACCTACCTTAAGCAGATCACTAAAATTATAATAAAAGTAATTTTGCCGCAGGACATAAATTAGCCTAAATCCCGAAAGTTTATTTTTAATCATTTAGTTTCAGTTCAGTTTTCAAAACGTCACAGTTCTCCTCCAAATTATAATTGTTTTTTTTTAACTTTTTAAACTGTTAATGGCTCAGTATCTTTTATGTTTTATTTTCAATTTCAGTCACCTTGCATATGCGTGTGAAATATAATGTGGCATGACAGCATGAAAAAGGAAAAGGCAGTCAAAAGTTATAGCTAATTCATCAAAATTATATTGAAATACATCCGGATTATAAAAAAGAAAACACCTCATCAAAACAGTCTGTCTGCTATTTTATATAGGCCTGCTATATTTAAAAGAAAGCTGCAAAGTGGGCTAAATTATTTTAATTAATTTCTGTTTCTGTCACTCGCGGTTCATTGTGCGCGCCCGAGTTGTTTATATTAATTGATATATTATTTACTTTTTCTCTCGGTATCGCGGCTGTGCTTGCGCTGTCAGCTAAATAAAGGCCTAAATTACATCTAAAAAGCAACTACTGCGCGGTGATATTTGTTCTTTTTTCGGATAACCACCAAATTCAACCATGAGGAGATCCCGACAGCTTGAAATGCAATTCTAAAATGTTATTTATCTCGGGATAAAAACAATTCACTAAAATTCATTTAATGTGATTTTCTATCCTAAAATAAAAGATTGGATTGGATTAGACTATCTCACAGTGTATAGGCTAAACATTAAAAATAATAATTAGACTGAGATAGATTCCCCCTTCATTCAGAAATAAAAAATGAAAGCCTCCTTTTCTACCATGGAAACAGAGTTTTGAAAAACGTTTTCATTCAGACTTCCTAAGAGAGAGAACCTTGGCTATACATCGCATATAACAAAACGGAGTCTAATAATTAACATTACTGCCTTTTTTCATTTTTATATATATGAAAAATTCTGTGTGGGTTTTGACAATGTGTTTAATGGGGCTATAAAGATTAGCCTATCAGATGAAACGCATGGTGAAATATATGAAATACAAATATCTCTTTTGCTAAATATTTATTTTAATAATCTATATCTTTTATATAACAATAATCAACAATAAAAATAAAGTATGCTGCAATAAGTATATACAACAGCTTATAGGAAATAAACTAAAACTTGTCAGTGTAAATGGGACCTAAACAGGCTACAGTTTAAAGCGAAGTTGTTTGTAAGGATGTCGGGGAACGGCATGTCTATTGTTTGGTTCGCCTTGCGCATATTTGAAAATAACTGTCGGGAGAAGGCTTTAGGACCACGCGGAATTCTCTGCTGTTGAAGCTCCTGCTCAGCAAGCAGCACTTCAGTTGTATTTTGTGTTTTTGCGTAAAAAAATATTAATTTTGACGAATGCAAATCATTCACGACACCAACATCAATTTGCAAAGAAAATGTAAAAACTACCTGATAGGTTTTCAATAATCAATATAGTCTTTCACTATAATTTTCTTAGAAAAACTTTTTTCAAGCTTTTTTCTAATATAGATATTTTAATTAACAGTTAATTCCAGAAGTTGCTGTGCATAGAAACATAACTAGGCCTGCGGCCTGTGTGTAGGTAAAAGATAACCAGGAATTTTGTCTCTCCATCTTTGTGAAAAATACTGGAGACATCCACCTTCCCCCATCTCAAACCAAATGTTTGGCCATTGTAGTGTTAATATTCACAAGCTTTGGAGACATATGTTTCTGCAAGGGAGCGCACTTGTAAACATGAAGATTGCTAAAACTGAACTGTAAAAATGCTTTGTAAGCAAATTATGCCTAAGAGTGATGGCTTTAACGCTTTATTTTTAAAAATAATTCCAAGTTTAAATGTTAGAATGTTCTAAATGAATAAGGCAAAGGGGGGATAAGTGGGAATAGAACACAGCCAGCAACTATTTCCAGAGGTGTAGCATAGAAATTTCCGATGCAGTTTGCAAATGTTTGTTGGAACGACAGATTTGGACCAAATCAACGAATTATCTTTGTAGCGTCACAACTTGCGACCTTAGTTTGCTAACAAGGGTTTTCGGAATCGCACCCCAGATAGGTTACACGCTAGAGAAGTGCTTTTGCAGACCAGTGCTGTGTTCTCATTTCACTACAGTTACTGCAACTTTAGCAATCTCCCCATGCTGCATCATTGGTAAAATAATTATCTCAAATGTGTTAAATGTGTGTTCGTAGTTGTGTAAAATGCGTGGTATCGACATCTAAAGTTATTTATTTTCTAAAGCAGTGTGGCTTTCGATTATCTCAGATTTAGACTAATTTATCTGGATGTGATTCAAATGTCGCGGGACAGATCATACAGTATAGACTCAAGCAACTTTGCCATGCTTAAAGCTTGCTACAATCTAACATAATTAAAGTTAGTCTCTTTGTGCGGGTACACAAACTCCACGGTCCATTTAAGATGATTTTGGCCAAGCGAAATTCTCTGCTGTCGCTCCTGCTCAGCAGGCAACACACCATTCAGTTATGTTTTGTGTTTTTGACGTAAAAAAATATATTAGTTTTGGCGAATGCTACGAGCCAAGTTGCTGTGCATAGAAACATATTTCCATAAACTGAGAATGAACTGAGAACATGCGGCTAACAGCGCTTGCGGATATATTTATTTAATTTCATAACCGCCATTAATAGCAAAAGGGAACCTATTTTGAGTGCACGAGAGTGTTTTACATGCAGTGGCAGTTGGTCAAATATTTGTAACCTAGCCTAGAAAATACTGGAGACATACCCCTTCCCCCATCTCAAACCAAATGCTTGTCTGTCTGAGGTGTTAATGGCGCAAGGCCTATTGTGCTTTAACCGGAAAAAACAACAACCCCAAAAACACTGAAATGAATTACAAGGTTGCTACAGAAATAGCCTAACAGCAATAATAATATTATTAATAATACTACTACTACTACTACTACAAATAATATTTCCCAGTGACGGATTGCAGCTGGAAGGGCATCCACTTGGTAAAACATATGCTGGATAAGTTGGCGGTTCATTCCGCTGTGGCGACCACAAATTAATAAAGGGACTAAGCCAAAAAGAATTTGAATAAATGAATAATAATAGTAATATAAAAATAAAGTAATAATCTTTACACACAGATGCCGTGCAAGCGGCCTTTTTATTATTATTTTATATTTTAAGTGCTGCTGCTCAAATAGCGCACCTCCTTGGAATAATCTAGTTGAGTACTTCCCACCAGAAGAGAGTAGGTGGTGTGGCGTAGCTCGTAAAATGCCTGACAACATGTTTTGAGGCCATAGATCATGAACCTGGTTCGAATCCAGCGACTGATGAACACGTTCTTTTTTTTCCCCCCACATAGCAGATTGGAAATACATTTGTTTTCAATAGAAAGGAAATGTTTTGTTTAAAAATTTTAATAAAGTATATAAAATATACGAAATGAGTCACAAGGAATTTAATAAGGATAATAAGAATAATAAAAATTTTATAGGGCCTAATTCTCCACCTGGTGTTAAATGTTAGCGACATCTTAATATAGCTAATTAATCTGTATTTACAATGTTAGTTGCCCTGCTTCACCCATATTCTCCGACCTCATGGAGAGAGAGAGACAGAAAAAGAATGTCAAATCATAATCAAACAGAAGCGCACCATTGCACCGTCATGAAACTATTAAAATGGTGACAACCAAAGCAAACAAATTACACATTAGCCTACTTGTTTAGCTACATTAAATGTGTATATGCATTAGCCAATGTATTTTCAATCATTATATTCATTTATTCAACCGACAGCAACAGAATTTCTCCGGTAATAACTCTGTAAAACGTATCTAATAACATCCTATTTCGGTTGAAAATGGATAATAATAATAATAATAATAATAATAATAATAATAACTTTAATAATAATATTTATAATATTATTGATGATGATGATGATTATTATTATTATTATGAAGATATTGATTATTTATTTTTTGAAAAGTATACTTTTACAATTTGACACATGCAAACCTGCAGAATTGTTCTAACCAACAGGCCCATGTCATGTACAGATACTTAATAAATAATCCATAAATTAAAAGCATTAAGTATGCTTTGTTTTTTTGTTTTCACAAGCTTTGAAGACGTGAGGTAAAGTCCGCTTTTAAATAATACCTAGGCCACCTACAGCTTTGTTCAAATATTTTTAATCATTCCAAGTTTAAATGTTAGAATGTTCTAAACATAACGAATAGGGCATAGGGGGGTAAGTGGGAATAAAACACAGCCAGGAACTCTGTTTTTACAGCTCCGGAGGTGTAGTTTGCGACGCAGTTTGGAAATGTTCGTTTTGGGAAACGTCAAATCAACAAACTGTTTGTAACGACGGAACTTGCGACCTTAGTTGGCTAACGATGGTTTTGGGAAACGCACCTCAGGTTGTGAATTATATTTTTCCCACAATATAGGCTAGCCTTTGCCGTGCAACAGGTAACAGTTTTGCTTTTGACCTAGATATCAAGTCAAAGCACCACGCATCCCGCCGTTATGGATATATTAGCTAAATATTATTGTTATTATTATAGATTAGTGGATATAATCCGCTTTTTTAAACCAGCAGATTTTTTTTCTTTCTCAGCATGCGTGTGAAAGAGAAATGAACAGAGAAAATGAACAGACGATAATATGCGGCTCACTTTGCGTGCGTATGCCCGTTTATTTAATTCATAACTGCCACTAGTTCTGAGTGCATGAGAGAGTTTTACATGTAATGGCAATTGGTCAAATATTTGTAAGCCTGTTATAAATAATAATCAGATGTAGTAACATCTGTATATAAATATATAAAAAATGTAATAATAATAATAATAAATAAAAGCCTACATGCTGGTGCACAGAGGGCTCTTATTTTGAGGGCTACGTCATGAGCTCAGATTTGGTTGACCAATCAGAGGAACATGGTTTTCGTTTTTTGAGAGCAAATGAAAAATGGAAAAATGCCGTTTTTTTTTCTTTTTTTTTCCCCTTTTTTTGTTTAAAAACGGATATAAATTGGATGAAAGATACCCTGATTTCAGACAAACCCATTAAGTCACTCCAGTAGCTCAGCAAAATATAATTATTCAATAAATAGATTACAATAAAAAAAATAGAAAAAGGACAATTTGCAGCCTTTAATTACCAACTTAACTATCTTAATTTAGCAAACTTTCAAAAACTTGAAACTTTAATAACTAGCACATGAGAGATTAAAATAAAAACAGCAATTGCTCATTGACTGACATAAGCATTATTCATTCAAGCAGTTAGATTCACATCACAATATCAAACAGGAAACAAATCTGCACATCACAAAGTCTTAAATTCAACAATTTACACTGACCCCTCACAGCCTTGCAAATAATCAAAAACACAAAACTTAATAAATGCAAAATGTTGTACACTCTGCCTACACTGGCATAAAAGCTCAAAAAGGATCTTACTATCTCTGCATTTGCTGAAACTACTTTGCATTAAAATTTTAACTCATTCCATAATTAGTTTGTTTAAACCTCAATAGTCAAGCCTTTTAACCAGCATAATTAAATTTAAAAAAAAGCACACTATTCACACATTGTCAGCCTATCTGACCAATTCCACAATAGATACATTTTAAGCTACTCAACAACAATATGTATATGAGTAACTACATTACTCAAAAACAAACTTTTTCCATAAAATTATTTACAGTAAAATTATGGACATTTAACAAACTTTAACACAAACAAAAATAATGTCACATTTAATATAAATTAATATAATGCAACACATTTGGTCTTTTTTCTTTTTACATCTTCATAATTATTTAACATTCAACTGAAAAAAAAAACAACAATAACTTATATTTGGAACCCCTTAATGTTTTTTGCATTTAAAAACATAACATTTATAATAAATCATTTATAATAACTGTACATAATATTTGTCTAGTTAATTTGCAAGATAATATTATTCAACTTAAAGCTTAACTATAGGCTGGAAAAATGTTTGTCCTGCAGCCAACTGTCACGATCACCAGCGATCTTCACTCCATAGATCGCTGGTAAACATGCACTCTTACTCATGGACTACAAATCCGCCATTCAATGGACTACATCTCCATACATGCACTACTCTCACATCACACACAACCGGTTCCATACCTTCACTGATTACATCCAGCAGCTAAAGCCGCTCAAGCACTGATTACACTCAGTACATAAACAGCACATACACTCACCCCGGAGCCGAGTCTTGTTACCTGTTTACAGTTTCAATTCAAAGTGTTTCCCTGTCTTGTTTTTGCCGTGTTTTTGACCCTCGCCTTGATAATCTGTTTCTCCCTGTCTGCTGCCATCCTTGTGACCATTTGCCTGGTTTATTGACTACGATTCCGGATTTCCCTCATACAACTGTTTGCTCCTGTTTTGATCTTTGCTTGCCTGACCATCCCTTTAATAAAGTCCTGCATACGGATCCTCACTCCTGTTGTCTGCATCCTATCCTTGGTTACACCAACTGAGAAAATAATGGGAGCTAATACTATTGATCTAAAACAAAATGTTTTAAAAAACTTCAACCTGTACAAGTTTTTTTTTCAGCCATAAAGACTTTTTTCCTAAACAGATAAAGCTCTGTATAACATTTATAACATAATAAACTTTTTCTCTTAATTCAAACAGCCAGTCACAACAAAATAATGCTAACAAAAATCAGCACAACAAAATGTTTATCCCACAACTAACCATTCTAAAGTCTTGACTTGCATATAATCAAACATACAAAAGAAAACTAATCTAAAGCATAAAGATAGGCTAGAAATATGACACTTATTTTATTGAAATGTAGGTCTCATGAAACAAAATGTGAAATAATGTACATTCTGCCCACATTCACTAATATAAAAACAAAAAATCATCTTGCTTCCTACCTGAGTGTCTGCTGAAGCTCCACAGTTTAGTCCTAGCAACAGAAAAACACTGTCTCTTTATAATCCAATTCAAAACCAATAACATTGCGTCTATTAAAGTATATATATATATATATATATATATATATATATATATATATATATTAGTTTTTTCCCATAGCTTAGGTTTTATGGTAAACATTTGTTCTACAAAAAAAATTATTTTTTCTCTTTATATATATATATATATATATATATATATATATATATATATATATATATATATATATATATATATATATATATTATTTTTCACAGTATGTCTGATCATTTATTTCTTCAGGAGAAAGTCTTATTTGTGTTATTTTGGCTAGAATAAAAGCAATAAAAATTAAAATAGCAATATAAAAATAATAAAAATGTTTTTAAAATCTTTCAAGGTCAATATTATTAGCCCCCTCAAGCAAATTTTTTTTGACTGTCTACACATCAAACGATCATTAATGATTTGCCCTAACTTGCCAAATTACCCTGGTTAAGCCTTTAAATGTCACTTTAAGCTGAATAGTATCTTGAAAAATATCCAGTCAAATATAAGTACAAATACTTCTTTTCTAGTACAAATATACAATTATGCAGGGGGGACTAATAATTCTGACTTCATATATATATATATATATATATATATATATATATATATATATATATATATATTTTTTTTTTTTTTTTTTGACAATGAGTAATGAATCTTTGCTGCTACCATTTACCCAACATTGTAATAAAATAACATTTACCTCAAAACTAAACCGAAAACCTCCTAACCCACCTAAAACAGTAACCTCCTAAAACATAAATGCAAAAACATGTTTATTTCTGCATTAGAGACCTCTAATAATTTCATCTATCTTTTAAGGTTAAGGTTTTAGGCTTTTAAGGTGCACTTTTTAATCAGGCTTCTATTGTTACTGAAGATCAAGACACTCAAATTCAAAAGCCAGACACATCAAATGAGAACAATAGAGAGACTGGAGCCATCCTGTAAGGTGACCAGGCAGGAAGGTGAGCAGAAGGTGTGAATGTCCAGGATTCAGAGGTCAAATTCCCAGGTCATAAGAACATACAAGAAATGTTTCATTTTGTTATAAACAGTAAATTAAGGACCAACAATGTAGTTGTGTAAAAAAATTATGTAATATGAAAATGTAATTTTTGAAGAACATCCCAGTATATTGCATACATGAACATCAAATGTTATAGTTAGAGAAAAAGTCTACAAGCTTGAAAAGAATTTCAAGTACTTTGTTTAAAAATAGGCAGTAGGTTTTGTTATTAATCATGTAGTATTAATGTGCTTGTTGATAAGTGTATTTACCAGGAAAAGACTAGTTGAGGTCAGAATTATTAGCCCCCCTTTGAAATTTATTTTCTTTTTAAAATATTTTGCAAATCAGAATTAGTTTTATTGCCAAGTGTGCTTCACACACACACACAAGGAATTTGTTTTGGCAACAGAAGCTTCCAGTGTACATAAAGTGACATGTGACAACACAAAATTAAATGTGAGATAGAAAAAGGCGATAAACATTAAACATTAAACAGAGATGCAGTTAGTCAAAAAGATCTGGATGTTGAGTTGTATGTTGTGATATCTGATTGCTCCTCTGACATTATATATAAGAGACATAAACAATCATTGACATACTCTGACATCCCCATACAAAAGAACACGGCTCTTAGTCAGGAAGCGAAGCAGAAGAGAAGAGATAGACGCCTCCGCCAGAGGGCGCGACGAGCCAACAAACCAGCCGGAGGGACTTTGGGTGACTTGACCTCCCAAATTACACGCTTGACTCTCAGCGCCTGAGCGTGTGTGGATCCGGACACGGTTGAAGACTTAATAGGCTATATATCTAACATGCTCCGTGTTCCTGGGACAAGTGCTATGTTTTGCAAACCTGTAAACAGATCTTTATATATGTTCAGGGATTAAAGTGGTCTCAACGCTGTGCATATAACTGTCTGAATGTTGATTCATGTTCTTTAGGTATTTAGGAACAACTATAAATTTGTTCGCATAAGACATGACGAATAGGTTTAGCTGACTGTTGGATTGTTTTAACCAAGTAGTTTGACCACATCATACTGGTGGTCCTTAGTGATTTATAACCTCTTGTCAGATGTAATGGGGAAACCCAGAGCGTGTTACGTGTATGGACACGCATGAACATAATCCATTGTGTCAAACCCTCAATGATGTATGAGGTATATGTGTGTGCATGCCTTGACTGTGAAAGTATAAAAAGCTGGACCATACTGACCAGCTTTGCGTGTTCTCCAATCTCTCTATACTGGAGGTTGGTTTGCCCTTTATCCTCAACGGAGGATAAAGTAAGGATTTTGTTTTCTGTTATTTGTCTTTTGTTATTTCTACTTTTTCACTGGATTTCATTTTGTTAATAAAAGTATTTTTTATTAATTTACTTCGCTGGAGTGGACATTGATTCCTTTGCCAGAACTCATCAAGTTACCCTGTGTGGTAAAGTATGATCTAATGTATTCTTTTTGCAAAACATTTAAAAGATGATCCTTTAACTAAACTCTAGCTAAGAAATATAGCCAAGAGAGGATTCTGGCTTATCTTTGTTTAATTAAGGTTATTAAATAAACGCGATCCAGTACAATGTACAGATTTGTTATAAATATACAGGTTATAAGGTGCTGTGTACAAGTGCGTATGAGAAAGAATTGCACAGTAGGGGAATATTTAACTGTTCATGAGGTAGATGGCCTGAGGAAAGAAACTTTTGTTTTTGTGCTTGGTGCTCTGTAGCGCCGACCAGATGGGAACAGTTCGAACAGATACTGTTAAATGATGTTTAACAGAGCAATATATATATATATATATATATATATATATATATATATATATATATATATATATATATATATATATGGGGCGTGTCCGTGGTGGACTGACAAACATCAACGCTTCACCATGGAACAGGAAGTACTTATAACTCAATCACACAATGTCCGATCTGCCTGAAACTTCACATGGTTGATAAAAGTCCTCTCCTGAAGACATCTGCATGCCAATATTGAGTCACAGTCATAGCGCCACCTGCTGACAGAAGGTAGTTTGGCTTATAACTCAACCACACAATGTCCTATCTGCCTGAAACTTCACATGGTTGATACAGTTCCTCTCCTGAAGACATCTACATGCTAATATTGCATCACAGTCATAGCGCCACCTGCTGACAGGAGGAAATTTGGCATAAATCTGTGATTTTTCTCAGGTTTTTTTATATATTAGCTTAAATTATAATTGTTCGCTGTTCTCTGTCATCTTGAGGCCACCGGGAAGCGGTAAGCCAGGGTGCGAGGTCCCTATCATCGCTGCTTGCAGCTTTAATTCTTCTTCTGCGGAATGAATCGCGATTTTGAGGGGCTAAAACTCATGAAACTTTGCACACGCCTCAGAAGTGGCGAAAATTTACATTTGTTATAGGTTTCGGTAGTGGCCGTGGCAAAATGACTCGACAGCGCCACCTATGCACTTGTGACGGACTAGCCCCGAATCACGTACACGCACGAAAATTGGCACACACCTCAAACATGCCAAACCATACAAAAAAGTCTCTTGGAGCAATATCTCAAACCCAACAGGAAGTCGGATATTTTTAACTTCTTGCGGCGAAAAAGTGGCGTTTTTGCCATTTCCAGGCGTTGTATTTGAACGAACTCCTCCTAGGGATTTTATCCGATCAACACCAAAATTGGGTTTTATCATCTAAAGGCCTTGGTGATGTTAAATTGCGAAGCTTTAGAGTTTTCGGCGATGGGCGTGTCCGTGGCGGCCTCGCAAACTTTGACAATTCGCCACGAAACAGGAAGTTGCTATAACTCAGGCATGCATTATCCGATCTGCCTCAAAATTAACACGTATGATAACCGTCCTGACCTGAACACGTTTATATGCCAATATCCAGTTACAGTTATAGCGGCACCTGCTGGCAACAGGAAGTGATGTGTTTTACAGCATAACAAACTCCTCGCTCAAATTTTATCGTATCAGCACCAAATTTAGGTGGTGTTATCTGAAAGCTGTAGCGATGATATATTGTGAAGATCTAGAGTTTTCACCGATGGGCGTGTCCGTGGCAGCACGACAAACATCAACGCTTCGCCATGGAACAGGAAGTACTTATATCTCAATCACACAATGTCCGATCTGCTTGAAACTTCACATGGTTGTTAAAAGTCCTCTCCTGAAGACATCTACATGCCAATATCCAGTTAAAGTTATAGCGCCAACTGTTGGCAACAGGAAATCACTTATAACTCAGCCAAACAATATCCGATCTGCCTGAAAATTCACATGTTCGATAAGGGTCCTCTCCTGAAGACATCTACATGTCAATATTGAGTAACAGTCATAGCGCCACCTGCTGACAGAAGGTAATTTGTCTTATAACTCTACCACACAATGTCCGATCGGCCTGAAACTTTACATGATTGATAAGAGTCCTCTCTTGAAACCATCTACATGCCAATATCCAGTTACAGTTATAGCGCCACCTGAAGGCAGAAGGTAGTTTGGCTTTTAATTCAACCACACAATGTCTGACCTGCCTGAAAATTCACAGGTTCGATAAGATTCCTCTGCTGAAGACATCTACATGCCAATATTGAGTCACAGTCATAGCCTGCCTGGTCTCAGTTGGTCAGGCTGGAAAATCACCAGCTTAAACCAGCTAAAACCAGCTTGACCAGCCTGGTTTAAGCTGGACATAGCTGGATTTGGCTGGTCAAGCTGGTTTTAGCTGGTCAACTCCCAGCCTGACCAGCTAAGACCAGGCTGGAAATGGCTGGAAACCAGCCTGGAAATGGCCAAAACCCCTCTAAAACCAGGCTGGTCGACCAGCTAAAACCAGCCAACCAGCTTAGGCTGGTTTAGGCTGGATTTTTCAGCAGGGCTATTCCGCAGCCCCTCCTCTGGTTCCATCAGGCAGTCCTTCTGCACATGCCCAGGCTTCAATTTCAGCAGTCTTTTGCAACAGTTTGTGCCCGTCACTAGGTGTTTTGCCTTCAAAGCGTTCAATGGGAAATGGCGCTGCCGGGTCGTCCATATTTTATACTGTCATTGTTAGTCACCATGTAAGAGTTTAACTATTCTCCTATATTAAAGCAACATGTCTAAAATTTGTAGTTAATAGTTATTATTTGTGAGCTTCTGCCTGCAGGCCACTTTACACATGCTAATGAATATGTCTGCATTCACAAAATAAGCGAAGAGCTATCAAAAATCTGATTATTTAAAAAACTGATTTTTATTTGTTTACATTTAAATCAGTAAACCAGCTGCACAGCTCAACATTTACTTATGATTATGACTTTGCTGTACCTGCAAATGCAGCACTTTTTTTGTTATTCTGCATCAACTTTGAGTCAACAACATGATTTTAAGCTTTAATAAAACAAGAAAGCAGAGTATATAAAATATTACTGCTGCCCCATATACTGTAGAAGTGCCCGCAGTAAGGAGCAGGCAGTATTGACTAAATTCATGGATAAACTGCTAGAACGCAGATAAAGGTGTTAACATGCACAATTGTTTTGCAGCCTGTGCAGTAAGCAGACGTGGATAAAGCGTGAGAGATTTACATGTGCGATTTATGCAAAGATGCGATTAGAAATCCTGTGGTGCAAATTGGCTGTTTTGCTTCAGACAAAAAGCAACGGAAAGCTTCGGAAAGCTCTGTTACAGTGCACTGGACAAGTCTGAACAAGTTCCAATGCATGTGCGAGGCAGGACGTTCTGTACAATTATCTATCGGCTTAAAGATATTGGCCTAATTTTGACATCGGACCGATAACGACAACATAAAAAATAGCATCTATCGGCCGATAACGATATGGCCGCCGATATATATCGTGCATGCCTATGGACAATATTGAAAGCCTGTAAAAGGGTTTATATGCAGGCCTTCATTTGTGAGTTTTGGGTGGGCTATATTATAAAACTGACCAATAAATTGAAATTCAATGCATGTATTGCTCAGATAGCAATTAAGCGCACACGAGAAAGCAAAACCGCTCGCGCTTTAGACGGCCTTGTACTAAATGTTTCAACTACGGAGCACAGGGCAGATTGCTCTTTTTGGCAAACCTCGACGGCTTGTTTGAGCTTGGGTCGACCATGACTCGTTATTATATTTATATTATTACGGTGTAATGTCTCGGCTGTGTATTTAAATATGGAGCTTCCTTTGTTTTCATTCTCCTATCTTGTTGCACAAGCGAGTGACATATCTCTGTAAACCAATAGCGTCCAGCTGCATGTCTAGCTCGGCCTTTTGGTATCCTTTTGCTGTGCTAGGTACTCTTTGCAAAGGGTACCCAAAAAGTGGTACAGTACGGTCCGCTTTTAGGTACCTTTTGACAGTGGAAACAGCCATAAAAGCGTACCGAACTGTACCATACCATACCACTCAGTGGAAACAAGCCATAAGGTGATGTATCTGGACCTGTGAAATTTGACAATCCTGGCCTGTAAATTTCACAATTTGTCTGAAATTAAGCTGTGTAAACCTTTTCATGCAGTAGTTTCTACTTAAATTTCTTGATTTTGATTTAACTTTAGAAAATAAAAACAGAAAGGCTAACTTATTTCAGAAGACATTTAAAAAAAACAGCTTACTCTTTGTTCTGTGCGGTTCCAAGTCCTTGCCAGTTGGCTGCAGTTTTTTATTATTCTTGCCTCCTACAAACATGAGCACAACTGAGAACATTCAGTAATGCCACAGAATACCTACTAAATAAATTACCAGTAATTTATTGCCCCACATGTATTTACCAAATATTAGCAATTTTCACTTCATTTTCATGATATAAAAATATATAAAATATAGAATAGAAAAAATATAAAAGCAAGTAAAGAGCAAATCATAAAAGCAGTGCCACCGAAACCGCACAAACTTCCGCAAATGGACTCTCAGCAGAGTCCGTTACCCCAGCAACCCAGGACAACACCAAAGACGTCGCCAGAAGCGAGTCACCACCCAATCAGGAGCGGCGTGTTTCCCCGAGGCCAGCCCAGCGAGGGAAGTCAAGACTTCAGCAAATGTGCAAGTAACAAACAAATGTTGTCTCTTGCTGATCTGGTGCAGATTGATCTTAAGCAGTTAAAGATAAGCCGAATCTCTGCTTTTGTGGTTCTCAGGTGTGATTCTGAGATCTAGTAAGAAGTACTAGAATTAATTTGGGGCGGTTGTCTACTTATTTTAGCGTTATGACATCGGTTTCCCTTATTCCTTAATAAACTCAGTTGTAATTTTCGCTCTTTAGAGCCATTCGGAAACTGCTCTTGCCACCTTTGGCTTATCTTTGTGCTTAGATTCAAGATGACATTCTATTTTACTAAATGGTTTGGAGCAGAACAAGCAGTAGAACTTTTTGTTGTAGAGTCTGGCTCCATGTGTTTTCTTTCTTCGCATCATGACAGTCACGTTAAGATTATCAGGCAAATGTGATTCTTCGTGTTCTTCTGATGAAGAAGATTGTGCGGTGTCATGTTTGTAGTATCTGGTACGTACTCATCCTCACTGAGCTCTGAACTTGACGGAGACTCTTCTGTAGCATAACCAAGTATTTTCTTGTTAAGCTGAGGATAAATTCCACAAGTTAAATATTTTGATCTGAAGTGACAAGACCAACATCTTAAAATTATAAAGGCCTGTCTAAAGTGAAACTTTCAGTGTCCAAATTATATAAATAATGCCACTTTTCATTTGTAAAACAATTAAGTCGACAGAGTGTAGTGGACACAATCTAGTCAACATGATTACTATTTAAAATTAAAAAGAAGGCCTGTAACGGTGTATGTTGACTGTAGCTATACGTAGTCACTATTTAAAACTAAATCAATATGGAGACTGGTCATAATGTTCCAAAGTTATCCACTTTTTGTGAAAGCTTAAGTGTGTGTTGATAGTCTCTCTCCCAAATACCCAGACACTTTTTTTTACACCAAGCCTCCAAAGACGTGTTTAATTTAATGTGTTAAAATATTAGAATAAACTTACAATTCTACTGTCAGTTCTTCTGAGCTCAGGCACACTTGTGTCTGGTTCTGGAGTGGGGTCAAGAGTCACAGTAACATCACTATCATCAGAAGATTTTCTGAAAAATATACGTATCTTTAAGTTTTAACTATAAAGGTTTGTAAAGAAACAAAAACAAAGATATTTTGAAGTATGTTGAAAATCTTTTTTCCTAATATGTATGTCAATTGCTACCAGTTTTTAAATGGCTAACATTTTTAAACAATATATCTTTTGTGCTCAACAGAAAAAACACAGGTTTTCAATCACTTGAGGCTAAGTAAATAATAAGCAAATTACAATTTTTGGTTAAAATATAACCGTGGTTCACTGTTTAGACTGCATACTGAACAGTGCTGAAATCTGGCACAGGTCCTCTACTGCATGCTAACACAGCCAAATTTGAGGGCCAATTGCTGACTAGAGAGCACTGCAAACTGAAAACAACAAGTTTTGATGGCATGGTGAAAACACAAATCATACTTTTTAACGTAGGACCCACCAATCAAATTAAATCATACAAATCATTTAATACAACTAAACTTTGTTTCAGACTTGGAAATCAAAAATGAAGTTTTCTCGCATTCCATTTAAAGTTTTTTTGTATGCCTTCATGTATTGTTCTTCACAAGCACTGTGATGCATTAGGAGTTTTTCCAATGCGGCTTAAGTCGACTCTACAAAACAAAACAAAAAAATTTCCCCACATTTATGCTACCTTCTAGTGATGCAGTGATTAACCAATCTCACTATTAAACAAGGTTTAATTTGTCATGGGTAATAAATCATAAAAGCCCACAACACCTTTTGCACAGAACTATTACAATTCGCATTAGTTAAATTAAGCCAGAGGTGCAACAGCTTAATTTTACCATTTATAATAGGCTATCAGCAGAGGTGCACAACACTTGTTAGGTCTGAGTTCTGTCAAACAGTTAAACTCTTTGTGTTCGTATTCAGGACTCATTTACTTTTCTAAGTATCATTTATCAATAGTGTTTGCATTGTTTTAATACAACTGTCTGAGGCATTAAGCCTCTGTGGTGTAAATGCAGATATACTGTAATATACGGCTCACTTTTAGTGAGAGAGCAATGCAAAAGTACCATTTGGGCATGCTGGAGTGTAAATATAGCCTTATGCTTCACCTTATTACACATACTTTGCTAACTTGGTGGTGCATATTGACTTTTGTGATAGCTTAGGAAGAGTTTAGGTGTTGAAAAGTACAGTTTTATGAATCACTAGTGGCTACCTTTTTCTCTTTTTCAGGACAAGCTGTCACATCATCCACTGCAAGGTCTGTCACAGATGACAGAAATGTTGTTCTCTTTCAAACATTCGCTCGGTATCTCACTATGGGAAACGCCTCAGGCGTGACAGACTATGGAAGCACCAATTACACCACGTCCGTCTGAGGACGGACAAATCACAGCTCGCGATTAGGAGCCCACCCTCTCCGTTATAATCTGCTGTAATTCCCCTGTAGGGCCTCGCACACGTAATACACAATTATGTAGTGCGTTAACTTTAAATTAGCTCAAAGGGAATATAACAGAACTTAAAGCGGCTCCAAAAGAATCAACTCTCTTGAACTGAACAAACGACTCGTCCAGCGCTCGTTTGAACAGACAGGGCTGTTGACTCAAAAATGAATATTGTTATTCGAACTAAAGTAAAAACACTTTAATATTTAAGCAGGGTAACAAGATCTAGGTATAAGGCATTAGATTCATAAGTATACACAGGTCACTTTCCTTTCAATACAAAAGAGACTTTATTGACTACAAACAAAACTAACAAAAACACACATACACACACGCATTCATACTGGTTGCAGACAAGGAATAGAAGGAAAGAAGAGTTTAGGAGAGATGTGATGTAAAACCTCAAGATGTAAAACCTAACCAAGCGAACCAAATAATCAATTCAACCTTTACTGTTTCTTAGACAGGGTTATCTATCATTTAACATGACTAGCAGATCATACACCAGTTCAGCAATGGATCTGGAGATGTACTTGCGTTCCATAGTGATGTGGGAAAGTCCCTCTGTGGAGCTGGATTCCTACGTGAGTTTGCTGGCAGTTGGTTTGGTCGTTGAAGTGACTTTTCTGAGGCTGCTGATGAAGTGAAGTCCGGTAGTTTAAGTTGGAGACAGCCAAACTGTTGTCGTGTTGACTGGTTTCGCGACGCAACTTAACTAGACTCTCGACGGAAAGAAAAGAAAGAAGAGTAAACGGAAGATGGGGGAGTTTGAGGCTGGTCTCAACCCATCTTAATGTCCAAGTCCAGCTGGACTGGACCTGGAGAAGAGTTGTCCTGGAAGTGGAGCATCTCCACTTCTCAACAGCTGCTGCTGGTGCATCTCTGTTGGACTGGACGACTCTGTTCTGTTCAGACTCTGCTCGCTCCGCTTGCTGCTGCTTCCTGCTGCTGCTTCTGCTTCAAGAATGTTTGGGGAAATGGGTTTTAACCCCCAATGTTTCCGGCCCCTAACAGAGCTGGATCAATAAGGCATTGTCTGTGGATCTGCGTGACAGCCCCATGTCAGCACATGCAGCTTTGTCACATGAGCCATGGTGCTTAGACATATAGCATTAAGCATACATTTATAATATGAACATGATACATTTTACATATCTATAATTAAAAAGGAATGAAAAAAAGGGAAAGGGTTTCAATCATTCATCTCAAATAACATACACATAATGGTACGTTGTGATAACTCAAAGCATAATGGGTACCCATGATTAATGCATTCTTAACATATACAGGATTCAGGTGTCATACAAGAGCAATAATATTACATTTCATTAAAAGTCCGCTCTCATCGTTTTGAGGATGATCTGATGAACTTTAATGTTTGGTGATAGTTTTAAATTTCAGAGAGAATTTTGATTCTCTGTTTTGGACCAAAGTCAGTCAATTCTCTGTCTTGCATGGGGGCTTGAAAAACCCATTTCCTGAGGTCAAACACAAGCTCTTTGTTAGGAAAATTGTTCTCGTGACCGGTTACCCGTTCGTCTTGAGTTAACTTGATCAGGATAGTGGGTCTGATGACACTTAACTGATGATGATGAACCAGTCATGGGGCCCATAGCCGCAAGGCTTCAGCTTCCTGCTCTGTACTGCAACAAATGTGGCCTGACCTTCTGATTTTGGTCAGAGACCAAAATGGCTCTCGATCAAGGTGATTCTGATCACAGGTGTCGACTCAGTTATTGGTGTCTGCATCGTTAAGTCCTCACACCCCGAATCGGCATTCTAGCACTCTTCCTCGTGAAGACTTTCCTTAAGCACCCAGGCTGCGCTACTCTGTTCTCAAACGTACCGTCAAGGCTAACGTTGCTGAACGCAGCTCAGTCTCTGAATCTGTCGTGGGTTCTCTGCTCATCAGTGTTTTTTATTGCTTTTACTAGCAGCGACCGATAGCTAACGCGTTAAGGTGAGCTAAGACTGTGATTTCGACTTACCATGTCTAAAGTCACGGCGGAGAAAAGGAAGGAGACCTCTTCGCGTTCCTGTCCGTCAGCGTGCGGATTTATGATCTCGGGCCGGGATTTGCACCCGATGTGCATCGCATGTATGGGTGAGAAGCATACTCAGGCCTTGTTGGCAAACACCGAAAGCTGCGTGCACTGCCAGGCAATGCCGATGAGGATTTTGGAGAGAAGGCTTCGAGTGGCTCGCTGCCGCTCCGTCGTCGGCTAATGGAGCCAAATCCTCTCCTCCGCGGGACCTTGCTTCGTGGGGGGATATTATGGAGTTAGAATCCCCCGAGTTTAAGCCGCTGTTCGACCAGGGGATGAAGAGGAGGATAATGAGACGCTAGCCCGTCTCCTCCGAGATGAGCCTGACGATGAGGAGGAGGATGTCATCCACCCTTCTTCCCATGCATCGAGGCGAGGTGGCGTCAACAGTGGTGGATTGCGACCTCACAGAGGTTTGCAAACGTGCTGCCGCCAAGCTCGGCGTGGCATGGCCTGTAACTCCTGGTCATCCAGGAGTTAAACGGGATGTGTATGACGGGAAAAGGCTCGCTCCCCGCGCTCCCCCAGCCAAACAACTGCTTCCCGCTCTCCCAGATTGCATCACGGAGATGAAGAGGTCATGGGATAAACCCTTTACCAACCGCGTGCCCGTCAAGGGTTACTCGTCGCTCGACGTGAGCGAAATGAAGGGGCTGGGGCTCTCTAACCCTCCCGTGGTCGAGCAGACAGTGGCCCTTCACCTGCATCCAAACAGGCGGGCTGCTGTCTCATCGGCCACACCGTCCCTCCCTGGTAAAATGGAACGCTTCACTGCTTCCATGTACCAAAAAATATATAAATCTTCGTCGATAACAGTGAGGGCTTTGAGCGTCACTTCATTGCTGACGGCCTATCAAGCCGAATTATTGAAGGAGCTTGGCACGCAGCTGGACGCCGGCAATCCAAACCCGGCGGTCTGGGAAGAGATCTGTAACATTACAGACCTCAATCTGCGTGCCTCACGCGGGGCGGTGCAGAGCTCCGGCCGTACCATGGCTCTCGCCGTTGCGGGCGAGCGATCGCTGTGGCTCAATACTGAGTATCGGGGACAGGGAAAAATTGGATTATCTCAACGCTCCCGTAGACTCGAGTGGGCTATTCGGCCAGTCGGTCGCGTCAATGAGGCAAAGATGCGACCTTAAGAAGAAAGACGAGGACACTTTTGACCTCTGTTTGCCTCGTAAAAGGGCTTCACTTCTTCCTGTTCCTGCTGCTCGGCCCATTCTTCCGACGCAGGGCAGAAAATTTGTTAATGCGTCCAGACCGCCTAAACCCCTCAGCACAGAGCAGACAGCCCGCCCCCCCGCTGCTCCAATCGCTAAGCCATGGGGTCATTTGCGGCAGCGGCTGCAAAGTCCAGATCCGCTAACCCCTTTGCCAAAAATAAGAGGGACTCCTAGGACGCTATGCTTAAAAAGGAGAGACGGGCAGCACCCGACGCCGTGTTTGTTTCCCCACCCGCAAAAAAGCAGAGAAGGTGGAATTTGGGCGGAGAAATGGTTCATAGTGGTGTTAAGGCCAGTTCAGCTTCCCCTCAACACACAATGTTCCGTGGATTGCGGACGGCAATTCCACAAGTTCAGGTGCAGAGCATTCGGCCACCATGCGGTCTGCCGAGTTCAGGCACACGTTCGCAAGTGCGTTGTCACAAAGCACTTCATTCCCTGTGTTCATGGCAAATAAAAAATCCTCTGTCGCATCCAGGCTCAATGCCGAGGGCGCAGAAAGCCAAAAACAAAAAAACGCAGAGAAAAGCGAAAGCTCAAAGCCGAGAGACGGGCCAGTCTCTGAGCCAGAGAGATCCCGGCCAAATTTCTCTCTGGCCACAAGAGGGCGCCAGTGCTCCACCAGTGGAGCCGGTTCGGCAGCAGCCTCTGTCTCTTTACCCGGAGGCCTGGATAGAGTGTTCTCCGCACCCGTGGGTCCTCACAACTGTGACCAGGGGTTACAGGCTTCAGTTTGCTGGAAAACCCCCTCCTTTCAACGGGGTTATAGCATCTGTGGCAAACGTGGATTCGGCTCAGGTGCTGGAGGCAGAAATATCCTCCCTCATGGAGAAAGGAGCTATAAGACGAGTTCCAGTGGAGGAAACTCAGATGGGTTTTTACTCCCGTTACTTTCTAATTCCAAAGAAAGATTGGAGTCTGCGCCCAATACTGGACCTGCGTGCTTTAAACAAGCACTTTTGGACTTTTGGAGCTGCACTTAACACAAATTGAAAATTTATCTAAAAAAAATGGGCTCAAAAATTTAATACCTCGTCAGATGCTGTATATTACTTATTTATATTCAGCAAAAGAGAGGGTATGTTTTGTATATTCACTGAAAATAAAGGAGGCAGTGATGTTATAAGCTCCATTTTGTTATAAATATGCATAACATGCAGCTACACGACGCCTCAACATTTCTGCTGTCTGTTAAGTTGCTAATATCAAAATGAAAATAGGCAGTTCCTTTTATCAAGTTTTCATTTTATTGTTGAGATAGTAAAACAGCGTAGCCAGGGTGATGTGAATGAGGTTATAAAGTACACTCTTCCTTTTGAAGATTTACCCGACGTGTCCTCAACTTGATGTGTTGTCGTCAGTGTTGGATGACAATAAAGAACCTAAAGTTGTGTGTCAATATATTTAAGCACTGCAGAGAGACAGCCTCAGATGCAGTATGACATTATACCAGCACATTTGTTGATGCTGTAAGCAAAAACCGTTTTGCCTATTGACATGAATTTCACAAAACTTAGTCATCATGGTCTGAAGAACATCGGAGTCAAATTTGGTGAAAATCGGAAAAACGGTCAAGGAGGAGTTCGAAAAAGAGATTATTAACCAAAAACAAAATGGAGGACAGGAAGTTGAGTTAATTTTGGCATATTTGGTATCAATGGTCTTGTTATATTCCCTGGATGATGCCATGTCAATAAGGAATGTTTAGAAAAAGTTATTAGCACTCACGCTCTTTGACATCATGCCAGCATAATTGTCGGTGGCGTAAACGAATAAACATATGCAGAATAACATTATTAGCAAATTTATGAATCATTATTGATGGTTAGTAAATGGTTTATAACTCGTGACCACTAGGTGGCGCTGTTACCAAATTTATGTGTTGGGGTCATTGTGAGTTGCCAATGACAGACCTAAAGATCAGTGTCAATATGTTTAAGTATTGCAGAGACGCAGCCTTAGGTGCACATTGACATCGTGCTAACACATTTGTTGATGCCGTAAACAACAACCGTTTCGCTAATCGATATGATTTCCATAACTTTTGGTCAGCGTGGTCTGAAGATGATTGAAGTCAAATTTTGTGAAAATTGAATCAACGATCGAGGAGTTAACAAAAATGTTTTTGAACAAAATCAATATGGCAGACAGGAACTTTGCCGTAATATGGCATGTTTGGTATCAATGTTCTCTGCATGACCCAAGGAATAATTCGATGTCAATTTTACCACATTAAACCTATGCAATCCACATTTTTTTGCCATTTTGGAAGATTCATTATTGATGGTTATTTAAGTGTTTATAACGCACGACCACTAGGTGGCGCTGTTGCCAAACTTATGTGTGGTGGTTATTGTGAGGCGCCAATGACACACCTAAAGTTCAGCATCAATATGTTCAAACATTGCAGAATTACAGCCTCAGACGATCTTTGACATTGTGCCAGCACATTTGTCGGTGGCGTAAACTAAAATCGTTTCGCGTATCAACATGAATTTCATAACTTTTTGCCAGCATGGTCTGAAGAACATTGCCTTAAAATTTGGTGAAAATCGGAAAAACGGTCTAGGAGGAGTTAGAAAAAATAGGTTTTCAACCAAAAATAAAATGGCGGACAGGAAGTTGAGTTCATTTTGGCATATTTAATATCAATGGTCTCTGCATGATCCAGGGAATATAACAAGACACATGTCATGTCAATAAGGAGTGGTTAGAAAAAGTTATTAGCATTTTTCAAAAATTGCTTATAACTTTTGGCCACAAGGTGGCGCTGCTCCAGAAATTTTGAGTACCTTCACTTGTAATAAGTGAACACCCTTGTAAAATATAGCATTTTTTGACAAAAATCTAAATGGGCGACGCCCAAAATGGCTGATCTGGGAAAATCAAACATTATTTGTCTCGGCATGCTCTGTCGGATGGGAAGAGACCAGTTTTATGAGTTTTGGACGAAGGGCTGAGAAGATTTAAGCAAAAAAAGCTATTTTCTGTATCTCTGGACCAGTAGGGGGCAGTGCTCCAAAACTGCAGAAAACCTCAGACTATGTTTGTCATAATATAGACCAAGTTTGGTGTGAATATGTCAATGCGTTACGGAGATATCGCTTCAAGTTGATTTTCACAAGCTCTACGTTAGATTTGTTCACAAGTTAAACAAACACGGTTGGTCGAATCAACTTGAATTCTATAACTTTTGGTCAGCATGGTCTGTAGATTATTTGGTAAAATTATGGTGAAAATCGGATAAACTGCGTGGGACGAGTTAGATCAAAAAGGTTTTGCGAAAAATTCAAAATAGCGAAAAAGTTTTCATGATGGAAAATGAGATCATAGGGTGCGTTTGAATAGGCTTGAGCCAAGGATTCAGAGGAAAAAAGCCCATTATAACAATAAACATAAGTGAAACTTTGGACAAGTGGTGGCACTAGAGCGTTTTAGTTAGAGACTTCAGGTTTGCTGTGGTTCATGATGACACTGCCCTCTATCATTGTGACAAATTATACAACTTTCCCACGTACGGTTATATGGGCTGCCATTCAAATCCGGCAGAAGAAGAATAATAATAGGAACGCTAACAGAAACAATAGGTGCCTTCGCAGCGTTGCTGCTTGGCCCCTAATAATAATAAACTGTATTTATACAGCGCCTTTCAAGAGCTCTGGAAAGACATTTTACAAAGAATGTAACAAAAAGAGATAGTACAAGCAGACATAAGTAGAGACCACTATAGGTACACAAACATACAAGAAGTCAAATATAACAAACTGGAAATACAAAACAAGACCTAAGAGACAAATAAGCAGAGCGCAGGTGGATCAAATAAAGTGGTCAGATCAGAAGTGAAGCATTCAGAAAACAAGTGCGTTTTGAGTAAAGATTTGAATTCAGAGATATTATTAATAGAACAGAGTGAATGTGGTAGAGAGTTCCAGAGTTTGAGTGCAATAACACTAAATGATCTGCCCCCACATAGAAGAGAGGCGGTACCGAGAGACAGCAAGAAGGCCAGAGTCAGAGAAATGTAATGAGCGAGTAGGGGTGTAGGGGACAAGCATGTTGCAAAGATAAGAGGGAGCTAGGCCATTTAAGGATCTAAATGCAAGGAGGAGAATTTTTAATGCGGTATGCAACTGGGAGGCAATGGAGATTGTACAAGATTGGGGTTATATGAGCAGAACGTTTGGTATGAGTGAGTATTCAAGCCGCAGAATTTTGAATACATTGTTAATCTGGAGACGAGGCTGGCAGGCAAACCAAAGAAAAGGGCTTTACAGAAGTCAATGCGTGAAGAGACGAATGCATGGATGACAGTCTCAGCATCCTTGCTACTGATGAAGGGACACAGTTGGGCAATGTGAGCTAAATGAAAGAATGCAGATTTAATAACAGATTTAATGAGAGAGAGTGTGGAGTCAAAGACTACACCTACATTTTTTTACAGAAGTAGATGTTTTAATGTGAGAGCCAGCAATCTCACAGGAGAAACTGGTCAAAAAATTGCTGGTTAGTGCTGGGGTGCCAATAAAAATCATCTCAATTTTGTCCATCTTGAGTTTCCGGTCACTTTTTTACTTTCGGGTTGAGGGTGGCGTGATCGCCGTTCGCTTAGAGCGCCAGTTCAGCTTGCTCCGGCCCTGCATGTGTTTAACGTGCAAAGCAATATGGATACGACCAAGGAAGCGCTTTTAGGAGGAAAGTTTCAGTATAAAACACTTAATGCCGCATCACCAGGCTATCTAGCGTTTTCTCCAGAGTTTCATGCAATTTCGGGTGTTTTTTAATCTTTAGACTTTAACGGCCAGAAGACGAAGGAAAATTCCTCTCCAACAAAGGACATACCAACCACGTCAACGCACTGCAAAAAATCGGCTTTGCCAGGGTTCCCCTCAACCAGCTGACGAGTGAGACTGGTCATCAAAATGCAAGTAAACACAAACCAACTTTTTACTCCTTGCTGAAGCTGGTGTTAATTGAGTTTAACAGTAAATCCTAGTCAGATTCTCTGCTTAGTGGTTTTCTCAGGTTGCAATGCTAAGAACTTAGCAAGTGTGAGACGTTTGGGACTTTTAGTTGTTCATCCTCAGTCATCCAACTCATTCCAGAACTGTTTGTGTGTTGTCTGTTTTACGTAGAGTAGTTTACTGTGTGTGTAGCTTAATAAACTTGTGTTTCATTTTAAGATCATTGTCGGAGTTTTTATCTGTTTCTGCCTCAGCTATTTGGTATTGCTACCTTGCTTGTGAAATTCTGTTTATATTGTTATTTTGGCCAAGTAATAATATAACATAGATTTACTAAAATTAAAGCTACGCTGCTTACTTCTATTAGGGTGGACCAATAGATGACGTAAGTGTACGTGTTAACCTATTTATGACTGTGAGCCAGTCGCTCAAATCTTCTGATTTGAATACCTGAGAATTAATTTTAATTAATTCGAACTTATGAGCTAATTCTTAAAGTACCGGACATATTAGATGGTCCAGGCACTACACTTAGCAACTGGCTAAATGTGAAGGAGGACTAAGCAACATTGTTTCTACTTTATAATTAATGCCCTCAACTCGCAGTACAACTTTACAATGAATACAATTGTTTGTATTCAGTACTTTATTATTATTATTATAATTTTCAATTTTTCATATTTGCAATGCCTGTATTTTAGATTTTTTTGTAGTCCACTTAGAATCCAACATGGAAATCATTTTTGTTTGTTATTAGCATTGATTGTTATGAAATTCAAATGGCACTTACATGCCTGTGTTTTTATTTCTGTAATAAATATGGCTTATCGCAATTAATCATGATTAATTACAAAAAAAGTGTGATTAATTAGTTAATTTTTTTTATCAATTGACAGCCCTAATAAATGTGTCTGTGTGTGTGTGTGTGTGTGTATGTATATATATATATATATATATTGTAACTAGGGATGTGACAGACAACAGAGGTGCAGATCCACATGCAGGTTTATTGGCATGGTCAGGTAAGCAGTGGTCAAAACGGGAACAAACAGGTATATGGGCAATCCAGAGTCATAGTCGTAATAGCAGGCAGATGGTCACAAGGCAGGCAGCAATACAGGATTAACAGGTAGACAAGGCAAAGATCAAAACCAGGCAAAACAAGACAAAGAAAACGCAAAACGCAATTAATGTCACTTACCGTAAACAAGACTCAGCCATGAGTGTCTCAAGGTGAGCTGTATATATGTGTGTGCAATCAGTCATTGAGCAGCATCAGTTGTGAGAGTGCAATCAGTCAGGATCTGAAACCGGTTGTGTGTGTGGTGCATGACTGGATTTTTTAGTCCATTTACCAGCATATTTGTAGTCCTATGTGTTTATGAATGTATTCCAGCGACCCCCCCCCCCCTCTCTCTCTCTCTCTAAGCTCTAAGGAGTGGATTTCAGATGCTCCTAATACAGTTCAGGTGGGTGGTGGTGCGGAGGCAGAACAGGGGGAGGGATGGAGGGACCATGCAACGGAGCTGTACCTGGAGCGTGGATCTTTGGAGGATCTGGAGCATGGAGCTGCAGAGGGTCTGGAGTGTGGAGCTGTGGAGGGCCTGAAGCGTGAAACTGCGGAGGGCCTGGAGCTGCGGTATGTCTGGAGGCTTTGGTTCAGCCGGCATAGACGGGTCATACACCCACAGATGGTCAGGAGGCTTAGGTTCAGGAGGCACTGAAAGTTCATTAAACCCCAGTGGGTCAGGAGGCTTTGGTTCAGGAGGCATTGGCAGTTTATTAAACCCCAGTGGATCAGGAGGCTTAGGTTTAAGAGGCACTGGTATAGGAGAATTATAGAGAAACTTTTATTATGAAATCACTAAATAATCTCTATCACTATCAAAAAACAGAAATACATAGATTCAAGTGATGCAGAGGACACACAGGCAGGTCTTGCGCCTAAGAAAGAATGCAGTATGCAGTACATTTGGATAAATGCATGTATTGCTCAAGACAAAAACAACCCTCACCAAACTGATAAGGAGAATCATTAGAAAGTAAACAAACAACATCATTATATGCAAAACACATGATTGCAAGCACATGCTATATGACCTTTAAAAACAAAAAAAACCATACAGCAATCAATTAAAAAGCTAGGATTCTATTGGAACTATGGATAAGAAACTGTATATAAACTGTGGGTTTTTGAACATTGGGAGGAGAAAGATTGATCATCGCTGCTGTAACCATAAACTGCTTCAACTTGAGAACTTAAAAGACCTCAGCTTCTTTTTTGAAACTTAGAAGATCCAGTACAACTTTCCACAACACTGGCAGTTCATTAAACCCCAGTGGGTCAGGAGGCTTATGTTCAGGAGGCACTGGCAGTTCATTTAACCCCAGTGGGTCAGGAGGCTCTGGTTTAGGAGGCACTGGCAGTTCATTTAACCCAAGTGGATCAGGAGGCCTTGGTTCAAGGAGCACTGGTAAGTCACATGGCTCTGCTGGCTCTGGGAAGTCATACAGTTCTGGCGGCTCTGGGAAGTCACATGGTCCTGGCAAGTCACACGGCTCTGTCAGCCATTTGTGGGACTCAGGTGGCGGCTCTGGCCAACCAGGGAATACAGAAGGATCTGGTGCCCCTGGCCATTCAAGGAATTCGAGAGGATCTGGCGCCGCTGGCCATTCGTTGGATTTAAAATGATCTGGCACCCGTCATTCAGGGGATTCAAGAGGTTCTGGAGGCGTCAGTGGCTCTGGCAGTTCTGGTGGTGGCGGCGGCTCTGGAGGTGGCAATGGCAGCTCTGGCAGTAACAGCTCTTGCGGTGGCAGCAGCTCTGGCAGCTCAGGTGGTGGTGGCCATTCTGGTGGCTCAGGTAATGGCATTTCAAGAACAGGAACAACAGGAACTATGGCAGGAACAGACTCGGAACAGGAACCCTGCTGAAAAATCCAGCTTAAACCAGCCTAAGCTGGTTGGCTGGTTTTAGCTGGTTGACCAGCCTGGTTTTAGAGGGGTTTTGGCCATTTCCAGGCTGGTTTCCAGCCATTTCCAGCCTGGTCTTAGCTGGTCAGGCTGGGAGTTGACCAACTAAAACCAGCTTGACCAGCCAAAACCAGCTATGTCCAGCTTAAACCAGGCTGGTCAAGTTGGTTTTAGCTGGTTTAAGCTGGTCATTTTCCAGCCTGACCAGCTAAGACCAGGCTGGAAATGGCTGGAAACCAGCCTGGAAATGGCCAAAACCCCTCTAAAACCAGACTGGTCAACCAGCTAAAACCAGTCAACCAGCTTAGGCTGGTTTAAGCTGGATTTTTCAGCAGGGAAACCATCTTGTGAGCTAGTGATCATCTGGCGCTTACCATTGTGTGAGCTTGAGGGCTGCTTGTGGCCATTTTGTGAGCTGGAGGACTGGAGGCGGCCATCTTGTGAGCTGGAGGACTAGATGCGGCCATTTTGTGAGCTGGCTGTGGTCTAGGCTGGTGAACAGGAGACAGGAATACAGGTGAAGCCAGCATAATGGTGTTACTGGGTTGGGCAGTAAGCCCTGTCGCCAGTGGGTCTTGCTGTTTATCCCCCCCCCCCAAAAAAAAGAAAAAAACATTTAGGGGTCTCCTCCACCTCGCCCACGGTGAAGGGGGACCCACTAAGTTGCAGTGCCAGATCAATATAATATTTAAAGTCCAGTGAGGGTTATGCAATGGCATGTATGAATACAGTGGCTCAGAAAGTCCTCCATGGAAAAATATCATAAAGCATAACTCATCCAAAGATGTTAAATGGTGTAGTGCCTGGACCTTCTAATAAGTCCGGTACTTTAAGAATTAGCTCATAAGTTCGAATTAATTTATATTAATTCTCGGGGAATTAAATCAAAAGATTCGAACGACTGGCTCACAGTCAAAATTAGGTTACCACACTTACGTCATCTATTGGTCCACCCTAATAGAAGTAAGCAACTACCTTCATCTTTAGTAAATATATGCTTTATTATTATTTGGCCAACAATAACAATATACACGGGATTTCACAAGCAAGGTAGCAAGACCATATAGCTGAGGCAGTAACTTAAAAACACATAACAACCCCGACAAGGATCTTAAAATGAAACGCAAGTTTATTAAGCTACACACACAGTAAACTACTCTACGTAAAACAGACAAACACAAAGATGCACACACACACAGTTCTGGAATGAGTTGAATGACTGAGAATGAACAACAAAGAGTCCCAAACATCTCGCACGTGCTAAGTTCTTAGCATTGCAACCCAAGAAAACCACCAAGCAGAGAATCTGACTAGGATTTACTGTTAAACTTAATTAACACCAGCTTCAGCCAGGAGTGAAAATTTGGTTTACTTGCGTTTCGATGACCAGTCAAACTCATCAGCTGGTTGAGGGGAAGCCCGGCGATTGGTTGCAGCGCGTTGGCATGTTGGGATGTCCTTTGTTGCAAGGCAAGGCAAGGCAAGTTTATTTATATAGCACATTTCATACACAGTGGCAATTCAAAGTGCTTTACATAAACAGGAATAAAAGAGACAAGTATAAAAAATAAAAATAAAAACAGATATTAAAAAACAGATAAAAACAGACAAAAATGTGTTAAAACAGGTTGTAAAAGAGTGAAAAAGAAGAGAAAAACGTAAAAGTGCAATTTGTCGAACGTAGCACAGTGCTCATTCAGTAAAGGCACAGCTAAACAGATGTGTTTTCAGTCTGGATTTGAATGTGCCTAATGTTGGAGCACATCTGATCATTTCTGGAAGCTGATTCCAGCAGCGAGGGGCGTAGTAGCTAAAAGCCGATTCACCTTGCTTTGACTGAACTCTTGGAATTTCTAGTTTATATGATCCTAAAGATCTGAGTGATCTATTAGGCTTGTATTCAGTAAGCATATCTGTAATGTATTGAGGTCCTAGGCCATTTAGTGATTTATAGACAAGTAATAGTACTTTAAAATCTATTCTGAATGTAACTGGGAGCCAGTGTAGAGACCTGAGGACAGGGGTGAAGTGCTCTGATTTCCTGGTTCTGGTCAGAATCCTGGCCGCAGCGTTCTGGATGAGCTGCAACTGTCTGACTGTCTTTTTGGGAAGGCCCGTGAGGAGGCCGTTACAGTAATCCACCCTGCTGCTGATAAAAGCATGAACAAGTTTCTCTAAGTCTTCACTGGAAACAAAGCATCTGATTCTTGCAATGTTTTTGAGATGATAGTATGCTGATTTACTAACTGCTTTGACATGACTACTGAAACTCAGATCTAACTCCAGAGTCACACCAAGATTCTTGACCTTATTTTTTGTTTTTTGACCCTTAGTGCCAAGGTACGCATTCACCTTGAGAACCTCATCTCTGTTCCCAAACGCAATGACTTCAGTTTTCTCTTTGTTTAACTGAAGAAAGTTTTGGCACATCCAACTGTTCATTTCATCAATGCATTGGCAGAGGGTGTCAGTAGGGCTGTAGTCATTAGGCAGTAAGGCTAAGTAGATCATCAGCATAGCTGTGGTAGGAAATTTGGTTCTTTCTCATTATTTGGCTCAGAGGGAGCATATAAAGGTTGAACAGGAGAGGTGCCAGAATCGAGCCTTGTGGGACTCCACATGTCATGGGTGTCCACCTCGACCTATGGTCACCTATACTGACATAGTAACCTCTCCCTTCAAGATAAGATCTAAACCATTTGAGGACCGTCCCAGACAGCCCAACCCAATTTTCCAGCCTATCCAGAAGTATGCTGTGATCGACAGTGTCAAATGCAGCACTAAGATCGAGCATTACCAGCACTGTTAGTTTACCTGAATCTGTATTTAGGCGGATATCATTGATTATCTTTATAAGAGCGCTCTCTGTACTGTGATGTGCTCTGAAACCAGATTGAAAATTGTCTAAACACCCCTTGGAGTTTAAGAACGTGTTAACCTGGTTGAAAACAACTTTTTCAATGATTTTGCCAATGAAAGGGAGATTTGAGATTGGCCTGTAACTGCTCAATAGAGTGTTATCCAGATTGCTCTTTTTCAAGAGGGGTTTAACAACTGCAGTTTTAAGTGAATTACGAAAAGTCCCTGACAGAAGTGAAGCATTTACCACTTTTAGGAGATCCATTTCTAAACAGTTAAACACCGTTTTGAAGAATGATGTGGGGAGCCTGTCAAGACTGCAGGTTGATGTTTTCATACTTTGCACGATCTCCACTAAGATTTTACCATTAATTGCCATGAAATCAGACATAATGTCTGATTTCTTAAGTTGTTGGAGCGGGATTCTCCTTCGTCGTCTGGAGCGTGGGACTCGTTGTCCCGGTGACGGAGAGTTTGACGTCAGCAAGCAGGAAGTTTGCTGAGTGGGGATTCCTCCAGTGGCTTGCTCCTTGAATGACTTAGGAAACCAGAGTTCAGAGAAGTTGAATGACTGACCGTACTGCTTGATGAGACGGCGTCCGAGTGTTCACGGGAAGGCAGTCATACGAGCAGGACAGGGACAGACTGAGTTCATGCGAGTCGGGAACGTACACAGAAGCAGCTTGGGCTCCTGTGAACGGGGTCTCATTGCCGTGGTGATGTTACGGCGGACAGACGCAGGTCTTACGGGGTGATTCTTCCGAGAGCAATGTCCGGTGGCGTGTTGTAAAGGCGGGAAGCGTGCAACCTTCTCTGTCTGCAAAATTTTAACTCCGCTTAGAAACATGGCTGAGTTACTACAATGGGATACCTTGATGAAGTCCTCCACATACTCCTCGATAGACCGTGCTTTCTGACGCAGGTGCATGATCTTAATACCCGCTGGATTTATGTCAGGCTGAGTCTTCTGTAACCAGGTATGTGACATTGACAACAGAGGTGCGGATCCACATGCAGGTTTATTGGCAAGGTCAGGTAAGCAGTGGTCAAAACAGGAACACACAGAGGTATATGGGCAATCCAGAGTCGTAGTCATAATAGCTTCACAGATGGTCACAAGGCAGGCAGCAATACAGGATTAACAGACAGACGAGGCAAAGATCAAAACCAGGCAAAACAAGACAAAGGAAACACGTTGTAATGTCACTTACAGTAAACAAGACTCAGCCATGAGTGTCTCAAGGTGAGCTGTATATATGTGTGTGCATTCAATCATTGAGCAGCATCAGCTGTGAGAGTGCAATCAGTCAGGATCTGGAACCGGTTGTGTGTATGTGTGGTACACGACTGGGTTTTGTAGTCCATTTACCAGCATATTTGTAGTCCTATGTGTTTATGAATGTATTCCAGCGATATCTGGTGTTTTAGATCGCTGGTGATCATGACATATATATACATAACTAAAATTCTAATAAAATATTTAGCAGCACTAACCGTTTTGTGCTTTTCTTTCAGAACCTCATAGCAGCGCCTCCTTCTGTTTCGACGTTCCCATAAAGGGGTAGGGGTGTCCCAATTATCTTCAGCTTGAAGGCAGAGGGCTAAGGGAAAGGGGTGAATAGCCCTTCGAACGAAGATTTTTCAGGACCACACTTGAAACCAAGGGGTAAGAAAATTGCCCAGAATACACCAGCCACAACGGCAGAATAGTTACACCCGGAAGTAAGGAGACCCACAAATTAGTATTTTTCATTATTACGAATTTTTACAACAAACAAAAACATGTTTTAATATATTCATAACTGCGTTCGTGTTTTACGTCATGCTTTAAAAAAAACGCTAAAATAAAACCTGCTAAATTTTGCGATCTATAATCCATAATCATAACTCCTGTATAGCAGTCCCACAACATGATGACACTCGAACATCCTGTCAGAAAGTCTAGTGGCTGGGAAAGACCTTTTTGCTGCTATAATGTTAATGCTGTTTTTGGTGTGTTTACATAGATGAATATGGCCACTGTTAAATGCACTTTATTACGATCTTATTGCCACATTAGATCATTATGATAACATAATATATGCCTCTAGTGATTTCCTGAAGATAAATACCATAAAATAAAACATCTGGAATAACTACAGCAGTCGCAATCGTCTGATCTCATATGAAACAAGAGATTGTGACGACACATGATGATGTGTGCAGGTGCTGTATTGCTGTTCCAATTCTTAGGGGTACATTTTGAAGCCCTTAACCTTCACACTCGGTTTTAAGGGCCAAGGGGAAGGCAAAGGTGTACAAAAAATAGAATTGGGATTGGGCCTTAATACACATTTTTGTGTACCCAAATTTGAACCTTGACAAGAAAACTACAATATGTCAAAAACAACCTTTTCTATATCTGCCAACATAAAAGCATTATGTTCTTCATCTAGCTGGAAACGTAGCTCGCCACTCCTGAAGGAAATAAAGTAAAGAAATAAATTAAGTCACAAATCATTTATAGTGACAACTGTAAAAACTCACTGCCAAGGATGTTGCAGAACTCAAAACCAGTTCAAACCAGGCCTGGAATTTGGGGTGCCAAATTGCCTCAGTCATTTAGATCTGGCTTAAGGGCTTATGCCATCACGATAACAGTGGACCACTTCATTTAACTGTTTTGACCAATACTTTGGCTGCAGATGTTCGGGAACCCTTCAGCCAAATTCGTAAATGATTAGTCATCTAACAATGGGGTTTCAAAGGATTTTTCAGCGGGAATTGCCTCACGTGATTTTTGAATGACTCCCGGTCATGCGTTAGTCATATAGGACATCCTACCAGATGTACAAATTCATAGAGACAAAGAGATCTCTGGCAATTAATGCATACGAATGAAAGACAATCTCTGAAATGTTACAACTAAGGCAAATGTATCTTTGAATAAAATGCCATAGTTTTCCTCATACGCTGTTTATTTCAACCAACCAGGTTAATCAATGTGTTGTCTTAACCCTTATAGCAGATTAAAATGATCTGTATGTGTCTGAAATGTATGATGTTTGGTGCTGAACAAAAGCTAGTGACTTTTGCAATGCATTGGTGTAACTGAAAAACTAGTAGTACAAACAGTATTCGTCTTGTAACATTTGATGTAAGATATTTACAACTTACAAGAGATTTAACCACATGAAATCAACGTGTAGTCTGCTAATGATTGACCCTTACTACGCTGGTACAGGGCGTGGCCCCGCTTTTTATGGCAACTGCTCATTGGAAGACAGTGCCATGGGGATGGATTAATATGGGTCACTTAAAAACTCAATACAGCCGTAAAACGTTGCTTTTTGCATTAGCTGGCTTGCGCTCGCTATTGCTCTCTGCCCCCTCTCGCCTGCCCGGACACTGTGCAGACACGCGACTGAGTGACCACGAACTCTCCATGCAAACCTCTTAAGTTTCGGGGCCGCCGAAACCGCACACACTTCCGCAACGGACTCTCAGCAGAGTCCATTACCCCGGTAACCCAAGACAACCTCCACTCACGAGCGAGGAAATCCCAAAGACGTCAGAAGCAAGTCAACACCCAATCAGGAGCGACGTGCTTCCCAAGGCCAGCCCAGGAAACTCCAGTCAAGACTTCAGCAAATGCGCAAGTAACAAACAAATGTTGTCTCTTCCTGTTCTGGTGCATATTGACTTAAGCAGTTAAAGATAAGCCAAATCTCTGCGTTTGTGGTTTCTCAGGTGTGATTCTAAGATCTAGTAAGAAGTACTAGAATTAATTTGGGATGGTTGTCTACCCATTTTGCATCCTCTGAACTGCCTCTTTGTGTGTGTGTGTGTGTGTGTGTGTGTGTTTGTTTATTGCTTATTACGTAGTTAGTTTCATGTATCGTAGTGTAGCTCAATAAATCTTTGTTCTCCTTTTGTAAGAACTGTGTTCATGTTTATGTGCTTCTAAGTCATTGCCTGGAGCTGTAGATTTTGTCACCTTGCTAAAAATTAACCCAATACTGTGTTATGTTATTATCGTTGGCCACGGAAATAATATAAACAACATTGGTAAAATACGATGTCTTCTATTTGCGGGACAAATAGTAGATAAAGTGTGAAACTTTTAATCTGATTCAATCTGACTCAATTGAATCAAATCAGTGATTTTAATCTTCAAGATCTAATTCATTGAAATGAGCTAATAAATCCCTGATTGATCTTAATATGTAGGTTGATCACCTACACAACAATTGACATCAAAACATCAAAAATAATTTCCCTCACATGCAGATTTACAGATTCTGTAGTCTCAGCATTACAGGGGGTTTCAACAAGTGCTGTAGTATTAGATGGTTGTTGTGAGTTTTGGGGAATGACTGTGGATGGTATCATCACCTAGAAGAAGAAAAAAATGACAAAGACTCATAGTCACGCATAGTACATAATTTATTCCAACTGTTAACTAACATTAAATGTGCAGTGTAGAAACGTATCATTTATATTAAGACTTAAATCAACTAAACATGTCTTAAAAAAATTTAGTCCCAGATCCACTAAACAGGACAAATTAGCATGAGAACACAATGCACTGATAAAATGTAAAGTACTGGGAAATACTAGCACAATGACAAGCCCTAACATTAGTAAATTGCATTGTGAAGTTTTGTGTGCGAAAAGAGACTTGTGTTACTGTACGTTCACACCGAAAGTGATAAGAGCATCAATGTTCGCTCTAGCTGCCCTGGCAACAACTCTTGTCTGCCTTTACAGCTCTGCGACGAGAGCGTCAAAATTCGCTACATTGTATATGAAAACATCTTGTATTTAAAGCCTGCGTCTGAATGACAGTAGGTTTCAGGGGTACTTCAGGCTGGATAGAGTGCAGTTTGACAGGCTGTTCTCCAAAGTAGGACCGCAAATTGCAAGACAGAACACCAATTACAGGCTATCTATTGAGCTGGCTAAGGGCCTCGCAATTTGTCTTTGGTGAGTTAATAATTTATTTTGTTTAATTGTTAAAATTTAGTTCATTTCAGTTAAAATGTTTTTGTTATATGCCTATTTGCCTTTTAATTATAATGTTATATATATATATATATATACATATATATATATATATATATATATATATATATATATATATATATATATATATATATATATATATATATATATAAATATACAGTGAGGGAAAAAACTATTTGAACCCCAGCTGATTTTGTAAGTTTGCCCACTAACAAAGAAATTATCAGTCTATTATTTCAATGGTAGGTTTATTTGAACAATGAGAGACAACAATGGCAAAAAAAAATCCAGAAAAATCTGTTTCAAAAAGAGTTATAAATTAATTTGCATTTCCATGAAGGAAATAAGTATTTGATCCCTTTGAAAAACGTGCTTCAGTACTTGGTGGCAAAACCTTTTTTGGCAATCACAGAGGTCAGCCGTTTCTTGTAGTTGGCCACAAGGTTTGCACACATCTCAGGGGGGATTTTGGCACACTCCTCTTTGCAGATCCTCTCCAAGTCATTAATGTTTCGTGGCTGATGTTTGGCAACTCGAACCTTCAGCTTCCTCCACAGATTTTCTATGAGATTAAAGTCTGGAGACTGACTAGGCCACTTCATTACCTTATTATGCTTCTTCTTGAGCCAATCTTTTGTTGCCTTGGCTGTGTGTTTTGGATCATTGTCATGCTGGAATACCCAACCACGACCCATTTTCAATGCCCTGACTGAGGGAAGGATGTTCCCACCAAACACTTGACAGTACATGGCCCCATCCATCCTCCCTTTGATGCGGTGCAATTGTCCTGTCCCCTTGGCAGAAAAACACCCCCAAAGCATAATGTTTCCACCTCCATATTTGACGTGGGGACAGTGTTTTTGGAGTCATAGGCAGCATTCCTCCTCCTCCAAACACGGCGAGTTGAGTTGATGCCAAAGAACTCAATTTTGGTCTCATCTGACCACAACACTTTCACCCAGTCTTCCTCTGAATCAGTCAGATGTTCAGTGGCAAACTTCAAACGGGCCTGTAGATCTACTTTCTTGAGCAGGGGGACCTTGCCGGCACAGCAGGGTTTCAGTCCTTCACGGTGTAGTGTATTACCAACTGTTTTTGTGGTGACTATGGTCCCAGCTGCCTTGAGATCATTGACAAGGTCCTCCCGATTGGTTTTGGGTTGATTCCTCACTGTTCTCATTATCATTGAAACTCCACGAGGTGAGATCTTGCATGGAGCTCCAGACTGAGGGAGATTGGCGGTTAATTTATGTTTCTTCCATTTGCGAATAATTGCACCAACTGTTGTCACCTTCTCACCCAGCTGCTTGGCGATGGTCTTGTACCCCATTCCAGCCTTGTGTAGGTCCACAATCTTGTCCCTGACATCCTTGGAAAGCTCTTTGGTCTTGGCCATGGTGTAGAGTTTGGCATCTGGATTGATTGATTGCAGTGGACAGGTCTCTTTTATACAGGTAACGAGCTGAGAGGCTGCCAATGTCAGCTTGTTACCTGTATAAGATCCACCTTGGAGCTAGAGATCTTGCTGACGGATAGGGGATCAAATACTTATTTCCTTCATGGAAATGCAAATTAATTTATAACTCTTTTTGAAACGCATTTTTCTGGATTTTTTTGTCATTGTTGTCTCTCACTGTTCAAATAAACCTACCATTGAAATTATAGACTGATCATTTCTTTGTTAGTGGGCAAACTTACAAAATCAGCTGGGGTTCAAAAAGTTTTTTCCCTCACTGCATATAATATATATATATATATATATATATATATATATATATATATATATATATATATATATATATATATATATTCTCTCCAGTTGTGGACTAAGTATTAAGAAACCTTTAAAGCATAAAACAATAAATTTTAAGCATAATCAGCTACAAACATCAATTAATCTGAAGAGAAAAAAATATTAAAAGTTAATTTTGACTATTTATCTTTGTCCTTTTATAGTAATATACTTTACGTTATTATCTTTATAGAGTGGAGGAACTATGACGTCAATTTGTATGCAAAAACCCAGAAGCGTGTTAGCATTTTAGCAGTTCCGGTTCCCTCGTCCGAAAGTCAATGGGTTTTTTGAATGGGATTTCAGTTAAATCGCTTAAATAAGGTTCGTGGCGAACACAAACTCAAGATACTTTCACGTTTTGAAGACACCATGAACTATTATGATATAAAAAGTGCCAAAAATGTATTTATATTATTATTTAAAAGTGGATTTTAGTTATCACTAGAAACCATCCTTGATACAAAGTTTTCTTAAAGTTTTTTTTTTTAATATAGTATGTTAAAAGCACATTCTATAGTCATGGTGTCTATGAACACGTCGACATGTCGTCATTTACTGAGCCTTTAATTGTTCTAAATCACTTTTTTTCAGTTGAACACAAAATAAAATATTTTAGAGAATATTGGAAACCTGTAACCATTGACTTTCATAGTAAAAAATATGTTTTTCAGCTTTTTTCTAAATATCTTCTTTTGTGATCAAAAAAAGACAAAAACTCAAACTGGTTTATAACAAGTCAAGGGTTAAGATTATCTTAAGTACACGATATATATAAATATACTATAGATATATATATATATATATATATATATATACACAGTGTTGGGGAGAATACTTTGTAAATGTATTTAGTTACAGAATACAGAATACCTGCTTTAAAATGTATTTTGTAACGTATTCCGTTACTTTGCTTAATCCTGGTACTGTATTCTAAATACTTGGAATACTTCCCCTTGAAAACAGCCTTCAAGTCTATTAAATGTCACACTATGCGTTGGTAGCAATTTCTGCAAGAAAAGGGCCTCTAATGCTAAACATTATTGACTGACAGGGAAAAATAAATAAAACAATATAATTATGTTTATTGAATAATGTTTATTTATCAAAGTGTCAACAAATTCAATTTCTGTTTCTGTAATAAACATAAAAAGAGCTTGAACATAGACAGCATTACTGTCTGTAATATACAGTATATGTATATAATATGCATTTTGCTTACCCTTTGTATTTCACAGTCTGCACAGAAAAATATCAGGTATACAAGAAAAGAAAAACTTCAAAATAGTTTATGTAAAACCAAGGTAATGTAACAGGTTCTATCCAACATTTTAATTTCTATTATGAAAACTTCTCACCTAAGAACAATATTGCAAAAATTAGAAGAATGCAAAATGTGTTTGCTTTACAAAAATGTAAACATCAAAATGAACAAGTTTTGTTAAGTCAAACATATTAGCCAGTAGCCACCTATGTACAGTACCTAACTACTTATCACGGCCACCAGCGAGCTTCAACCAGAGATCGCTGGTATACAGACTCACTTTTACTTAACTACAAATCCTGCCTCACATGGACATATTCAGTCATGCCACACACACACACACACACACACACACACACACCTGCTCCAGCTGAGCGTCATCAAGACACTCTCTCTCTCACACACACACACACATTCACATTCACAGCTGCGGCTCATTTGACACTAATTATCAGGACTATATATTTCAGTTTGTGTGCCCCTCTCGTTGTCTGTTGTATTTTGCGTTACTCATATGATGTCCGGTTGTTCCTGGTTTGTTTTGCCCTGCTTTAGTTTTCCTGTTTTGTTATAGTTTTTTCATTAAATCTTAAATGCTGTGTTTGGATCCGCTCTTTGTTTTCCCCCTCTGAACCCTGCAACGGACCGTAAACCTACCTATGCTTTCCTAATCAACAGACAAGTAAAGGCGGTTGTAGCGCAGCAATAGAGACATTTCGAAGTGCTTATCTGTCATTCTGTTGCGATGAGGAGTAAAAATAAGTCCTCCCTGGCTGAAGAGTCACAGGAGCACTTGATGGCAATGTAGTGTTGTGCTTGATGAAGAGGGCTTTGAGCATACCTGCCAACACTCCCGTTTTTCCCGGGAGTCTCCCGTATTTCAGACCCATCTCCCGTATTGTTCTGTCTCCCAGAAAACTCCCGGAATTCCACCCCCCTCAGCACTTTGGCTCAGTCTGGCCTGAAACCTGGTGCATGTGCGCGTGCTCTTCAGTTTGCTCGCAACCTCCCCGATCTACAGTTCGCGCGCCCCCATCTCACCCCTCCCCGCTCTTCAGTTCGCAGCACTTTGGTACAGTCCGGCTTGTAACCTGGTGCATGTGCTCGCGCCTATGGTTTGCGCGCAACCTCCCCGCTCTACAGTTCGCGGGTTCGCGCGCCCCCATCTCCATACTCCAGTCGGGAGTGTAGCTTCTGTTTCTATGGTTTCGGCGGCAATTTAGTAATATTATTATGGGCCAGACACGTATCGCCCGAAGTATTCCAATGGTATTAGGAAAGTATCTGTATTCTAAATACCCTGTTTAAAAATAGTAACTGTAACGGAATACAGTTACTCAAGAATAGTATTCTAAATACGTACCGCCGGTACATGTATTCCGTTACTCCCCAACACTGTATATATAGTATATATATGTGTGGGGGGGTGTTTCATTCTCCTAAGGTATCAGTCATATCAGTCTCCATGCATTTAGCTTTATATATAAGCTGATGAATTTTAAAAGTCCTGCCTGGTTCTAATTGACAGAGACTTAAAGTCATCCAATATGTTTAAAAAAAATAATTGTCAATGTCCTCCTGAGGAGCAACAGTCTTCCTTGATATAGCCTCCAAAGTTGACAATTTTGACAATACTTTTCTAAATTCTGCACTGTTCCGTGCTGCTTTCTTTCTCTTTTGCACTTTCTCTTATACACTCTGACTTGTCAAGCTTGACCCTCCTGCCTGAATGCTGGACTTGATGGTCCTGCCTCACTGGTCTGGCTTTCTCTTACATTTTGTGTGTGGTGTGTGCGCTGCATTGCTGCCTCCATGTTTGCCATGGCATCATCTCTCTGCTCTGGGTTTAGGGCTTCCCCAACCACTCTTTTGCTCTTTCTTCTAGGAAGAGGTTGAGGAAGCCCATGACCCCACTGCACCACCATGGCCGCACACTGCTTGCTCCTACTCCACTCATTTTCCTCTCTGCCTCTTTCTTCCTCTCTTTTCTAAACATGTCTCTAAGAGACTTCCATCTTTTTCCGCACTCATCCGCTAGTGAAAAGACAATAAAAACTGCACAATAAATATAAACACCTCACTTCTGAATAACTTGCTTGCTAGCTACCCAGCTAACATAAGACCATCCGCCGGCGGTCCACCGGTGGGCGCCGCCCGCGGTCCAGCAGCAATTTGCTCATCGTTATTCCAGCGGCCCACCAGCGGCTTCCACCGCTTTTCCGACAGTGGTCCGCCATCGGACCGCTGGTTTTAAATAAGTATCTGCTGGCGGCCCACGGTCGGTCCACTGGTCATTTTTAAATTATTTTTTATTATTATTATTATATTAGTCTGTACAATTGTCGCCAATATTAATTTGTCCAATAATTAATTCAAGTACAAAATACTTTATCATTGTACAATTTATTGATAATACGTACCGCATGACTAAAATACCTTAAATACTTACAGTAGAATATGGTGAAATGTTTGATAAACACATTGACAAATATAACAAAATAAATATAAACTAAATACAAATATAACAGTTACACTTTAAAATAGTTTCATTAGTTAATCTTAGTTAATGGTTTAACTAATATGAAGTAAGCATGAACAATACTTGTACAGCACAATTCAAGAGTTCCCACTTAGATATGCTTAGTGTTTATTGCAGGTTTGGCATGCTGTCCCGGGAGAGAGCCTTGAGCTCGGAGATACTTGAGCCCAAGGCTCCCGCCCAGTCAATAAGCATGTAAGGGGATCCGAGATCAGGTAGGTCTCCCCGAAATGCTTGGGGATGTTGGATGGTGCCAAAAGGGGTGGGTGGGGTTGATTCTTTAAAGAGTCAAAGGCTCGAGGAACACTCCTGATGGAGATGGAGCTGGGAAGTGACAGCGCTATATATAAATATATATGTATATATGAGGGTGTAAGGAATCAGCTTTTTGGTTAAATCACATTTAAACTCTGGGGATTTGAATGTAAAGATTCTAACATGATTTACATAGAATTATTTAAAGCTTACACTTAACCTAGTCATTTGTCCAGCAAATAGAACGGTCAGTGTAAAGCAATCCTGTATTTTATTATTTTGTGGCCAACAATAACAATATAAAAACAGTATTTAATTATTTAATAAGCAAGGTAACAGTATCTGAAGCTGAGACATTAACTTATAAAGCACACAATACACCAACACGGATCTTAAAAACGAAACACTAGTTTATTGCTACTCTACAACACAACATACTAATCTACATAAAACAAACAAATGCACATACATACACACACACAAGCAGTTTGAGGAGAGTTATGACGGAGAGCGAGTAAGGATTCAACTTCTAGCATTTGCTAAGTTCTTAGCATTGCAACCTGAGAGAAACCATAAAAGCTGAGAATTTCGCTATTCTTTACTACTTAAACAATGTTTCTATCCATTGCTGAACTGGTGTGAATAATATTTGTGTTACTTGCGATTCTGATGGAATTTCGGTTTCCTCGGCTGGTCCAAAGGGAGATCCCGGCGGAGCTGATTGGTCAGCGTAGCAATTTCAGTGACGTGCTGGAATTCTGTCGTCGGTGGAGAGGAGTTTCCTTACTTTTAGGGAAGTTTGGAGTCGGTTGCTAGGGATATAGATGTTGGACGAGACGATTTCAAGTTTCAGTCTCGTGGAGTCCTTCCTGGAGTTTCGGCTCTCTGAAACTCTGTCATAACTACAGAATTCCGAATTCAGAGTTCTGATGAGTTAGCCCGATGGCTTGTTGTTGAAGTGGTTGCGCAAGCAGATCGGGGGTCAGCGGCATACCTGCCAACACTCCCGTTTTTCCCGGGAGTCTCCCGTATTTCAGACCCGTCTCCCGTATTGTTCTGTCTCCCGGTAAACTTCCGGAATTCCCCCGCCCCCCGCTCCTCAGCATTTTGGTACAGTCCGGGCTGAAACTTGGTGCTTGTGCTCAGCCTGTCGCGCGCTACAGTTCGCGCGCCCCCATCTCCCCAAACCTCTCACTCCTCCCGCTCCCCGCTCTTCAGTTTGCGCCAGTGTTGCCAACTTAGCGACAAATTTTCAAAAAAGCGACTAGCGACAAATCTAGCGACTTTTTTGTGTGTTACTGGCGATTTTTATAGACTGTCGTTTGTCCATTACTGTACCGTCCCTACTCTTCTCAACGAGCCTCCCCTGCAGCCTGAGAGCAGATCACCTCTCTGCGTACCGACGGCAAATGATTTAGAACAGGTGGCAGTTTGAAGGTATTTCCCTTGTACAGTCAACCCGATCTGCTTCTCCTTTATTTTAACAATTTAATTTGACCGTTTATTCTTGTTGCAAAATCAGAGATGTTTTAAGTGAGAGTTTCAGATCTTGTCTGAGTATATTACGTTTGAGAGATTACTGCAAATTCCCAACTCATCTATAATGATATACTGTATTCAAACAGCAATACATTTAGTTAAATTGACAAGCTTAGCCTACATAAAGCGTAGTGTGAATATAAAATACCCCATTTATTTACCATAGGCTGTTAAACAAACAGAAACTGCAGAACGCGATGACGTCAGTAATATGCAAATTAGCGTATAACGCGGGGGGGGAGTCTCCCGGAATTTACGAACCAAATGTTGGCAGGTATGGTCAGCAGGCAGTGAGTGAACGTCGCGGTTTGCTCCGTGCTGCGACGAGGCTTCTGGCAAGGCGATGTACGGCCAGCACGAGAAGAGCGACGACGGTGATGAGAGGCAAAGACCCGGCAAAAGACGACCAAGAGAGTTTCCTGGTTCAAAGTTTATAGGCTTGAGTATTGGTATGGCCTACACAGGGATTGTCCAATAAGAGAAGCTGCGGGGTGGGATCACAACCCCATTCCCTCCTCTAGGAGGTTGGGTTAGCACTTCATGTGAGAATCATGCATTACCTGCCTTTAATCGGAAGCTATTACAATAAAGATTTATAACATGGACATTTTTACTAGTGTAGTGCCTGGACCATCTAATATGTCCGGTACTTTAAGAATTAGCTCATAAGTTCGAATTAATTTATATTAATTCTCGGGGATTGAATCAAAAGATTCAAACGACTGGCTCACAGTCAAAATTAGGTTACCACACTTACGTCATCTATTGGTCCACCCTAATAGAAGTAAGCAGGTAACTTTATCTTTAGTAAATCTATGTTATATTATTACTTGGCTAAAATAACAATATAAACAGGGTTTCACATGCAAGGTAGCTAGACTATATAGCTGAGGCAGTAACTTAAAAAAACACATAAAAACTCCGACAAGGATCTTAAAATGAAACACAAGTTTATTAAGCTACACACACAGTAAACTACGTAAAACAAACAAACACAAAGATGCACACACACACAGTTCTGGAATGAGTTGAATGACTGAGAATGAACAACTAAGAGTCCCAAACGTCTTGCACGTGATAAGTTCTTAGCACGCAACCTGAGAAAATCACCAAGCAGAGAATCTGACTAGAATTTACTGTTAAACTTAATTAACACCAGCTTCAGCCAGAAATGAAAATTTGGTTTGTGTTTACTTGCGTTTCGATGACCAGTCAAGCTCATCAGCTGGTTGAGGGGAACTCCGGCGCAGCTGATTGGTTGCCGTGCGTTGGCTTGTCCTTTGTTGGAGAGGGATTCTCCTTCGGCTTCTGGAGCGTGGGACTCATTGTCCCGTTGACGGAGAGCTTGACGTCAGCAAGCGGGAAGTTCGCTGAAAGGGAATTCCTCCAATGGCTTGCTCCTTGGCGGAATGACGAGACTTGGAAAAATCAGAGTTCAGAGAAGTTGAATGACTGACCGTACTGCTTGATGAGATGCCGTCCGCGTGTTCACGGGAAAGCAGTTATACGAGCAGGACAGGGTCAGACTGAGATCATGCGAGTTGTGAACGTACACAGAAGCAGCGTGGGCTCCTGTGAACGGGGTCTCGTTGCCGTGGTAATGTTACGGCGGACAGATGCAGGTCTTACGGGGTGATTCTTCTGAGAGCAATGTCCGGCGGCGTGTTGTAAAGGCGAAAAGCGTGCAACGCAAAGGTTGTGTGTAGAAACCTCTGGTGAAAACCAAGCGAAAGCCATAGAGTTTGCAAGTTGGGGGTTTTTATAGTGGGCAGGACTTAAGCCAGCCTACTCCATGACTGACCAATAGCTGTGGCTACTGAGCGAGGCCATACCTCTCTTCTCCCTGGTTGTTCACTCCCAGGGAGGGTGAATCTGTGGTCACGCGTTGGAAATAAAAGTTAATTTACTGTTATCAAAAACTCAATGAAACTCTGTAATTAACTACTATTTGCAGATACTGTTTTATCATTTTCACCAATGTTTCCTGAGTTCTTAGATCTACATTTTGACATCAAACACCATAGGCCTTTATCAAATACAGTTAATTACGTGCGTGCCACACGCTGCATTGTTTTAATTACATGCAACAATATGGTAAAAACACTTGCTTACATACATAGTAAAAATTATTAGCAATAAAACATTAAAGCAAAACACACTTTTAAATGTGAAACGCCCGAAAATCGCGTGGGCCTTTGTTCAGAGAATAATACTGGGTTCTTTACCTCTAGTCTCTCTGGAGGAAGGGGGGGGGGGGGATGCTGCACATATAGAGACAGACAAATGCCTCTGTCTTCCATTGGGTTTGTCTCTGTCTTCCATTGGGTTTGTGATTTGATTATCACAGTCATGTGGATCGCGAATGGCCAGAATTTCCTGATGGGCCATTACTTAGTAACTGGGGCGACAACACGTTCTTTGTTTTAAAAGGGGAAGAAGAGTGTGTATTGGAATTAAGCTTTGGGCGACACTTAATTAAGAAGGAGACGAGGGGGAGCAAGAGAGTCTTCTTTGACTGCAAAATTTTAACTCCGCTTAAAAACATGGCTGAGTTACTACACTAGTATGGTTTCTTCATATAAACCAATTCATTTAAAATGTTTCAAGCTTTCAATGAACACTAAATATGATATGTTTCAGAAACATTCTGTAAATTTCATGCAGCAGTAAAGGCTGTAACTCATTACCTATCCATACCGGTTACGTTAAACACATGGAACATGTACACACAAAAACCTACAGAAACATAAAACAAACATACATTACTCAAATAAACACAGTTTAATTGAAAGTCTGTTTAAACTCTGGACATTTCTGATTGCTTCTGTGGCTGCCTGAGATGTGTATTCCTTCACAGACGCCATTTGCAGGCGTGAAGCAACGGGTTTGTTGAGCTCTCTCAAAAAACGGTTTGGGGGAGTCTTTGAGTGTAACCTCTTCATTGTTTTAAGATGTAGACTTAATTAGGACAAATGGCAAGTGGTTGTTGTGGATTTTCCTTTTGCTGAGTGCCTGTGGGTAGCTTTGAAATTGAAATTAAACTCAGACATGTAGGTACCGCTCAATCTTTTAAGAATAATGTGGTGCGTGATTTGTTCAGTTCTGGAAAGATCTGTTGACTCCCCACAAGTGTGTGTATATATATATATATATATATATATATATATATATATATATATATATATATATATATATATATATATATATATATAAAATGGGGTAATTAAGGTCTGGAGGGGCAATTAGGAGACTTCTGAGAGTCGAATTGGGGTTAAACTCCTGTGGGAGTTAGGGCAGCAAATCTTGTTTTTGCCGTCCCCAACAAAAATCGTGAAGTGGGATTTGGGCGGTTGAGATTCTTGTTGGAGGGTGAGTGGCAAGTTTGGCGCGGACTCCTGCAGGAGTCAATGCTCGAGGAACATTCTTGCTGGAGATAGAGCGGGGAGTGACAGCGCTCTATATAAATATACGCATATCTATAAACATGAGTCCATAGATATATATATACTGTATATACAAAAATAAGGTCAAGAATCTTGGTGTGACTCTGGAGTCAGATCTGAGTTTCAAAAGTCATGTTAAAGCAGTTACTAAATCAGCATACTATCATCTCAAAAACATTGCAAAAATCAGATGCTTTGTTTCCAGTGAAGACTTAAGAGAAACTTGTTCATGCTTTTATCAGCAGCAGGGTGGATTACTGTAACGGCCTCCTCACGGGCCTTCCCAAAAAGACAGTCAGACAGTTGCAACTCATCCAGAACGCTGCGGCCAGGATTCTGACCAGAACCAGAAAATCAGAGCACATCACACCTGTCCTCAGGTCTCTACACTGGCTCCCAGTTACATTCAGAATAGATTTTAAAGTATTATTACTTGTCTATAAATCACTAAATGGCCTAGGATCTCAATACATTACAGATATGCTCCCTGAATACAAACCTAGAAGAACACTCAGATCTCTAGGATCATATAAACTAGAAATTCCAAGAGTTCAGTCAAAGCAGGGTGAATCGGCTTTCAGCTACTACGCCCCTCGCTGCTGGAATCAACTCCCAGAAATGATCAGATGTGCTCCAACATTAGGCACATTCAAATCCAGACTGAAAACACATTTGTTTAGCTGTGCCTTTACTGAATGAGCACTGTGCTACGTCCGACAGATCGCACTATTATGTTTTTCTCTTCTTTTTCATTCTTTTACAACCTGTTTTAACATATTCTTATCTGTTTTTATTTAATTTTTTTTCTTACACTTGTTTTTTTATTCCTGTTTATGTAAAGCACTTTGAATTGCCACTGTGTATGAAATGTGCTATAAAAAAACTTGCCTTGCCTTGCCTTGTATATATAATGAGTTTCAGTGGCCTGGGGGGGGGGGGGGGGGGGGGGGGGGGGGGGGAAGGTCTGGGAAAAGAGGATTTGGACGGTGAAGACTCTTGTTAGAGGGTGACGGGCAGGGACAATGGGGACTTGGAGGACTCTCCAGTTAGCTGTGTGGCAGGGGGAGAAGGCTGAGTATTACTCAATCTGGAAGGAAGTACAAGAAGAGAAGGTAGCTGGGTCGTGCCCTCGCCCTTCAGTAGTTTACGGCGGGCGAGGGTCATCTGGGTTTCTTTGGAGTGCCTTTGGCTAAGACGTATGTACGTCTTGAAGGCATCAGACGACCACCTTCCCAGGGTCTGGATTTGTTGTTGTGAAAGCTTTGTTTGTTTCAGAATAGGGGCAACCACCACAGAAGCACAGAGTATATACAGGAATCAGAGAGTGAGTTTCAATACATTTAATACCTTATTCAATGATCTTTCCATACATTTTAAGACCTTATAACCACTTTATTCAGAACAATGGCAGGATTTAAAGTGTAATTACTGAATTTAATCAAACCTAAAACATTCATACACAGAATAAATATCTAATAAACTTAGCTATTTCAGAAGTTGGCACCTAAAGAGCTACATAAATAATGATGTTGCCTTGAATACTGCAGTAAATAAAGCAGCATGATGTCAAATCTAGTAGAATTACACTGACTGATTTCATAAACCACACAGCATCCTGATATTCACAATTTAATTCAAACTTTAACATACAACGATACCTTGCACAATCAAAAATGATATAAATTTAATGCCTTGCAAAAGCATCTAAGACTTTCTAATACTTTTAAGGGCTCCAAACTTCTCTACATTGATTGATCAACTCTTAATACTCTCCTAGACACCCTGTGAAAGAGAGCCTGAGAGGTGGAGAATTGCTTTGAGGTGTCTCTGAATCAGAATCGTGTTACTGGGCAGTTTGTATCATCTATAAATAAGGAGGGGAAAGGGGGGGGGGGGTGAGCAGAGGGAGATTAAGGCTCGGCTGAGCAAAGGTGCAATGGGTGAGTGTAGCTCGGCAGGGCGTCTCTGCTGTTGCAGAGGTTCAGTGGTTGTCAGTATTGGAGAGTTATGAATGCTCTCTCAGGAATGTAAAATATTGTCAGTGATGATATGTAGAGATGAGAGTAAATACGGGCTCAGCTTGAGTGTCACTGCTGTTGCAGTAGTGCTATGGGTGAGTGCAGCAGCAGAGACGTTCAGCCGAGCTACAGAGGTGCAGTGGGTCAGTATTAGGGCTGGACGATATGGCAAAAATTTATATCACGATATATTTTTTTATTTCCGTCGATACGATATAATTCCGATATCGATATGGACAATATTAAAAAGAAAGGAAAAACTCCCAAGAACGCACACAATGGATGTCTGTACCTACAAATGTCTGCAAAGTGAATTTGCAAAGTCGATAATACCTCCAGACTCTTATAACTTTTTTTTAAATAAAAACAGTACAAAAAAATTTGTTCACTTTTTATTTGTATTTAGCCTATACAAACAAGAAATGTGAAATAAACTATCATATAAATAAAGCTCAAAAATTCATAAAAAATATGCAAAATAGTTTTATAGAAAAATAAGTTTTGTAGTATAACCAGCAGGACAGCAGTGATGTGTGAACTGAATTCGGTGAGAGTACAGTAATTTACAGTACAGTTATTGAATATTTTTCATAATAAAAATTCATAACAAATATGCAAAATAGTTTTTCGGAAAAATAAGTGTTGTAGTCTTACCAGCAGGACAGCAGTGATGTGTGATCTGAGTTTGATGGCAGTATAATGAGTTAGAGGGAAGTTATTGACAGCTTTTGTAGTATTGGTTTTTGCGTTTTGCTCTTTGTAGACGGTCCCTAAGGATCGGCATCTTTGCCGCCTGCGCATAGAGATCAATATAATGCGTCCAGCGCGTAGGAAAGCTCATTTTTAGGAAAATACGGTTGTAGGTGGTTGTATACATTACGACAGTTGAAAAAATGTGCTATTTGTGTAGGAACAATGTTTCGGTCATGAGTTATTGATCCGGAAAAGACGAATCTGCGAATCTGTTGCTAACTTTACTGAACTGAACCACTTCTACACCACTGCATTAGTCTTTCCTTTCTTATCAACTATTTCGTCTGCATTCTTACTTGTGGAAGCTTGTTCTTCGCATATGTATTCAGAGCACTCATTTTGTAGCTAAAACTTTCTGCGGCGCAGCTTAAACCAACTGCTGTGCTGAGCGCTGGCAGCGTGTCTGTGTTGTTCGTCATCACGTAAGTGAGATCAGATCACGCTCTTTCTGACGGCTGAGCACTGAACGTCATTCAGTGACAAGTGATACATGTATAAGATCTTATATAAATAATAATATATATATTTATATATATGCAAATTTATATCGAAATATCGGAAATGGGTTCAAAAATCATATCATCGTTATTGAAAAAAATTCTATCGCGATATATATTGATATCGAATTATTGTCCAGCCCTAGTCAGTATGGAGGCAATGTGTGATCCAGCAGAAGCATTTACTGCTGTATTAGTGCTGGGGAGTGTGACGATAGTGGTATTGGAAATGTAAATGTATATGAGCTTGTTTAGAGCGTTGCTGCTGCAGCAATTGAAAATCAGGGTGACCCCTAAATGGGTCAGAGCTGTGGTGAATGAGAGAGAATGGAAGTATGGGATAGTTGAGAGTTTGGAGAGAAAAAAAATAAATAAATAAACAAATACAAAATAAAAGAAGAAAAAGAAAGAGCTCCTATGTTAATAAGAGGGGCAATAGGGGGAAATGCCAGGATAGTTCTTACGCCTAGGAATGCATGTGGGTGGAAGTCTGCTGGAGAGGATCAGTTGGGCTTCCCTGAGGTGATATTGTTCTCTTGTGGTGTAATAATAATGCTGGGGGGGGGGGTTGAAATGGGTGTGTGGGGTAGGGGATGTCAAAAATGTATATAGGATGTCGTTTGCATAATTGATCTGTTTTGCTTTGCAGGATAAAAAAACTATCTTTCTTTAATACGCAAAGTTAGATCAGCTATGGTGGGGTGGAATGTGGGATGAAAATGTGATGTTAGTTCAGAACATCTCAAAAACCAAAAGGCTAGTGTGAACACGGCATCAAGGCTGTGGGCTGTATAAGTGGAAATGTATTTGGAATGTATGTGGTGTGTAATAGGTTGGATGAGGGTCTGCTTCTGTAGCTGTTTGTCTTGAACTCTGAAATGAGAAAGCAAGAGAACCCCCCAGGATGGCGGATGGCGAGCTGAGGATATGGGGCGTGGCTTGGCTGATGGTCCTTTAAGTACCACTTGTAGGCTTAGCGGGTGAAGTGATTGTGGAGAGGAGTTTAACCCCTTAGTGATATAGAATTTTTTTAAATGCCAATGTATCCAACACAGTCAATGTATAAAACGTTCCTCCTCCCATTCATAGCAGTCAAACGGAAAGTTTGTTTCTTTGCAGCTTTTACACCCAACAGACTTCCCATTATAAACTTGCATATGACACTTTGTGTGTAATGACATGGGAGTCACTATGGTGTGTTACAATTGGACTTCTATGCTTGCAATTTTTTTTTTATGTATATACAAATAAATAAACATTATTATTAATAATAATAATAATAAAAAAATTATAAATATAGCAACTGCCAATATCAACCCTTGAACTTAAAGACGATGTCACCACTTGGTAAACTGTATGAATGGAATGTTTGTTATAGGATTTACTTTAAATAGTGATTAAATAACATTGCGTTTGTAAGAAATCAATCTACGTTAAAAGATCGATTAGGAATTATCAGCTCATATCAATGACTCGGATCTTGAAGATTCAAATCATTGATTCGACTCAATTGAGTCGGATAGAATCAGACCAAAGATTCAAACTTTATCTGAAGTTTGTCCCGCAAATAGAGACATCACATTTCACCAATCTTGTCTATATTATTTCCGTGGCCAACAGTAATAACATAACACAGAATATGGTTACCTTTTCAGCAAGGGAACACGATCTACAGCTTGAGGCAAAGACTTAGAAGCACATAAACAAGAACACAGTTCTTACAAAGGAGAACAAAGATTTATTGAGCTACACTATTCGATACACGAGGCTAATCTACGTAATAATCAAAACAACAAACAAACAAACAAAGGCACACACACGTTCACACACACACACACACACACACACACACACACACACACACACACAGGCAGTTCAGAGGATGCAAAATGAGTTGACAGTCCCGAATTATCTAGTATTTCGTACTAGATCTTAGAATCACATAAGAAACCACAAAAGCAGAGAATTGACTAATCTTTAACTGCTTAAAATCATATGCACCAGATCAGAAAGAGGCAATGGTTGTTGTGTTACTTGCGAGTTTGTTGAAGTCTTCTTGATTCGAGTTTCCCTCGCCGGGCTGGAGTGAGGAAACACGTGGTGCTCAAGTGTGGCTTCTCTGTGAAGTCGCTGGGACTCACTCCGGCGTGAGTGGAGCTCTTTGTCCTGGGTTACCGTGGTAACGAACTCCGTAGAGAGTCAGTTCGCGGAAGTTTCAACGGTCCGAAACTTAAGAGGTTTGGATGAAGAGTTTGTGGTGACACGATCGCGTGGCAGGCAACCGGGGGCGAATGCGACAGCGGGCGTAAAACGGCTTGAAGCTAAAGGCGCAGATTCAGGGTTGCAGTGAGTTTTAAAGGAACACGTATTGATCCATCCCTCTAAGACTGTCACCCAATGACCAACTAGATGAAGGGCGGGTCCACGCCCCGTACCAGTGTAATCAGGTTTAATCATTAACCACTGCAAGAGACTTCACGTAGTAAAATCTCTGGTAAGATTGTAACTATCTGACATCAAATGTTACAAGAGGAATATGGTTCGTATTACAAAATTCTCCTTTTCACCAATGTATTACAAATTAAGAGAGGTTTTGTTTAAATACAAACATGAAGCATTTCAGACACATACAGATCATTTTAGCCTGTTTTAGGGGTAAAACCACACATTATGAACCTGGTTGGTTGGAATAAACACAGCACATCAGTACCTATAAATGTCATTCAAAATATCAAATTTTGCCTTGGTTATAAAATTTATAAGAATTGTCTTAAGTCTTTCATTAATTTCTAGAGATCTCTTTGTCAGTAAATTCTGTCCATCTGGCTGAAATTAGAATGTCTCGTGAGGAAACACATGGCCCCCAGATCTCATGATCTGGTCATCCAAAAGTCTTGTGATGGAGGTAATTTAAAAGCCCCCTTTGTCTTGGACGGTTTACGATTAACCAAAATTGCGGCCGCATCGCTGTCCATCCGTACCCAGGGTAGTGGGGGAAGAGAGAATGAACAGGCCCTCCTGTTATCCTACTGTTAGAAGCCCTGGAGCGAATGAAGCAATTTGCGCTCAAAATTCCAAGCCTGATTCGAACTGGTTTTGATCCGCGAGTCCCTTCACGTTGGAATCTTAACATGATTAGAAATCGCAAGCATATCTAACTCAATTCATTCATGAAGTCTTTGCAAACATATGTGAACTGTCAAGAAAGAAGGGCGGGACCATCTCAAGCTGTGGGAAGCTCCTTGAATGGTGACACTTCTCCTTCAGCTATTGGCTCAATTGAGTGTCAATCAAAGGTTCAAGAAGTCACAGCACGCTTCAGTGCTAGTTTGGATGATAACAGAGCCATACCATGGATAATAATCAACGTATACATACACTGTGGACTAATGTTTTATGGATGAGATTGCCTGGATCCTTGCAATCAAATTACTTAAGCTGTTAGAATGTTATGGATCAGTGGACAATCGGGAGGTTTGAGAGGTGAGTTCTTGGTTGAATCAATGTAGTCTCTTTTTTCAAAAGATTTATAAAGGTCTAGTCTTTGTTGGGAAGTCCTAGTTTTTTGCTAGGCTTCCCCTTGAGCATGGGCGATATGGCCTAAAATCCATATTGCGATATACATTGCAGCCTCTTGCGATAACGATATATATTGCGATATATAAATTATAATAGAACCATTTCAGAACAGGTTACAGAGACCCTTAGGAAAGCCAAACTGCTATTTTATTTAGGAAATAAAGAAACGTTGCATGTCATTTTGAGAACATTTATTGTGCAAAAGCAAAACTGTAATTAAACAACACAATGTTGCAGATAAATAAACTAAATGTAGTGCCTTTTAGAAAGAAAGACTTTTCTTTTAAGTCCTTGGTTCCTAAATGCCAAGTTGCAGAGAACAAAAAAACTGGTGTTTAGTTAAGGAACTTACACTGTACTGAAAATACTTCCAGTATTAAATTAGTCAAATAAAATTGTGTATTGCAGATACTTTAAATAAAAACATATTTCTAACCTGCAGCCCAAGGTAACACATTTGATTTTAAACATTTTGTTCTCCTAATGAAATTAAAACTGGTGTCTTGATCTGCTCTTTCTCTCTCTCTCCCTCTCTCTCTCTGTCTGCTGTGTTGGTGCTGCAGAGAGATTGAGACGCACCAGATAAAGTTTGCTTATAAAGTAATGCAAAAATGAATACAATTAATATCGAAAGCGAAAGCAGATTCATGGACATGTCCGGGGAAAATGTATTGTAATGAGCTGGATCAGTCTATTTAGTCTTCGCGCTCTTCTGTATCCAGCGCGTCTCTGTGGGTCTGCATGCAGAGCATGCGAGTCTGTGGCAGAGTGTTCTCAGTTTCTCGTGAACACAGAACCGGGCCGCCCCAATAATATATCGGCCGCCAGGTAAAATCTGTGTGGGAAGCGCTGTGTGGGAATCTGTGTGACAAGCCACGACATGCCATGCATGAGTCTCGCAAGTTGTGCGACACGTCGCCATTCGGTGCCATGCGTTGCTTAGTGCTGTTGTTGAGAGCTTAGCATGTGCTACAGTCACAATAGATTTCCAACGTAATACACCATAAGTTAGTGTGAAGAGCATGTTGTTTTACAGCCGACTGAATTAAGTTATCAATCGAGCTTATTATTTTTTGTCGTTTATTTAAGATGATGCGTTGCAGCCGGCTGCAGCTCGTTGCTCTTAATTTCGCGGGTAGTTTGCGTCATCAAACATGCATTATCGCGATAGTGCAATAGAATTAGAATCTCTATCGTAGGCCAATTTTGTATCGTTTATATCGCATATCGTTTATATCGCCCATTACTACATGATATGTACATTACCGCTAGTGGATTGCTAGGAAGCAGTGAGAGTTCAGCTTCATTGCAATGGCTTGAATCGCCGGCATCTTGAAAGTTTAGGTGAAGTTGTGGACGGTGATCTTGCTGAAGATCTGGGTTGAAAGCATGGCAGATGCGTTTTGTGAGGGTGTTTGAAGTGAATGAAAAAGGAGATTATATTGACCGCGTTAGGGTTAGATAGTGGAAAGCAAGCTGGTGTCTTTGCGGGACCTCTGGCTCGCTTGTCATCCTGGTGAGGCTGGATAGTGCTAAGCTGCGGCTGAAGTCGCAGGAAGAGCGGTGCTGACTGAAGTTGTAGTTGTTTGTTGGTTGGTTGGTTCTTCCATCTTGATAGCTAAATGGTGCAATGCTGTAGGAGCTTTTTGGATCTGGAGCGTTTGTAGCGGGAAGCATTCTTCCAAAATGCAGTAGGGAGAAATCGATCCATTTATATTAAGCTTGGATCACTCTGATTGGATTATTACTGATTACAGATGAGCAGCCAGACGTGCTCAATCATAGCACATTCTTTTGCAGTGTTCAGAAACCTATGGGTGACATCACGGATACTACGTCCATATCTTTTACAGTCTATGATCTATACACGCGCTAGAGAAGCCCTTCTGCTTCAATTTGATCACTTTCCTTTTCAAATAATTCTGTTTTCATCCACAGTTAACTTGAGTTCTTTAATTTCAGAACTATCCCAGTCAACAAATTTCCTTTGGCCCTGATCTGGCCCAGGTCAACAGCTAAGATGTGGCCCAGATCAGTTAGTGTTCCCCGGCCCAGAACTGGCCCACATCCTTTTAGCCAGAACTGAACCAAAGTAGTGCCACAACTCCACCAAGCTTGAGCCAAGTAATACTTTTTATGTGGCCCAGATATGGGCCTTGTATTCAAGATTAGTAAGGCTGAGCTCTGTGGCCCTTATGTGGCTGACCACATACTGTATATTAACTGAGAAAATCACAAAACAAATATTAAAATCAAATAGTTTAATCTTTAATCAATGCAAATTACATTCAGATAAAGCAATTACTAAACAAAATGTGGACAAAAAAAAGAGTTAGAAAACATTTTAACAACAAACAGAACAATACAAAATAGAAATAAAAATAGAAATGATTGTTAAAAATAAATGTTATATATTTGATGCAAAGATGATATATACATACATAAATACATAAAAATGTACATAGGTTTAAAAAATATATATATATATATATATATATTGGTCGAAAGTTTGGGGTCAGTATGATTGTTAAATGTTTTAAAATAAGTTTTTCCTGCTCACCAAGGCTGCATTTATTTCATTAAATACAAATTGTGAAATGTTATTGCACTATAAAATAACTTCTAAAGTAGTTTATAATTTAAATGAATCCTTTATTCCAGTGATTTTAATGATAAATTTTTAGCTTTATTTTTCTAGTCCTCAGTTACATGATCCTTTAGAAATCATTCTAATATTAATTATTATTATTGTTATTATTATTATTATTATTATTATTAATAATGGTAGTAATAGTAATAAAAGCAGTAATGACTGGAGTAATCATTTCATTTGAAACTACATACAATAAGAAAACAGTTATTTACAATTTGAATAAATATTTAACAGTTTAAGATTTTCTTTTTTATGTTTAATAAATGCTGCCTTGAACAGAATAATTTTATTTAAAAAAAACACGAAAAAAAAAAAAAACTGACCCCAAACTTTTGACTGGTAGTGTATATAAATATACAGTGTTGGGTAGGTTACTTTAAAAAGTAATAGATTACAGAGGTAAAAAGTAAATAGATTAGTAATAGATTACTTTGTGTAAAAATTAGATTACTAATTACTTTACTTTGAAGTTACTTTTAAAACATAAAATATACCTATAAAAATACAGAATAAACTGCAGCTCTTTCTGTAATTTAATATTCACTGAAAAACATTACAATGGGTTGATCACAGCAGCTTGACATATTCTCAAGACATAAAGAGTTTACTCAAAACTTTAAATTCTCTCATCATTCACTTGCTCCAAACCTGTTTGTCTTTTTTTTTTTTTTTAAACACAAAAGAAGACATTTAGAAGAAAACTGGATACCTGTAACCATTGACATCCATAGTATGCAAAAGCACTGCAGTGTTTGAGTGTTCTGTGTTTGTTTGAGATAATTAGTCTACAGAAATGTATATTCCATATGTATATTCCAAGATGCAATATGTAAACGGCCCCATAAGCAGCTACACTTCTCTTCACATTCAGAAGATACCTTCACTCCCGATCCTGCATAAAAGTCCAATTTAGCCTGTTTAGGCTGAGTTGGGCTGCCGTGTTTCTGGGTGCCGGTGTCCTCCTTGGTGACGAGTTTTGTCTTAGAATGCTTTCTGTTCAAGTGCTTGAACAAGTTGCTGGTCGAGTTAAAAGCAGTCAAAAATTCTTCATAGACTGGACATAGACTGCATTTCACAGAAATATTTTTTGTTTTACGCTCAATGAGGGAAGTGAGGGGATTCTATCTGACAGCACCTGCAGTGAAGAATTTAAGGGTGCTTTCACACCTAGACTTTTGTTCCGGAACGTGGCGCGTTTGCCCAGTTAGCGCGGTTCGTTTGGCATATGTGAACAGGGCAATCGCGCTCGGAATCGCGCCAAAGCAATCGCTCCGAGACCGCCTGAATGAGGTGGTCTCGGCTAGATTGAAACGAACCCTGGAGCGGATCGATTGTAGTGAGAAAGCGATACGATCCGAGCCCGGTTATATCACAGTGTTTTATGGATATGTAATAGGCTTATGGCTATATGAAGAGAGAATTATGAGTAGATTATATGAGTCATTCCAGACATCCCAAGTCTCCCGGAAGTTCCGGGAGTATCCCGCAAATGCACAGAGACTCCCGGATGCCCGCAAACGAGTAAACGCAAATACGTCGCGCACCCTTCTCATCACCCCTCCCCTCCTCGCTCTTCAGACATGTCGCGCGCACGCTGTCAAACACCACCAAACCACCCCCGACAGCTGAGCGGGACTCTTGCTAAATAAACCACGAAACTCTGACCAATGTGAGGAGAGTTTACTCACACGTGACTTGTTTTAGCTATTTTGGTCCGTTTAGAAACTTTGCAGTGTGAAAGCGAACCGCGCCAACAACAAAGAGCAACAATGTAACAATTTTAATCCCTGTTTCGGAACAACTGAATCGATTCACTGGTGTGAAAGCACCCTAAATAATATGATCAGAAATACAGTCTGCAGGTACAGCTGCAAAATTACAATACAAATTAAAATGCTAAACTGTGTGGTGAAACCAAATACATGTAATCTGTTACATTTTTAAATATTCATTCAAATATTATATATTTTCAAATACTGACCATTTTCAAACTCCTTGTTTTTTACAGATTACACATTATTTAAACAATTGCAATACATTGTTAATGATAAATATCCCAGTTAAGTTTAAAATCTGTTTAAAAATTTCTGCAAATCTAAAGTGTTCCAGCTTTGTGAACATTAACACAAGCACTAGTTACTAGGTCATTATCTTCTGGCCTGCACTTGACTTAAATTTTCAGCCCACATTGCCTACAGATTTTTAAAATAAAGTGGCAGGGTTTTTATATTTGGACTAGAAACAAGGACAAAATAAGAAAGGCATTTTATAGTGTATTGACTAAATTAAATGATAAATAAAATACATAAATAAATTTTAAAAATCCCAATTTGCCAAACACTTATGTTGCCTGTTTCGCATTAGCACTGTTATAGCTGAATATGTAATAAAGTTCACAAAGTTCCAAACCTTTATGAGTCTCTTTCCTTAGCTAAACACAAAAGATGATATTTTGAAGAAAGCTGAAAACCTGTAACCATTGACTTACATAGTAGGAAAAACAAATACTACTGAAGTCAATTGTCACAGGTTTTCAGGTTTCTTCAAAATAAAATATTTTTGATATCAAATGACCATTAGACAACAAAAATTCAAACATTTATAAATGTTTGTTGTTGAGTTTCGGCTTTATATTGTACAAACGTTATACCCATACTGTTAATTTATTTTACAATTATAGGACATTTTTTTCTATCGGCTTCCACTATCATGTTAGGCCTAATGGGATCACTTTTATTTTAAACCTTACTAAACCACAGTGAAGCGTGACTGAACATTTACACAAATTGATATTTATCTATAATAAATAAACCGTATTCTGTCATAATTGGAAATTGGTAATAACTTTAATGCTAACGTTAATTTAAACAGCAAACAGTTGGAGCACTGTTTTGTAAACGCCACGTTTAAAGAGTAAAATACTATTTAACTCGACGCATTTCTTAATTAAATGAATAACTAACCACACAATGAGTTCTAACTTTTATATTTATTATTGAATATTTAAGCAAACTCACTTTAAATGCCAAATTATCACTTACCTGAAGCAAATGACAGGGGGGGAGAATGTCAAACTCGCACAGAAGTCTTGGCAACTGAAGTGTGGCTTGGCAGATGTCTGCTAACGATACACCTGTGTTCAGTTTCGTGTGTTTTCCAAATGCAATCCTAAAGTCAGCCAGTAGTCGATGTTTACCGATGTCCCTGCTGAAAAATCCAGCTTAAACCAGCCTAAGCTGGTTGGCTGGTTTTAGCTGGTCAACCAGCCTGGTTTTAGAGGGGTTTTGGCCATTTCCAGGCTGGTTTCCAGCCATTTCCAGCCTGGTCTTAGCTGGTCAGGCTGGGAGTTGACCAGCTAAAACCAGCTTGACCAGCCAAAACTAGCTATGTCCAGCTTAAACCAGGCTGGTCAAGCTGGTTTTAGCTGGTTTAAGCTGGTCATTTTCCAGCCTGACCAGCTAAGACCAGGCTGGAAATAGCTGGAAACCAGCCTGGAAATGGCCAAAACCCCTCTAAAACCAGGCTGGTTGACCAGCTAAAACCAGCCAACCAGCTTAGGCTGGTTTAAGCTGGATTTTTCAGCAGGGGTCAGCCATAGCTGAGCCTCACTAGGATCTTATGTGTTTTTTGTTATCTGGCCCACATACTGCAAAAGGAGCTGTGAACCAGAAGAACATTCCCGCCTATTCTGAATGTATGGCAAAACATATATGGTAATAATCTGGCCCATATCTGTTCAGCCATGCCATACCTACGCCACATGTGCCAGCTATCACCCACATTTGGCCCAAATGTTCTTGCTATCTGGGATATTTTATAATACCAATGTAGGGGATCAACCTACGTATTAAGATCAATCAGGAATTTATTAGCTTGTATCAATGAATCGGATCTTGAAGATTTGAATCATTGATTCGACTCAATTGAGTCAGGTTGAATCAGATTAAAAGGTTCACACTTTATCTACCATTTATCCCGCAAATAGAAGACATCGTATTTTACCAATCTCTTTTATATTACTTCAGTGGCCAATGATAATAACAACGCAGTATTGGGTTAAATTTTAGCAAGGTAACAAAATCTACAGCTCGTAAACAAGAACACAGTTCTTACAAAAGGAGAACAAAGATTTATTGAGCTACACTACGATACAAGAAACTAACTACGTAATAAGCAAACAACAAACAAACGCACACACATTCACACAGAGGCAGTTCAGAGGATGCAAAATGAGTAGACAAATTAATTCAAGTACTTTTTACTAGATCTTAGAATCACCTGAGAAACCACAAAAGCAGAGATTTGGCTTATCCTTAACTGCGAGAGTAGAGGTTGTCTTTTGAGTTACCGGTGTAACAGACTGTTGAGAGTCGGTTTGCGAAAGTTCTTGTGGTTTTGGCGGTCCTGAAACTTAAGAGGTTGCATGGAAAGTTTGTGGTGACCCAATCGCGTGGCGGCATGGTGTCCGGGCAGGCGAGAGGGGGCAGAGAGTAACAGCGAGCCCGAGCCAGCTAATGCAAAAAGCAACATTTTACGGCTGCAGTGAGTTAAGTGACCTGATTTGGTCCAAATCAAATCACTTTTATTGTCACATCATCAGCAGCACGTGTGCTATGATGAGTGAAAAGCTTAGGTGCTGGCTTCAGACAGTGCAAAATACAGACAGTGTACATACAACGACAGTGCAAAACACAGACAGTGCAAAATACAGACAGTGCTATAAACAACAACATACTCACAAAAACAAGACAATGTATTGGCAGTATTGTTTTAAGTATGGATTTGTTAAAGTGCAATGCATGCTACATCTTGGTGGTGTGCAGTGCGGGGTATGGAAGAGTTTGTGTGGGGTGTGTTAAGTGTTCATCAGCCTGATAGTCTTAGGGAAGAAACTTTCCTTCAGTCGGCTGGTGGGTGACCGGATGCTGCGGAACTGTCTGCCTGAGGGTAGCAGAGAGAAAAGTCTATGGCTTGGGTGGCTGGAGTCGTTGATGATTCTCTTGGCTTTCCTCATGCACCTCCTGTTATAGATGTCCTGGAGGGAGGGAAGCTCACCTCCTACTACGGGTCCAGCAGTTTGCACGATCCTATGTAGACCTTTGCGATTGCTGCTGGTGCTGTTTCCGTACCAGGTGGTGATGCAGCCAGTCAGGATGCTCTCCACAGTGCAGGTGTAGAATGAGCGGAGGATGTGGGGGCTCATTCCAAACCTCCTGAGACGCCTGAGGAAGAAGAGGCGTTGTTGTGCCTTCTTCAGCACTCCGTCTGTGTGGGCAGTCTATGTCAGATCCTCGGCGATGTGTACTCCAAGAAACTTGAAAGTGCTGACTCTCTCCACTGGTGTCCCGTTGATGGTGATGGGAGTGTGTTCTTTCTTCTCTCTCCTGAAAACCACCACCAGCTCCTTGGTTTTGCTGATGTTGAGAGAGAGGTGGTTTTCCTGACACCACTGCGTCAGAGCGTGCACCTCCTCTCTGTAGGCCGTCTCATCATTATCCAGAGCGTGCACTATGGTCACTATGGTGTTGAATGCTGAGCTGTAGTCCACAAACAGCATTCTCACATATTAGTTTTTGTTTTCCTGGTGAGACAGCAGTGTGCAAGGTGAAAGCAATTGCATTATCGGTGGAGCGATTGTTTCTGTATGCAAATTGCAGAGGGTCAGTGTTAGCGGGCAGAACAGAGCAGATGTGGTTTTTAATCAGCTTCTCAAAGCACTTGCTGAAGATGGGTGTCAGTGCAACCGGATGCCAGTCATTCAAGCATGTGGTTTTAGCTGATTTTGGTATTGGCACAATAGTAGCTGTCTTAAAGCATGTGGGAACCACAGACCGAGAGGTTAAAGATGTCCATGAAAACCCCCGCTAGCTGGTGTGCGCATGCTTTAAGTACATGTCCAGGGATGCCATCTGGGCCCGTAGTTTTTCGGATGTTCACGCGACGGAAAGATCTCGTTACATCCGCTACAGAAACAGAGAGTGTGCTGGCGGTTTCTGTGTCGGCCGCGGGGGCGCGCTGTGTGTGTGCGCTGTCCTGGGCTTCAAAGCGGGTATAGAACGAGTTGAGCTCGTCCAGGAGAGACGCAGCAATGTTCACAGTGGTGGATTTGTTACTTTTAAAGTCTGTGATGTAATTAAGTCCTTGCCACATGCTCCTTGCGTTATTGGTGTTAAATTGACCCTCTACCTTGTCTTTGTATTGACGTTTTGCTGCTTTGATCGTTTTCCTGAGGTTGTAGTTTGCTTATTTTAGTTCATCAGCAATTCTGGATTTATAGGCGAAAATTCGCACTGATAGGGCTGTTTGAACTTCGCAATTGATCCATGGTTTTTGGTTAGGGTAGATACGGACAGTTTTTGTTGGGACCACGTCTTCTATGCACTTTCTGATGAAGCACGTAACGGTGTCTGAGTACACTTCGATGTCGTCATCAGACTCCATCACCATGGCACTAGGTGCGTTCGACTTCATGCAGCGCTGCGCAGATCGATCGAAATCTGTCTTAAAGCCGTGCATGCCAGTTAGAAATTTTGGCCGGATTGATGCTGCACCGACGCCACGTGACTGTCACATGTGTATGTATTTTTTATTTGAATTAATTTTTCATTTAAATTGCTGTTTCATAAAAAAAATAAAAAATACAAAAAAAGTTCTATTGGGCATAGTTGCCCTATTTGATATAAAGCTTTAATGGCACAAATGTGTTATTTAATTTAAAGCTTACTTGTTTTATTTATTAAAAAGCCTAGCTTGATGTGCACTATTTTGTTTTTCTTTTGTTTGTTTTTATTATTTTATTGTTATAAAGCTTTTCTGGAAAAAATTATAATAAAACAATAAACAAATTAAACAGTGTTTATGTTTCTAATGCCTGCAGCATCATATGTTACAAAACGGTTCACAAAGACAATTTCATTTATTAAATAACTCATCTTGTATGCTTTCTTTCACTTTATGTGACAAAAGAAGGAATGACTCGAATAAACTAAATGATTCATTCATTCGCGCATGCGCACTTCGTGTAGTGCGGGAGACTATTAGTTCATTTTTCGAGTTAGCTACCCTAAAATATTATCTTTTTTGGTAATACAGCCTGTAAATATGTAGTTAAGATACTAGAACATGCAAAGGTCTGGGCCTCGCTTTCATTTTCACTTTCAAACAGGAGCTATTTCACGGCACAAAATATGCTGTTTTGAAAGATTTATGTGAAGTAATTTTATGTTTTTGCTATCAGAAAGTTATGTTTATGTTAGCAGAAAGTTGCTCAAAAATGCATGCATATTTAAAGTCACAGCGAAAAGTAGACATGCATGCAGTCATTTTGACTAATATGGTATTTAAAGGTAGAAATGCTCAGTTCTTTACTGTTTTGTAATTTAAAAAAACAATGTTAGAGTGAAATACACAGGTATTTAGGAAACATCAGGGTGTTACAGACATGTAAGTTTTATTTCAAAGTGTTATTAAATTACAAAAATTAAAAACTCTGTATCTTTCCACTTAAACCTTGCAGAAGAGCGATTGATCCACTGATGCATCAGCTGATTGATGATGTTTTTAAATGCTCCCTTGAAAGCTTGAAACGATGTCAGTGATGTAATCAGCACACAAGCAGCCAATAGTGTTCAGCTTTTTTCTGATGACTCCTCCCTCAAAATTTTATTGGCTGTGGTTTGGTAGCTTGACTGAGCTGTTGATGAACGAGTTGTTGTCAGATCATTTAGTGTGTGACCCCCCTCTTGTGGATCATTTACGTAGTGTCGCGTAGTGTGAACACCACAGCGATTAAAAGACACAAAATCAAGTCATGTAGTGTGAACGCAGTGTTGCCAACTTAGCGACTTCGTCGCTAGATTTAGCGACTTTTCAGACACCCCTAGCGACAAATTTTCAATAAAGCGACTAGCGACAAATCTAACGACTTTTTGTGTGTTACTGGTGATTTTTATAGACTGTCGTTTGTCCATTACTGTACCGTCCCTACTTTTCTCAACGAGCTGCGGGTGATGCTGGCGGCCCCTCCCCCGCCTTAGAGCACTGACAGGCAGCCCAGTCCTCATACAGCAGTCTCTCCCACCTGCAGCCTGACAGCAGATCACCCCTCTGCGTACCGACGGCAAATGATTTAGCACCGGCAGTGTGAAGGTATCTCCTTTGTACAGTCAAACCGATCTGCTTCTCATTTATTTTAACAATTTGATTTGACCGTTTATTCTTTTCTTGTTCACAATCAGAGATGTTTTAAGTGAGAGTTTCAGAACTTGTTTGAGTTTAATACGTCTGAGAGATTACTGCAAATTACTTATCTATAATGATATACTCATTCAAACAGCAATAACTTTAGTTAAATTGACATGCTTGCATTAAGCATAGTGCAAATATAAATACCCCATTTATTTACCATAGGCTGTTAAACAGAAATGGTAGAACGTGATGACGTCAGTAATATGCAAATTAGCGTATGACGTAATCTAGCGACTTTTCGGGCAGAGCTTAGCGCCTTTTCGTTGAAAATAGTTGGCAACAGTGTGTGAACAGCACAGCAATCTGCCGATGTTTAAAATCCTGTAGTGTGAACTAGGCTTAAACTGGTTTGCGTAGTCGAACTTATCGATGTCATTCCATTAAAAACCCTTACAGACACATTTGACAAAAGATACCATCCACCTATTTTCATTACATGTTTACCCCACAGCGTCAGCAAAAAAAGCTCAGTGCTGTCTGCCACAACAAGACTCTTCCTGCGCAGTCTGTCCCCGCACCACACTTTCCTTGTCCTGCAGCAGTTGCAACATCTTGACTCTCACAGTGACCTGAAACAAAATACAAAGAAACAATGCAGCTGCTTTGAAACATCTGTAAGGCTTGAAACTTACGCTGCTATTCTGAACCAATAATCGGAAACAGAAAGCAGTTGAAGGATGGCGTGTTTAAACCATTTATTTATCTGACTCCATTGTAATTAATCTGACTCCATTAAAGTTGTTATCATCATTGATATAGAGAAAGAATCCCAAAGCCTTGAAGCAGGCAAAGTTGTTTATTAAGTTACATGTTTAAATATACAGACAGTAGATTGAAACAAACTAACATACTGTATAAAGAAATTAGCTGTAACATATGCACTGCTGAGCAACAAAGACAGTAAAACTGCCTTTGTTAGCATATGAGGCTACGCACCGGTGTGCGGGAGACGCAGAGTAAAAGCCATTCTCCCAGATCAACCGTTATCTTTCCTTATTATACCCTGAGCAAAGCATTGTCAAACATGAGTGAAAACCAACCCCCAAAACCAGCTGAACATGAGAGCAAAGTTGAGGAGATAAAGTGGGGGAGAAGAACATTAACATACTCTCCTCAGGCCATGACTCAACAATAGTAAATATATTGTATATTGAAATACAAGCAATCAATGTCTCTGTTGATCAGTCATAAACTGTCAAATGACACCAAACATGACAAAGTTATGTGAAGGAAGATCACAAGCAGATTAATTGTGTATAGTGAAAAGCACATGGTTACTGTAAGCAAATGGCAGAGATGTGTATTGGAGCTGTGATGAACTCTGCCACGCCAGGAGGACCCGTCCCATGCTTGGAATGTCTCAGTAGTCCTTCATTAGCATAGAAGGAATAGCATATAATATTTTCTCAGCTTACACATCCAACACATACTCCAAAAAAGTTCTACATCAACATGATACACACTTTCTTATATTACATGTTCTAGGATCAGTTCAATAGTGGAACCTCATGTTCAGTACATTGTAAAAAGCAACAGTGTTACAAACAATTTAAATCACTTTAAAAACAATTTAATCACTTTGTTGTCTCTACACAATATTGGACACTTTTCTGCCTACAATTGTTTTGTTTAGCTATTTGTTCAAACACTTACTACCAACAAAGTAATAAAAAGGTATAAAAAGGAAGTTTTTTTGCCAAGGATATCAATCTTTACATTTAGGCCCCATTAACACCAATATGTTTCAGTTTTAAAATGCACAACTTTTACAATGGTTGCACCTGCCATCCACACTACCCTATAGTTTTAAGCCTCCAAAAAAGGAGAGTTGTACACTGAAGAGGCAATTTACATTTTAAAATGCTGGATGGAGGAAAACAGAGACATCTAAAAATGTACTGGGGCACCCCCTATATGATTTTGCTTTTGATATTATTAATTTCAATGTAATTATGTAAACTCACAATATTAAAATAAATAAATAAACAAAACGCAGCCACCAAAACGATTGTGAATTGGCGCCACTGACGTAGCTGATTTCGTTGCTCTTTCCCCTTCCTGATAGAGCCGTTGGCAGCACAGTCAAATGCGCGCCTTCAACTAGTAACAGGACAGCAACGGCAGAGATTTTTTTTAAAGCAACAACAACAGGTATGTATGTCATACATTTATGTCTTCACTGTTAATTCACTATTCTATGTTCTCTGTTGACGTTTCTAGCTAAGAGGTAAACGTGTTAATCAACAGGGCTCAAAATGACGTCGTTTTGGTTTACATTTTTTATGTTTTCGGGTCACGTTACGTTTGCTGATTACTGCACCTCATTTGCATGCTGTTATTTTACAGCCATTTTCCATTATTTTTCTATGTAAGCATAAGCCACATAGATGTGTTTTTATCTTTGACCATTATGGTGCTATTCTGGTTAATGTCAGCATCGCCACCGCAAGGATTACAGTAACTGCTGATGTTCAACTGCAGCAGCTGAGCTGACTTTTCGTGTTCTTTTAAAAACATTTCAGGGTAACATAATGTTCTTATAGCATAATGCGTTATGTATTGTGTGACGACGAAAGACTACACCGCGAGACAAACATGATATTATTGGTATTGTGCGCTATTTATTAAGAATTCTTAATGTTGAAATGAAAAATAGTGATTTATTCAATTTGAAATCACACTTTAAGAATCTAGTTTATTTAGCATCTCCGTTATTTTTGCAGGTGCCTCTAACAGTTTGACATTGGAGCACAAGTGCTAACATTAAGTAAAAAAAGTTCAATTTTGAGCCCTGTTAGTAATGTTTTTACAGTGTTGAATTAATGATATTAGCTAAAATGTATGTTGGTGCTGCTAAGTTTATTAGTTAGTTACATTGTGCTATGTCACTTTGCAGAAGATGAAAAGAAAGTCAACAAGTATCTATAATTTTTTTTTAAGAAAAATGGAACAGGGCAGTGTAGGTCTGAGGAATTTGAGAATAGACATAATGTCCAAAATGAGGCAGAGCAGCAAACCAGTGTGGAGGCAGATGGTACAGAAGATTTTCATGCACAGGCTCAGCACAGTGATGACCAGTCAGAATCAGTTTTGGTTCCTGGCCCACCAGGTAATGTTAAATAGACAAGACTGTTTATAGTAATAGAATTGATACTGGAGATAGCAATGTAAAATTTTGAGGTTCAAGGTATTTAACTACGCTTTTGTCCAAAGTGACTTACAATGACATCAAGTTTACTGGCTGAACAGTAAAGTATGTAGTGAGGTCAAGTTAAATTTAATTTAGACTACCAGTATTCTTAACAATTGTTATTGTTAATGTATCATTTTTTACAATGAATTATGAGACTTGATAATCATATTTTGTTAACTAGGCTAGTACTAGAGCTAGAAGAACCTGAATACTACTGTTTACAGATTAAAATATTTTTTTAATTATTGACAAAAATATTAATAATTACTGTGGATTGAAGGCGACCAGTGGCGCAGTAGGTAGTGCTGTTGCCTCACAGCAAGAACGTCGCTGGGTCGCAGGTTCGAACCTCGGCTGGGCTGGGTCAGTTGGCGTTTCTGTGTGGAGTTTGCATGTTCTCCCTGCGTTCGCGTGGGTTTCCTCCGGGTGCTCCGGTTTCCCCCACAGTCCAAAGACATGCGGTACAGGTGAATTGGGTAAGCTAAATTGTCCGTAGTGTATGAGTGTGAATGAGTGTGTGGATGTTTCCCAGAGATGGGTTGCGGCTGGAAGGGCATCTGCTGCGTAAAATCGTGCTGGATAAGTTGGCGGTTGATTCCGCTGTGGCGACCCCAGATTAATAAAGGGACTAAGCTGACAAGAAAATGAATGAATGAACTGTTGATTGAAAATATTTTTAAAAAAAAATTTTTGTTAGCTGTAGTTAGGTTCATAATAAAAGTTATTACAAAAAAAGTTAATTAATAAGTACATAAGTTAAGGTTTTGGTTTCTCTTCTGGATTTATCATAGATATATACCAGTCAAGAGCAGAAAGACCCAAACAGCCACTTCTCAAGGTTTTCCCTCAGACCCTCATAGAAGATCAAAGACGGAGCTTCATGAAAGAGTGGTACAGTACTCATAAGTGGTTGGAATACTCTCAGAGTAAAGACGCTGCATTCTGTTATGCCTGCCGGCACTTCAGTCTTCCTTCTTCGTGTGATTCAGCATTGACATCCAAAGGATTTAGACATTGGAAGAAGGCAACCATTAGAGATGGAGGATTTGCTAGCCATGCAAAATCAAAATCTCATACCAATGTTGTGTTAGCCTGGAAAGGCGTCTTTAAACGCAGAGTATGAAAAACTAGTAAAGGAAAACAGAGAGTACCTTAAAACAATTGCAGAAACCCTGCTTCTAACAGCAACACAAACCATAGCCCAGAGAGCAAGTAATGAAACTGAGGGTGAGAATATAGGGAATTTTCTCTCTATTATGGAGTTACTTGCCAAACATGATGGTGTAGTAAAAAAGAAAATGACTAGTCAAAGAAATGCAACATATCTTGGACACAACACACAAAATGATAATAAGCAAAGTTACACAAAGTGAGACATTTAACATTATGGTTGATGAAACCAAAGACATTAGTAAGAAGGAGCAGATTTCCTTTGTGTTAAGATACTATTACAATGGGTCTGTATTAGAAAGCTTTCTCACATTTGAAGCTGCTGAACGACTGGACACTGCGGCACTTTCTCACAAAATCATACAAACAATGCAGAAGTATGGTCTTCATTACAGAAACCATTTAGTAGGACAAGCATATGATGGGGCCTCTGTTATGAGTAGTAAAAACACAGGTGTGCAGGCACGCATTAAATCAGAGGCCCCATTTGCCTTCTATGTACACTGCAATGCACACTGTCTCAATTTGGTATTGGTGGACAGTGTGAAATGCCTCCTTGAAGCCAGTTTTTTTTTTCTCTGTTACAAAAATGTTTTTATGTCAGGTTCTTATGTACACCAAAAGTGGATAGAGGTGCAAAGAGACATGTATCAGGGGGTGGCAAGGGAACTACAAAGGTTGATAAGAGACACGGTGGGCATGCCGATATAATGCATGCAAAACAGTGAAGGACAGACTTCCAGCCATCATACATCTACTCAAACAACTCTGAAGAAAAAAGTGCAGAGCTGTTGAAGCAAGAGGTCTATTGGCACAAATAGAGTTCAAATTCATTTGTTTTCTTATTACAATCAGAAAGATATTTGGTGAGATCAAGCATCTGTCTGACATTTTACAGTCCTCACAGTTAAATCTGGGCACAGCTTTTAGCCTTGTTGATTCACTTATTGACACATTAAATGCACACAGAGAAGGCCCTGTCTTCAATGAAATTTGGGATAATGCAATATCTCTTGCAGAGCAATGCAGTGTCAGTGTTACATCTACAGGATGTCAAGTCAGACCAAGCTCTAGGATTGAAGGATATTCCATTTCCACACCTATAGCTCAGAGACAGGTCAACACAGATAAAGAATCATTTAGGACAGACTCCTTCATTCCAATTGTTGATATACTTCTTTTTGAAATTAAGAAAAGGTTTTCTAAAGAGAGTTGTGTCATAATAGACGGAATACAGGCCTTGAATCCTGGAAGTCCCAAGTTTTGTGAGAAAAATGTATTGTTTCCATTTGCCTCACAATACAGTTGTAGCACTGAGGATCTAGAAAATGAAATTCCTCAGCTTAAAAGTTCTTGAAAGGAAGCAAACCAATGGTTTGGAAATGCCATCAAATTTACTAGACCTCACAGTCTTCCTTGAGCCGTATAGAGAGGTTTTTTATGAAATGTTTAAACTTTGCAAAATTGCTCTTGTATTACCAGTGAGCACTGCATCCTGTGAGCGCAGTTTTTCTGTGCTAAAGATGATCAAGACTGTGTTGAGAAATACAGTGAGTAATGAACGTTTGAGCAATTTGGGGGTGTTAAGTGTAGAGTCAAGAAGGGCAAAGGCCATTAATCTTGATGGTTTTGGGGATGTGTTTGCAAAAAGGCACAACAAAAGAATAAAGCTTTATTGATTACATTGTGGCCTAAAAGCAATATGGATTTATTAGTATATGATTAGGGTTGGATAACATGTGTAATGTGTATAAAGTAATGCATTTTGTTTGTTTAATTTTCGGGTGTTAAGTGTTAAATCAAGAAGGATAGAAGGGCAATAAATCTCAATGATTTTGTAAATGTATTGTGCAAAAAAGTGTATCAATAAAAGATGCTGCATTAATAATATAGTGGCTTGAAAAGGAAAGGCATACTGATTAATTATATTATTGGGGTCTGTATATAGTGAGTGCGTGTATAGTGAAGGAACTCACTGAATTAAGACCAGTTCGAATCAGGCTTGGAATTTTGAGCGCAAATTGCTTCATTCGCTCCAGGGCTTGTACCAGCAGGATAACAAGGGGGCCAATTCATTCGTCTCTCTTCCCCCAATACTCAGGCCAAGATGGACAAAATGCGGCCGCAATTTTGGTTAATCGTTAACCATCTAGACAAAGGAGCTTTCACTATCTCCCATCACAAGACTTTTGCATCATGAGACTTTGACTGACCAGTTTTGTCCTTTTGGTGGCCATGTGTTTGCCCTTGAGACATTCCACATCCTACTAAATGGACAGAATTTTCAGAGACAATGAGATCTCTGCAAATGAATGAGAGACTTAAGAAGTACAATTCTCTTAAAATGTTATAGCCATGGCAAAATTTGATATTTTGAATGACATTTATAGGTACTGATGTGCTGTGTTTATTCCAACCAACCAGGTTAATAATGTGGTATTACCCTTATAACAGGTTAGAATGATCTGTATGTGTCTGAAATGCTTCGTGTTTGATGTTAAACCAAAATTTTCTTTATTTGCAATACATTGGTGAAAATGAAAATTTAGTAATACGAACTGTATTCTTCTTGTAACATTTGATGTCAGATAGTTACAATCTTACCAGAGATTTTACTACGTTCAATTTCTTGAAGTCTGTTAATAATTGACCTCGGCTACGCTGGTACGGGGCGTGGCCCCGCCCTTCATCTTGCCGTTCATTGGGTGACAGTGTTAGAGGGATGGATCAATACGTGTCCCTTAAAACGCCCTTGCCGCCCTGAATCTGTGGCTTTTGCTTCAAGCCGGTTTGGGCCCGCTGTAGCATCCGCCCCCAGTCGCCACCACGCGATTGGGTCACCACAAACTCTTCATGCAAACCTCTTAAGTTTCGGACCACTGAAACTTCCGCTAAACTGACTCTGGGCAGAGTTAGCTCCCCGGTAACCCAAGACAATGAGCTCCACTCACGCCTGAGTGAATCCCAGCGACGTCACAGAGAAGCCACCCTTGAGCGCCACGTGTTTCCTCACTCCAGCCCGACGAGGGAAAACTCGAATCAAGAAGACTTCAACAACTTGCGCAAGTACAGAACAACTGTTGTCTCTTTCTGATCTGGTGCATATGACCTTAAGCGGTTAAAGATGAGTCAATTCTCTGCTTTTGTGGTTTCTCAGGTGATTCTAAGATCTAGTACGAAATTCTAGATGACTTGGGACTGTTTGTCAACTCATTTTGCATCCTCTGAACTGCCTGTGTGTGTGTGAACGTGTGTGTGCGTTTGTTTGTTGTTGTTTCGTTTATTACGTAGTTAGCCTTATGTATCGTAGTGTAGCTCAATAAACCTTTGTTCTCCTTTGTAAGAACTGTGTTCTTGTTTATTTGCTTCTAAGTCATTGCCTCAAGCTATAGATCGTGTTACCTTGCTAAAAGTTAACCCTATTCTGTGTTATGTTATTATCATTGGCCACGGAAATAATATAGACAAGATTAGTAAAACGTGATGTCTCTATTTGCGGGACAAACTTCAGATAAAGTTTGAATCTTTGATCTGATTCAATCCGACTCAATTGAGTCGAATCAATGATTAGAATCTTCAAGATCCGAGTCATTGATATGAGCCAATAATTCCTGATCGATCTTATAACGTAGATTGATTTCTTACAATAGTAATGGATTTTGTTCAGTTTGTCCAGTTGTCTGTTTTAATAATTAATTCATTGATCTTCATTCTATTTAAACATGGCATGTACTGCTTTACAATAAAAGTATGTGAAAAATAACTGGCCTGAAGTGTTTTTAAACTAAATATTGATTTTTATTTGGTTTGCACATATACTTGCTGAATAATTTTAAGGAAATAATTGCAATATTTTAAGAGTAATTCATTGCAAGTTAAAATGACATTAAATTAACAAAAAAAAAATAACATTACACTAAATTCATTCTTTTTTCGTGTGTGCCACCCCAAGATTTGATGTGGCCTCATCTGGCCACCCCTATGAAATTTTTCTGGGGGCGCCACTGAAAACGTGTGCATGGCTGCTGTCATTCTCAACATGATTTAGGTAGTTTCTTAATATCAAGTACACAGGGTTAGGTTCACAGCATCCTTTTCTTCCAAATTCACACTTTGGAAGTTTGATAGGGAAACCAAACTTCTGAGTACATGTCAGGTAAATCTTCAAATACATTGTCAAGTAACGTCATTCACATCACCCTGGCTACCACTACCTTAACAATAAAATGAAAGCTATTTGCATACAATAAATATTGTCAGAGGAAATAAATTGTGAAATACAGCGATCACTTTTGATGAATATCCGTTTTAATAAAATCAATAATGGCCATTATAAAAGTACAATAAGTTTATACAATATAGGAAATGAAGCCAAGCAATTACACTAATGTACAGTCTCAGTGTACGTTATGGTTACATAAATTAATATAATTGTTACATAATATTTTGCACTCAGCCAAAACATACTACCTGAGAATAATGCATTCAAAAGACCTAAGAAATCTTATATAGACAAGATGAATTATGGATCACGTCAAACAACTACAGAAATATTACATCCAATGGCACAGATGCACTAGCTGACGACCTGCAGCATGTTGCATGTGCATGTTTGGTCACATGATGTACATTTTCCATGATATATTTTGGACAGACACTTTTTCAGGAATGTGAGATTAAATGCCAGTAGATCGTTTTTTATTCTAAAAGGCTGTTTTAAAACTAAAACGCATCAGTGTAAACAGGGCCTTACATTATGTAGAAAGTACCACATCCCAACATATTTTTACCTACCCTCTGCTACTCTCTGACATCTCTCTTTATGTCTCTCAGAGTTCTCACAGGTGCTTCTGAACTCTAGCCATCTTCTCGTGCAACTTCAAGTCGCCGAAGAACAGACACCTTTGTCCCACAGTTTACCAACAAGTCATTGGTGTTGTTGTGTTCCTTTAAAGGAGAATGTTTGCCAAAAGACAACTTGACTGGGGAGCTGCAGAAAAACACAGAACATTGAGTGATTGTTACTGCTGCAAATAATTAATATTGTGTACCCTCTTTCCTCAATAACAACTAGCACTTTGTTTCATATAGCACAACAAATGACCATGTAAAAAAAAAAAACTGGCAGAATTTAAGCAAACAAATAAGGAAAAAAATAAAATAAAATAATTATATCTATCTATCTATCTATCTATCTATCTATCTATATATATATACATATTCTATGTTCATTGCTTCCCCCCCATAAGATTCTGCTCCAAACATATTTACAAAGATGCGTTCATGTTAAAATGTTCACCTTTTCTATAACACTTTCATACGTCACAAGATGGCGCCGAGCATGGCCGCCGTGTTGCGAGCTCCAAGATAACTTTGTTGTGTTTTGTATGTTTTACTTGTATTTTTGTTGTTTTTCGTGCTGGATGTACACACTCTTATTGCCTACGACAGACACACACTTCAGGAAATTGGCTCCCTCGTCGCACACCGAAGACCGGACTTTGAGTTCTTCAACGACGCTATGTTTACAAACACAACAACAGAGCCCTTTGTCTGGGCCACACAACCGAGGCGACGACGCGAACACAAACGCAGCCGGAAAAGAGGAAAAAGAGCCGGCGTCCTAGTCAGACTAAGACGCCGTGGATTTCGACCCCCACTCCCCACCATTCTGCTGGCTAACGTTCAGTCACTGGACAACAAACTTTGCGAGCTACGGGCGCGCATTTCCTTCCAACGGGAAACAAAAAACTGCTGCATTATCTGTCTTACAGAAACCTGGCTATCTGCGGAGGTACCAGACACAGCTGCTGAACTTTCAGGGTTCTCCGTGCACCGCACGGATAGAACGAAGTAACTCACAGGGAAAAGCAAAGGAGGAGGTGTTTGTTTCTTTATTAAAAACTTATGGTGTGATGAGAGAAACATACACTCAGTTAGATCAATTTGTTCTCCTGATCTGGAATACCTTATGCTTCGGTGTCGACCATACTGGCTACCAAGGGAATTCACATCGGTGATAATTACGGCTGTCTACATTCATCCTCAAGCCAACACAGAGCAGGTGCTCAGGGAACTGTATGGAAACATAAACGAGCAGGAAACCGCACACCCGGAGGCAGTGTTTATTGTTACAGGGGACTTTAACAACGCCAATCTCAGGAAAATCGCTCCAAAATACTTTCAACATATCACCACAAACACGCGTGGTGATCGTATTTTGGACCATTGCTACACTCCGTTCCGGGATGCTTACAAATCCCACCCCCGCCCACCATTTGGCAAATCAGATCACTCTTCTGTTTTGCTCTTGCCTGCTTACAGGCAGAAACTGAAACGGGAACCACCCACCCTCAGGACGTTTCAGAGCTGGTCAGACCAATCGGATTCCATACTTCAAGACTGTTTTGATGACGTTGACTGGTATTGCGAAGTTCATACAGCCCTATCAGTGCGAACTTCCGCCTATAAATCCAGAAATGCTGAGGAACTAAAACAAGCAAACTACAACCTCAGGAAAACGATCAAAGCAGCAAAATGTCAAAACAAAGACAGGGTAAAGGGTCAATTTAACACCAATAACGCAAGAAGCATGTGGCAGGGACTTAATTACATCATGGACTTTAAAAGTAACAAATCCGCCACTGTGAACATTGCTGAGTCTCTCCTGGACGAGCTCAACTCATTCTACTTCCGCTTTGAAACCCAGGACAGCGCACACACACAGCGCGCTCCCGCGGCCGACACATAAACCGCCAGCACACTGTCTGTTTCTGTAGCAGATGTAACGAGATATTTCCGTCGCGTGAACATCCGAAAAGCTACGGGCCCAGAAGGCATCCCTGGACGTGTACTTAAAGCATGCGCACACCAGCTAGCGGGGGTTTTCACGGACATCTTTAACCTCTCGCTCTCCCGGTCTGTGGTTCCTACATGCTTTAAGACAGCTACTATTGTGCCAATACCGAAATCAGCTAAAACCACATGCTTGAATGACTGGCGTCCGGTTGCATGACACCCATCTTCAGCAAGTGCTTTGAGAAGCTGATTAAAAACCACATCTGCTCTGTACTGCCAGCTAACACTGACCCTCTGCAATTTGCATACAGAAACAATCGCTCCACCGATGATGCAATTGCTTTCTCCTTGCACACTGCTCTGTCTCACCTGGAAAACAAAAACACATATGTGAGAATGCTGTTTGTGGACTACACTACAGCTCAGCATTCAACACCATAGTGCCTGCCAAGCTGGTGGTGAAGCTCTGGGCCTACACAGCTCTCTCTGTAACTGGATCCTGGACTTCCTGTCAAGCAGACGGCAGGTGGTCAGAATGAACAACATCACAGCTCCAATGTCATCGTTAAACTTGCTGATGACACAACGGGGGTGGGCCTAATCACCGATAATGATGAGACGGCCTACAGAGAGGAGGTGCACACTCTGACGCAGTGGTGTCAGGAAAACCACCTCTCACTCAACATCAGCAAAACCAAGGAGCTGGTGGTGGATTTCAGGAGAGAGAAGAAAGAACACACTCCCATCACCATCAACGGGACACCAGTGGAGAGAGTCAGCACTTTCAAGTTTCTTGGAGTACACATCGCTGAGGATCTGACATGGACTGCCCACACAGATGCAGTGCTGAGGAAGGCACAACAACGCCTCTTCTTCCTCAGGCGACTCAGGAGGTTTGGAATGAGCCCCCACATCATCCGCTCGTTCTACACCTGCACTGTGGAGAGCATCCTCACTGGTTGCATCACCACCTGGTACGGAAACAGCACCAGCAGTAATTGCGAAGGTCTACATAGGATTGTTAGAACTGCTGGACGCGTAGTAGGAGGTGAGCTTCCCTCCCTCCAGGACATCTATACCAGGAGGTGTATGAGGAAAGCCAAGAGAATCATCAGCGACTCCAGCCACCCGAGCCATAGACTTTTCTCTCTGCTACCCTCAGGCAGACGGTTCCCCAGCATCCGGTCACGCACCAGCCAACTAAATTATTGGGTAATTAAATAGATAAGATAAATAAAACTCGGTACAACTACTGTTTTTACGCTTCTGTGACGGTTGGGTTTAGGGTTGGGGTGGGAGTAGACGATAATAAAATACAATAAATCAGAAATTTCATAAATAACATAAATAATTCTCGTTAACTTCCGGCCGCAAACGTATCCGATCTAGCAACAACCCAGCATCAGCCATTATCTGCTGAACTACGGTAGCTGCGCAAGGACAACATAAAGAAAAACGCCTGCATGTTTTAACCACTAGGGGGCACCAAACTATCAACCATGTATACTCTTAATTTCATGTCATTCATCACAATGACTTTCTATTACCACTGTTACACTTGCATACTTGGATATGCCACTAAAATAGTGATAATTATATTGATCATGCATTGTTTTTACATAAAACCAAACTTCAACTAAAAACTGCCCTAAAACACACAAAAAAACTCAACATTTTGTCAGTTTATCATTCTATTGTAACCAACCTTTTTGACTTGTTACACACAAAAAAAGAAAAAAAAAAGAAAAGAAAAATAAAACCTTTAAATATGCTGAATACTTGTAACATTCACTTGTATAAAATTTCTCTTCCAACTACTAAGAAAATAGCAACACGTTTGTTATTTTCTCTTTAACAGAAGGAAATAATCAAGGTTTAGAAACACTTGAGAGTGAGAACATAATTATTTTTTTTTTTTACTGAATAATCCTTTACTCAAGCAGCACACTGGAAGCTGTTGTGCTTTTGGACGTCGAACACAACGACTCTGCTGTTCTTGTCGGCCTCTTGGAGCAAGGCCGTAAAATAACACTGGCTACTGGATTTTCCTTGTAGCACATGTGCTGGATTGCCTTTATTTAATTACCCTAATTAAACGAAGATAAACCAGAATCCTCCCTTCGCTATATTTCTTAGCTAGAGTTTAGTTAAAGAATCATTTTTATAATGTTGTTCAAAAATAATAAATTAGATTCATACTTTACCACACGGGGTAACTTGATGGGTTCTGGAAAATTAATTCAATGTCCACTCCAGTGAAGTAAATTAATAAAATTTACTTTTATTAATGAAATAAAATCCAGTGAAAAGTAGAATAAACAAAAGACAAATAACGGAAACAAAATCCTTACTTTATCCTCCGTTGAGAATAAAGGGCAACTGAACTCCAGTATAGAGAAGTCAGAAAGCTCAAAGCTGATCAGTATGGTTCAGCTTTTATACTTTTAAAATCAGATCATGTACATAAATACACCTCATTCATCATTAAGGATTTGACACAGGATTATGCTCATCCAAGTACATACTCATCCACTTTCTGGGTTTTTCCCAGTATATCTAAGAACAGTTTATAAATCACTAAGGACCAACTGTATAATGTGGTCAAATCACTTTTTTAAAATTCCAGTAGTCAGCCAAACTTATAGGTCATGTCTTATGTGAACAAATTTATAGTTGTTCCTAGGTATAGGTATATAACATAAATCAACATCTAAATATTATATTCACAGCATTTAGACAGTTTTAATCCTTTAATGCACAGTGATGCCTGCAGCCTACCCAACATTATGCATTCAAGTTCAGCTGAGCTAGTGATGCTGTGAGTGTAGAGGTGAGAAGGTCAGATGGAGGTAGAAGCTCTCTCCCTCTCTGCTGGTTACATCGTGCTCTCCTTTTACGCTTGACTGATTCAGTGAGAGTGGAGCTTTGGAGCATGGGGATGTCAGAGTAAAGGAGAGGCCTGCACCTGTACTTCCTTCGTCTCATATTATCAATGGCACCATCCATTACACCTGTCAGACACGTCATGTACGTAACCCTCTTACCTTCAAACACTTTCTCTTTGAGTCAGCCATTTCACGCTGCGGAATATACAAACACACACGTCATATTTCGCCCATATCTCTATATATATTCCCAGCGTGTTGTTATAATAGGTTGCTTCTTCAGCTAAACTACAACATGCACCATTGCAAGTAATTATGTACAACAAAACGGCATTTTTACACTATACCGCGCTCCTAAATATTGCCTGAACAAACTAACGCAGTTTCAATTTTCCCTTTGTTACACGTGCCTCGCAAAACAATGCATCCTTTGTCTAAAACAAACACACCAACATCTCCATTCATTACAGGCTAAGGTCACAAACATTGACATTTCACGTATACATTACACGACATTTTGTCAGTACCTTACCCGAAAGAGAAACAAGATTTATAGTATATAAAGTAAAACATATCGTGCACTATGGTATCCTAATGTTACCAAAGTTTTCCGTTCTCCTTCTCCTCAAGTTCAACGCCGACTGCAACTCCAAACACTTTTCCAGGATTGTTTAGGTTTACCATTGCACCCTCCTATTGGCTGATCACATTTACGCGTCAACTTCCGCCTCTGTGCAGTGCACATGCACACCAAAACTGCATTTTGACCACTGTCCAAACTGCAGGGGGGTATTTCTGTAAGCTGGGTTAACTTATTATCTACTAAACCCTGAACTCTCAGTTGATTAACCCAAAACCTTCTTACCGCGAGTATGTCGGTTCCAAAACAGGTGAAAATAGTTAGTTAAATCAACCTCCTGAAGATAACCGCGGGGTATTGCACGCACGGCACATATCTGAAGGCATTGTAGGAAATCAATCTACGTTAAAAGATCGATTTAGGAATTATTAGCTCATATCAATGACTCGGATCTTGAAGATTCGAATCATTGATTCGACTCAATTGAGTCGGATTGAATCAGATCAAAGATTCAAACTTTGGTGTCCAATAATAGAGACATCACATTTACTAATTCTCGTCTATATTATTTCCGTGGCCACCGGTCATAACATAACACAGAATAGGGTTAACTTTTCAGCAAGGTAACACGATCTACAGCTTGAGGCAAAGACTTACAAGCACATAAACAAGAACACAGTTCTTTCAAAGGAGAACAAAGGTTTATTGGGCTACGCTACGATACATGAGGCTAACTACGTAATAAACAAACGACAAACAAACGCAAACACACGTTCACACACACACACACACACACACACACACACACACAGGCAGTTCAGAGGATGCAAAATGAGTCGACAAACAGTCCCAGACCATCTAGTATTTCGTACTAAATCTTAGAATCACCTGAGAAACCACAAAAGCAGAGAATTTACTAATCTTTAACTGCTTAAAATCATATGCACCAGATCAGAAAGAGGCAACAGTGGTTGCGTTACTTGCGAGTTTGTTGAAGTCTTCTTGATTCGGGTTTCCCTCGCCGGGCTGAAGTGAGGAAACACGTGGTGCATAAGTGTGACTTCTCTGTGAAGTCGCTCGCTGGGATTCACTCGGCGTGAGTGAAGCTCTTTGTCCTGGGTGACCGGGGTGACGGACTCCGTAGAGAGTCAGTTCGCGGAAGCTTCATCGGTTGCGAAACTTAAAAGGTTTGGATGAAGAGTTTGTGGTGACCCAACCGCATGGTGGCGATTGGGGGCGGAGAAGCAACAGCAGGTGGACACCAGCTTGATGCTAAAAGGCTGCGCAGATTCAGGGCTGCCGGGAGTTTTTAAACGGCTTGCTCTGAGCCATCCCTCATGACGCTGTCGTCCAATGAACGTCAAGATGAATGGCGGGGCCACGCCCCGTACCAGTGTAATCAGGTTTAATAATTAACCAACTGCACGAGACTTTACGTGATAAAATCTCTGGTAACATTGTAACTATCTGACATCAAATGTTACAAGAGGAATATGGTTCGTATTACAAAATTCTCATTTACAGCAATGTATTGCAAATAAAAAGAGGTTTTGTTTAAATACAAACATGAAGCATTTCAGACACACAGATCATTTTAGCCTGTTTTAGGGGTAAAAACCACACATTATGAACCTGGTTGGTTGGAATAAACACAACACATCAATACTTATAAATGTCATTCAAAATATAACATTTTCAGTAGATCACCGAATTCAACAGTCACCATAGAAAGTCAAAATGAGAAAAAAAGGCAACGCACTTTACAGAGGCGGGGTTGGAGGTTACAATCACATATTACACATCTGCATCAATGAAGGAAAGAAATATAAGAAAAGAAAAAATGATTAATAAGAAAATTCGTTAGTTCATTAAATTACACATGCCACCCTCCCTTTTTTTGTAATGAAAAATTAAACTTCTCTTTAACATTCTTTTTGAGTAGCTATGTTGTGTAACCATTCATGCATTTAATTTTCCTGCCGTTAATTTCTTAACGCCACAATAATAATGTGTAGTGACTAGTACACAAGGCTTATAGAAATTTTAATCGTTCTGGAGCTAGAAGAACTCTGCCAAAAGTCATAATTAAACAGAAACATTCACGTAAAAAGTAATATTTGATTAGAAATAGAAATGAGGCTGAAGCCTGTAACTGCTGTGGGCCATCAGTTAGAGGAGCTGCTCTGTCGCTTAATAAAGGCTCATCAGTGGTTGAATTATTTGACCTTAAACCATACAATCTGTCACAGTTGTAAGTGATTGTTGTCAGATAGCTTTAGGTTCTTTTTATGCTTTTTGTTTTGCATGCAGTTGAAGTTCCTTCTGCCTCAACTAACAAACAGTGTAAGAATTTGTCTGCACTTTTCCATATTTAAATTTCACTACTGTATCACAAAACTATTTTTATTTATATATTTAAAATCTAAAGTAGCTGTATAAGGTCCATCTTCTGTAAAAAGCAACATTTTAATATATTTGTATTATACACTTGAATCATAACTCCCTGAAAATCAGCCTTTTAGCCTTAACATACAGTAGTGATGAGGTGGGGTCATCACATATAAGCTAGTTAATGGAAGCATGAGTTTAATAGTTGAAACACCAAAAGATTAAGGACAGAAAATTAAGTTGTTACCTGCACATTTATACTATGGACAGATTTCATATTATCAGTGTCCTTTAGTGACTGATGGAGCTTTAAAACAGGCTGCAATTGATGCACCCATTAGCATTTGGAAACTCTGAAAAAAATATTTAAAAATGTATCAAGTGTTTGTGTGAATAGCTGTATACATATGAACGACTACATCTTAAAATATGGATATATTATCCTACAAAAGACACAGCTGACACTTCTTATAATATTATATATAAGCTACAGAAAAATGTGAGGGGTGCAGATAGAGAAAAACACGAGATTCTCCACAAGATTCGAACTCGCTCCACTGTGCGCACCGTTTTTCTGTAATGATGCACTGTCCACTATGCTATTGCCACACTCTGAATTATATGTGTAATGATATGCAGTGGTTTAAGGCCAAGGAATTGCACAAAAGTGTATAAAACAGTTCAGTGCCAGGCATACTGTACAGATGGTCCTACACGCTATTGCCACATTGTACAGTAAATGCCCTGACGCAAAAACAAAGAGCTGCACTGAATGTTTTCTATGGTAAGCGCAGATCGCGGTAAGCGCGGGTGGTAAGCGCGGGTTGTCACATTTGATTTCAAAAGGTTTGTTAAATACTTAACGATTCTTTTGAAAAATGACAACGCTCATTCAAATATTCATTAAAAAGAACTATGCACTTAACACTCTCATGATGACAAAAATCATATATCTGTGCTTCTATATCCATCAAAACTGTACGTTCACACCGAAACCAGCGAGAGTGTCAAATTCGCTACATTGATCTCATATTTAAAGGAGCCGTTGCAGCATATCATATCAGTTACATTCCCGCATAAAACATGCTAGCATGAAGATGATGCACACTTATTATCAAATTCATTTAACTACGGAAGATCAAGTTGTATGTGGTGTGGCTTTGCTCCACTTAATTATCCAATGTGTCCATATGTCTGAAATATTCTGAAGCAGCAATTGTGTTTTGTATTGTCGCTTAAGATTCCCGCTTTTTTAAAGAAAAAAATATATAACATTGATGCACATTAGTAACTCGCCAGTAACTTTTTAATGCATGTTCCTGTAAGAAAAACATTGCAAATAATTGGAAATCCGGCGACCGTAATATTAAAACCCTTGGGAACAACTGTGGTCAGAACCAAAGTTCAAAGGGCTATGTTCTCTGGACTCTGCTGAAAGATTAAAAATTTCTTTAAAGATATGTTTCATTATAAAATACATTCTGAGGTCCTATGTCTCCAAAGCAATGCAAATTGTCAGTTTCAAAGCACAGTTGTGTCTATTGTCTAACCAATGATAAGGTAACACTGTCAAGCGGGTCAACTGGCCCCAGTACGACCCCAGTATGTTATTTGCTCACTTTGTTTTAAAATGATTCTTGAATGGGAACTTATATGCTGATGAGATTGGAGCTTGGGAAAAGGCATTTTACCCTGCTGACAACAATACTTCATTTGCATGCTTTGGTTACTATTGTCCCCACCTCTATGTATCATTGTCTGTAAAATGTATTTAAAACTGAGTGTCTGCTGTAACAGAGTTCTTTCGATGACACCGCAGCGACGCTGAGTTCCTCTTATTAGAGGATTCTGCTTTAAAGATACCCGAAAGTTCTCCCTGGTTTTTTGGCTCGTCTTAGAAATTCACAACACCTCTCAAGCGGTGGACTTCTTCATTCTGATTGCTTGCCGCCGAACCGCGTCACAGCTCATTACCATAAAGTTGACTTGATTTCGACTCTCCTCAACGCCCACACCGGCGAAGACACGCCGCGCTGCTCCTCGACGCCGGCTCCCGTTGAAAAGGAATGACTTCCGGCTACTTTGACGCTCTCGCCGCTTTCGGTGTGAACATACAAAAATTCTCATCAAAAGAGCCCGCAATGCTCAGTAAACTCTCTGAAACAGACAAAGTCTGGAACATAACTTGATCTGGAGTTCCTAAGGTTAGTTAACATACCCCAAAATTTACCTCCATTTTTGGAACCAAAAGCTGAGGTTATCCACTTACTTACCCTTAAACTTACCCGGGTATGTCACCTGCTTCCTGGAATACCCCCTCCAAACTACACGAAAGCTGTAAACAAACACTGGACAGCTATTATTACATTATACATTAAAACCGGGGTGTCAAACTCAGATCCTGGGGGGCCGCAGCCCTGCACAGTTTAGTTCCAACCCTGCTTCAACACACTTAAGCTGAAGTCACACTAGAGTTTGAGCTTGCGAAATTCTGTCGCACGGTGCTGCGAAAAGGGGCGGGGTTAAACAAGATGATTAGACATTAAAAAAACGAGAGATTGCTTCATGTTTTAATTTTCTGTCCAGAGAGGTCATGTTTTGATCCTGGATTGGTCTCACGCAGTCAAGTGTTGCGATTTCGCAGGTCAGAGTTCACCAAGTTTGAACTTTGCACCGCAGCAACCTGCGAAATCTGACGCATGACCCTGCGTTTCCGGTCTGACGCATTCGCGTGTGTATGAATGGAAGTCTATGGAGGGAAAAGTCCAGTGTGACCGCGGCTTTACCTGCAGGTTTCAAACAAGCCTGAAGGACTCAATTAGTTTGATCAGGTGTGATTAATTAGGGTTGGAACTAAACTGTGCAGAGCTCCGGCCCTCCAGGAACTGAGTTTGACACCTGTGCATTAAAACATCTACATCTGCAGTTTACTTAGCTCTTTATCATTTACCCGAGAGCTTCATAAGTTTGGGTTATGTGTGTGCCTGTGTATGAAACTTCTACTTTAGCTGTTGCTTGTTTAAAGCTTGTGCCCCTGAGAGTGTGGTTGTTCATTTAAATTAACAGAAAGTGCAAGTTCTCAGGGATGCAGCTATTGTAGCTGATGAGTTTGTTTTAACCCACAGTAATGTGTTTTCTACCACTAGACAAACACAAAGACTATCTCTGTTTGTAGAGAGCTCAGAGGTACCACAGTCTGCTGGTCGGTATTCTAAATCAGAAGTTTTTGGTGGAACTAGATCTAAATCTAGGCCTAAACATGTTAGCGACAAGCTGGTCTGTTTCTTTTGTCTTGATCCAGATCACTTAATCTCAAAGTGTAAGGCTTGGAAACAGAAAAGTTCTGGTTCCAAGCCTAAAAATGTAGCTCTAGTTCATTCTGTAGCAAAGTTAAATGAAGTGAATGTGGCTGCCTATCAACCATTTCTTTCTTTTGGTTCAGTTTCTCTTTCCCCTGACTTTGATTTTTGGAGAGGACATTATCTTTTTCACCCGAGTCAGACACGGGTAGTGATGTGTTAATTCGTGGATGTGAGATGGGATGTGTTAATGTTCCTCTTCATAGGGTGTATTTAGAGTCTGAACTAGTTACAGGACCAGTTATTGTGGGTGGGTGTTTGCGATTACCTGTAGATGGCGTCAGTCTTATTTTGGGAAATGAGCTTGCTGGTGGTAAGTTTTTTTCAAGACCTATTGTAACTCACCAACCTTGTGATGTTGAGGTACCTAACTTTTCCACCTAATTCTCTGCCACATTTCCTGCCTGTGTTGTGACCCGTGCACAGGCACGGAGGTCTCAAGATTTGATTAATATTGCAGATACTGTCCTTTTCTCTCAACCTGATTGTGATAAATGTGTGATTACTGTTGTACCTGAAATTATTTCAAAGTCTACTGAATTAAATGTTGACCCAAATCTCTCTCTTAAGGTCTGTAAGGAAGACTTGATTGCTGCTCAAACCTCCGATCCTTCCCTGGCTACTTGCATTGTTTTTGTGTTGGATGTAATGCAGGTACCTGAAGCTAAGATGGCTTATTATCCGGAGGATGGAGTACTTATGCATAAGTGGAAGCCGGAACATTATGATTCAAATTGGCAAGAAGTTCATCAAATTGTGTTACCATTTGATTATCGTTCACAGGTACTACATCTGGCCCATGAAAGTACCTTATCGGGACATTTGGGTGTGACAAAAACCTTTCGTTGTTCTGTGTCAGTTCAATCAGTTGACTGTTGAAATTAAAAAATTGTAACCCCACTTGTTGAGTTATTAAATAAATAACCCAATAAAGGTTTAAAATAACCCAACAAAGCACCAAATATTTTTAACTCAACCATTATAAAATAAATAACCCAATGTTTTTTAGAGTGTATAGTACAATTGAGAAAGAAGCATTGGCTTTTTTACTAGCCCTTCAGCATTTTGAGCTGTATTTGGGTGGAAGTCCTAGCACTTACAGTTTACACTGACCACAACCCCTTGGTGTTTCTAATGAGAATGTGAAATGCAAATCAGCGTCTAACGCGGTGGTCTCTTATTATGCAGGAGTACAATATTGAGATTCGGCATAAGAAGGGAGTTGATAATATAGTAGCCGATGCTTTATCTAGAAGGTAGATTCTGAGAACCAAAAGGCCCCAGTTGTTTATTCTTAAAAAAAATTACAATGTGGTAATCCTTTTTTTTTTTTTTCTATGTGTGATGAAGGTGTTACGTCCCAGGACGTATTTGTTTTGTATTTCCTTTCTCTTTTTTTTCTTTCTTTCTTTTGCTGCAATAGTATGTGAAAATAGAATTAGTATGTCCCAAATTGTAGTATGTTGAAAAGAGTATGCCAAAAATTCCCGAATGGTTTACTATTTCCGGTCAAAATTTTAAGTGTAGAACCGTCCATACTCTAACCACTGATATTGCCCACAGTACATTGCACGTTGGATGTGAATATGATTAGAACTACAAAATGCGGGTGAAAAGTGTAAACAAACTACAAACATAAGTGACTCGCGAGACCAACCGTCAAGCAGAGAGGCTTCAGTAAAGATGTTTGTATGACTTTAATATCTAGCCCACTGGAGAATATTTAAATAGCGTTGTCTGTCTTATATTTCATCTGCAACAACAATACTGAACTTATATAAAGACGTGTTTGGACATTACCGTCTGAATGCAGAATTATCCAAAGACCTGAGGAGATTTCACTGCATGAAAGACTCGTGAATGGGAGATTATCCTGCTGCTGCTTCTCCAAATAAGGTAGGAAATTAAATATGACAGAAATGTGGATGATTGACAGGACTCTTAACTAAGCAACACAACAATCTGTGTAACGAGGAAGTAGTGTCCCAAAGCTTGCATACTTTTCTGTTATACATGCCAAAAGTATTTATTTTTCCTGCACAAAAAAGTACATATTTTTAGGTCGTAGTATAAGTATGCGAATTGGGATGCAGTATTTCTCTCCTCTACTCCTAGTAGGAGATAATGACAATCACCTGCTGCCACTTATGAACTGCTCACTGATTGGAGGATGAGAAGAGGAGTGAGCATTTAAGCAGCATGTCTCCACTAGAACAGTGTTTGTGTGTGTAGGCTCTTGTGTGAGGCTGTATGTTTTTCGTTTGATCTTTTAAAGCATTAGCTGTTGATTAGGAGCTTTATTTTGTTTCAGTTTTGTTAATGCTGTTGCCCATCTTATGTAGCTTCTGCCTCAGAAAATTCTTTGATTGTAAGTTTACTTTTGTTTTCAATACTACTTTGTTATTCACTCTACTTTTTGTTAATTTGGGATTGAGTTGGTAGAGAGGGGGTGCCATTTTTTTCTTTTCTTTTTTTTCTTTTTTTTTTTGTGTAACTTTTCTCTAGTTTGTTAGCAAGGGAGTGAGTATTTTTGATGTATTTTTCTATTCTTTGATTTAGTTCTTTCCTTTTTTCTCAGTTAGAGAACATTTGTTTGTTTTGGTTTGAACCCCTCTTGAAGCTTTCTTGGAACTTTCACTTATTCATTTGTTAATCTTTATTCAAGTTGCATTTTTCTTTCGTTTAGTCCTTTGAGAGGTTGCTCATGGGATCTCATCGCTAACACACACACGCACAAATAAATGGACAATGATGACACTAATTGCACAAATGCTGGTCTGTTTCCTGTCCTGTCTTATTTGCACTAAATGTTGTACAAACCGCATTTTGCACTCTTAATCATAGTAATTTTATTTATATATTTATTTTATTTCATTCTCTAGATTTTTTTTTTTTTTTATAGTAGTGCACAATCCTGTGTCATGTTAATTTATGTTGTTAAATGTAGCACCTTGGTCCTGGAGAAACAGTTTCTTTTCACTGTATATTGTTGAAATGACAATAAAGCCAACTTGAATACAGAACCTCAAGCAGGAGTAATAGCAAATAACCAAAGTTCAAAGCCTATTAAATTAAGTAGAGGCACACACACCAGGGATGTCATTTGTCCCCTCCTATTATTTTTATTTGCAGTTGAACCTCTTGCTATGACAATTCATAATAATCCTGATAAAAATGGTATAACAGTAGGAGTAAAGGAACACTGTCTATTTTTGTTTGCAGAGGAGAACTATTATTAATAACATTAATTTTCCAAATGGAAAAAAAGTTGGGTATGTTGGTTGTATATGCTATATGTTTTTCTAAATGGTGCATTCCCCAGCCTTAGACTACACATGCTCCGCATGTCTGTTGTTAGGCTACGGGCTATGGAGCCCTGATGATATGTAGACAAATTCACGTGCACATATTTAGAATAATTCTCTTTAAGCTAGCCTACATATTATGACTTCAATTAAAAATTAGTTTTAGAATCTATTTGATTTGAATTTTGTACCTGTATGCGTTCTGCTGTCCATGCAGGCTTAAATGCCATGAATTCATTTGTAAGTTAATTCTTTAGTTTCATAGAGTTAGTAGGACCGTTCCAGGAACAAATAATTTCACAATCAATTACAAAAATATAACTTTAATTAAAACAAGCATATGCATTAATAAGACGTGGTCGTGGAAGCAAATTTGTAATTCGAATTATGTTCAGAGCTCCTAGTTTAAAATTGGCAAACATTCAGTTAAACTATATAGTATTAGATAACACGCACAACTGCCTAAGTAGGCTAAAAAATACACAGATACCCACTTAGGCCTATTAAAATATTATTTAAGAACTGTACTGAATGAAACAAGGCACAAGAAAGAATCCCACTTTGAAAGAAACTTGTTATCAAAGTGCTTTTAATGTAAGACAGTTATTTAAGATTTTTTTGTTACAAAAAAAAAAAATTGAGTTAGCCTACTAGAGAATTTATGTTGGTGCAGGTTTTGAGCGGTATTGGTTTACTGGCGAGCAAGCGCACGACCATGGAGCAGATTGCTTAGCTGAGCTTCATACCGCTTAGCTCCGCTCACGTGCTCTGGCTGCTACAGTATATCAGTTCATTATGTTACATAACTGCCCCCTGCTGGCCATGTATTTTTTGTGTTAGACCATGTTGTGCTGTGCTGCAGTTTACTGCGACATCACTTTAGATCACTCGCACATTCTCAGTAGCCAAATCTAATATGTTAGATGTGTTTTAATGTGTTAAAACTAACATCATAAAAGCATGATCTCTCTTCTTTTTTTTTCTCTCTTTTTTTTTTTTACTTTCAACAGTGATGTAAAGCTATACGTCTGGGGTTTCTGCTTGGCAGCAAATAAAACAAATCCTTCTTTATACTCAAAACCAAAAAGCTGCTCATAAGAATAAATGTAATATTTTAGTAGTTAAATAAAAGGAAAAGAACAATTTATTTTTTACAGGTATTTTTTTTTTTCAGAAAGTATCCACCTTTTCTTCAGACAGCACAGATCTGCTTGATTTGACTGTCACCTGCCATTTCAGTGGATCTGAAAGCAGGAATTATCTGACTGAAATGGGCTTATGAAGGAATAATGTAAGGGGGCTCTATTAAATTTAACATTTTCTTAAAACCTGAAATTTCCACTACCGATTAAGGTCTTATATCCACAGCTATAAATGTACCAATCGCCTCTGTGATTTGTTTTGCCCTGTTCGAATCTGTAGAAATTGCCTGTCTGAATTCTGCGGGGATAGTTGCATGTAGTGCGCGTGTATAGTTTTTGTCTAATTCCAGTTAGTGATTCCGTAATGTCAGTAGCTATGTTTCCATCCACCTATTTTTATGCACATTTTGTAAATGCACATAAAAAAACATATGCACATAACTGAGTAGGATAAACTTTTTATTCGATAAGAAAAGATGCGCATAAACTACGATGGAAATACTTTTACCGCACAAATTCCAGTGTGCGCATTAAAAAAAAAGGTCATGGGATTTTGTTATAAGAGATCATGTGATGATAAAAATGTGTGTAAATGGACAAACCAGCAGGCTGCACATTATAAACCATCTGAAATGTTGTTTTTGTCATTCTAAAATGCCTTACCGTTTAAGTATTAGTGTTATATTATTAATGACATCCAGAATCAACCGTCTGTGCTCCGCCTCTGACACCTTCAAACACCACCGCGCGTTCACTGTGTGTCAGGATTGCCTTCCGAGGCGCAAGTCATTTATTAGATGAAGAAAAGATTGACGCAGCTTCTCCTACTGCAGTAAATTCAGTTTTTACTGTTGATATTTGGCGCCAGTTAATCAGGAAGTGACGGTTTTGTTTGCTTTGACTCGTTGGATGGAAACGCAGCTTTATTCGCACGTCTTATATTGATAATCCAACAACATAGAGTTTTTTTTTATCCACCACTCTCTTGCTATCACCCTCATAACTTACAGGGAAACCAAAGTGCTCCCAAATGCCAGACCCGCTGTTGGTTACAGCAGGATTACATTAATGTTAGCCATTTTGCGAGCTAGTGCAGCGTGTACCTGACTGGAGTAGTGTTTGGAGGTGGGCGGGGAAGGCAGCATGTTGCCTGTCACGTCCAGGGTCACGTCATTTGGGATGTCTTGTTGAGCGTTGTTGCACTGAAAACATTATATTTTGTACACCTATTCTCTTTTATCTTTTTTGAAATATGTCTGAATCGTTTGGTTTGTAATGCGTACCGAACAGAAAGTCTCGTACCGAATGGTTCAATACGAATACGCATATCATTACACCCTTAATATATAGGTATTAAGCTTACTCCCAATATAAATATTATTTCAACTAATTACAACTCAAGAATAAAGAAAATTGACTCTCTTGAGAGGTGGAATGTGTAACTGTTACATTCCCCTATGTCTAGGGGAACACAGGTACGCAACAATTTTAGTGGAGTTGTGTGTGTGTGTGTGTGTGTGTGTGCTTATCAGTCCAGTTTCTTCATGATTAGGAGTGTGTGTGTCTAAAAAAAATAGACATTTTATTTAGTTTTTCTCAGTGGCTTTGGTGCATTTCTCACAACACTATTTACATTTGCACAACAGTTAATGCATTTATCAAAACAATTAGTCATTTGTGCACATCATAGTAGCTGTTTCTCATTCCTTCCAACAAATTGCAAATGCTTTTGGACAAGCATCAATTGCTTTCATACAACTCTCTGCTGTTTGTAACATTATCATTTGCTTATGTCATGTCAGTCAAAATTAACTAAACTTGTGAATGCTGAATAGTCATTCCATATAAAACTAATAGTCCTCATTTCATTACATTCAAAAATGTTGAACTAATTGTCAAAATCTGTCAAGCTATTTTTATTTTAAAAATTTTACTTTTTTTTTTTTTTTCTGAAAATGTCTTCTAAATTGAACAGTTTCATGAATGATATACAGACCTGTGTATGTTATAGGTTCCAATATGTACTGCAGTATTGTTTACAGTTGTGCACAGCTCTACCCAAAGGGAATTTATGTTTGTTGTAAATAAGGGTGTATTTATTCTTTTGCATAATGCTGTGAATAAATTAGAATTGTAAAGAGCAAATGCAGTAAAAATGTAAAACATTCAATAACTGAACTTTTTTCTATCTATGCTCTATTCTCCAAAGTATTCAACAATTTAAGTTGAAGTGCCATATTGTGTTTTATTAAAATAGCACAATGGATTTAAATGTGGAAAAAGTACATACAGCATATATAAATGTAATTTACCGCGGTTGTTAGGTGCTGGAAAAGCATAAAAATGCACCTTGAAAGTGCTTGAAAAGTGCTGGAATTTGAAGTTGGAAAAGGTGTAAGAACCCTGAATATAACTTTACAGACATGCTTCAATTGACACAAGGTACTCACACCTTGGGTACCATGATGGTCTAAAAAAGTGACAATCCGTGCCTACTGGAAAATGTTCTGTTGGAATACTAGGCACGTGGCGTTTTATTTCAGAGTTGTAACATATATTGCCATGTGTCCACATACAATACAAGGCTTGTGAGGGTGAAAGGGTTAGTACATCAGCAAAGCATCGTGTTGCTCACACGATGGGATTCCCTTGTGTGCTTACAGCCATTTATGCACATTTTCTCGTATAAAATAAAATGTTATCCTGCTTAGTTGTGAGCATACATTTTTTTTAAATGTGCATTTTTAAAACTTATGAGCATTTTGGCTTTCCATCAAGCATTTTTTAAAAATAGATTTTCTGAGATGCGCATAAAAATTAATAGAGCCATGGCGACATTTGAGAATGTAAAAACTCAATACAACACCGAATTGTCTTAAACGTTTATTTCAACATTAAAGTTTTATTTTTAATGCTCTTCAAGCAGATGCATGTAGAATTACATTTCAACAAACAAGTACTAGTATCGAGTTTTATGTTATTAGTACTTAACCCTAGTATAGAAAGAAAAAGCTCTAGAATTGCAAGAATTAGTAGTATTGAAAGAGTAAGTACTAGTATAGAAAGAATAAGCACTAGTAACATAATAGACACTTGTATGGGTTATAGATTAAATGCCATAACGGCTTGCCATACACACATGTCGCCTTCAACAGAGACCAAAAAAAAAAAAAAAACCTTTATGGTTTTCTTCACCGCCTTGATCTCTTCCGGGGAACACTTTCTCTTTGTGTTTTGTGAAGGTCCTGAATAAGCCTTCCAAACGTCTCCTTGCCCGGGTGTCAGGGGCAGGGCCAGGCCTGAGTGTCAAGGCACAGGGGTTGCCCACCAGTCCCTTTAAAAAAGAACATGTAGGAGATGTCGGTGAGGGCCTCCTGCCTCCTCCCGCCCTCCTTGTACGACACCTCCTCACCATGGTAGTAACAGGCCCCTTGTCTTTTTTCTGCACAAAGCAGAAAAAGGAGCACGTTTAGCAAATGACTAAACCAATCCCGCTCACTCTTCATCTCTGTGAATAACGCAAGAAAAAGATCTCACCTTCGCCCTTGCCTTCAAACACTTTGACATCCAGGCCCTTCCAAGACTGCAGGACCACCGACGTGACCAGCTGATGGTCCCTGGTGGTTTATTTATTTATTTTTTTTTCTTGCAGAACGGTAACAGAACAGATAAATGAACAATAAATAAATAAATATAAAAAGGAGGAGGAGGGGAGAAAAACAAACACGCAGAGGGTCCACAACTGGGCTGGGAGCAAGGGGACGATTTGATGAAACCTTCAAGGGGAAAAAAAACAACAACAACCAAACACAATCAGTTACTTAACCCCCCGAAGGACGCCCGAAATCCCACAGCAGCTCCTACCCCACTGCGATGTCCTGGAGGACGTGAAAGAGAATGCACTCCCGTGGCCCATGTGGCAAGTCGAGAAGCACCACATAGGGCCGAACGTTGTTCTTGTGTCGGGAGTGGTTCATCAGCCATCCGAACGTCTCCTTGCTCGGGTGGCAGGGCCAGGCCTGAGCGTCAAGGCACAGGGGTTGCCCACCAGTCCCTTTGAAAAAAGAACATGTAGGAGATGTCAGTGAGGGCCTCCTGCCTCCTCATGCCCTCCTTGTACGACACCTCCTCTCCATGGTAGTCAAAGGGCATGGTGGTGATGACCCCTACACAAAGCAGAAAAAAGAGCACGTTTAGCAAATGACTAAACTAATCCCCCTCACCTTTCATCCCTGTGAATAACCCGAGAAAAAGGTCTTGCCTTCGCCCTTGCCCTCAAACGCTTTGACGTCCAGGCCCTTCCAAGACTGCAGGGCCACTGAAGTGACCAGCTGATGGTCCCTGGTGACGGTGCCTTCAAAAGCTCCCACTCTGCCAGAACGCTGTCCACAGTCGGCACGTTGGTGGTCCACGCAGTCTCGCTGTCTCTGGCCCTCTGCACCCGGGCCAAGGAGGGCTTCCCGCCCTTCCGGTCGCTGCACTGCTCTGGGGAACTTGTAGTCCCATTCAGTCAACTTGTATTATTGTGCTGCTGCTGCTGCTGCAGGGGGCCGTTTCATAAGAGTGGTTTAGAAAAGCGGGGATTAAAGTCTAAAAGCTGGAAAAAAAAAACGTACCTCCATGAGCCGAACTAAACGCTTAAATTGGTTCCATAACAGCAAGTTAAGTATCCATTGACGCAACTAATCTGAGTTCCGTTGAAATAATCTAGATGACGAAGGGCGACAGTAAACTGCAGACCGTCTCAATAGGCTACATATGTAGCGATATGTAGAGCGAGGCGCACTCTAAACTCACACGGCAGAAAACTGGACTCGTGGATAAAAATCAAGCCCAATTCATTTCATGTGTTGCTTAACTACTTCTTTAAATACAACTCTCTTGAGCTCTAAAGGGAGAGAGAAGAGAGAGAAGCCCCCCACCAACCGCTAAAGAAATATGCCGTTAAACCAGAGAGTGCCAGTCATTTTTATAGTATTTTTTAATTGGCCATTAATATTAGAGCTGCCTAATAAAAAGGTTTAGTTGGACACTGCACAGTCCCACAGTAGTCTACACTATCATCATCATCAGCATGCATCATGTTCATTGTTGTTATTACTACTACTACTACAATGAAACTATAAAATTGACAAAAACGCAGAATCCCTTGAGAATGTTTGCTTTCATTTTGACTTGGGTGATGAAGCGTGATGACTTGGTTATGATTTATGGAGTGGGTTAGCTTGCACGTGTGGGCATAGTTTGACGTCTTAAATTTGTTGTTGTTTTTTTATTATTTATTTATTTTTCTATTGATCCATGTTGCTTTTTGCTTGTTTCAAAGAAAGAAGAAACAATCGCGCAAACAAAAAGAACATGAAACGGCATGACAGTTTTCCTAAATGGCGAACTGAGCGCAAGTGTGCTCGATCGCTCACCATTAACAACCCTCCTCATTCCCTGCAGTGAAACGGTACCTCTCCTCCCCGGCACCTGCTGGGGCTTGTGCAGGTGGAGGTGAAGGATGAGCTGGAGGAGAAGGTGGAGCTGGAGGAGCGGTGGTGGCCGGCTGCCTCTTGACGTACCTGTCGACATATGGAGTACGAGCAAGATATCAGTGATGGCTGGGGCCAGACAGAGTCTGCGGACATTTTCTTTCTCTTTTGCATGTATGGATTATTATAGTTTGTTTGTTTTATGCGTTTGGTTTTATTTGCTGTACTGAAAACAAATTGCTCTCATATCAATGAATGTTATTGCAGAAAAGTGAATGGGTACACATTTGCACAAATATCAAAGTGAAATGACGGGCTAAAAACACTAATAGCGGACAAGAACACTTGCTTCGCTCGCAGGCGCTGGACGTCGGTGGTGGGGTTGGTTAGGGGCAGTCCTGAAGCTCCCAGGAAGAAGCAGCCCCGGTCGTCTGCTTCCGGAGCTTGAGCCTTCAAGGAGAGGGGCCGGAAGTGCCTGAAGTAGCACTCCAGCCACTGCGGCAAAAGAGAGAGGTGCACAGGTTACACGAGACACGTTACAACAAACACATTCACGAATCATGACCGTTTTAACGGGTCCTGCATGCTAATTTTTCACCAAACAGTTATTGTGGTTGTTATTATTTGATTGTTATTATCTTTGGTTGGGATCAACCTGCCTCCTCCTCTTGCTGGCTCAAGCTCACGGCTCTGCTGGGCAGCGTCAGGACGACAGCGTCCCCCTCTGCCTGCCTGTGCAGCCATTCCCGCACCTGTGTGTAGAAGGGTCAAACAGACATGAGGCCTGGCACAGGGCTCAGCAAGCGGATGCGAGCAAGTCGGTGTTTGAACGCGTCTCAAATGTGTCGGCGCTGGCCTTACCTTGAGCTCCTTTATGCTGCCAGGACCCAGACGGTGTAGCCACACAAGTGTGGCCACGCAGAAGCTGCGGAAATCCGTCTGGGTCCTGTGAGGTGACGGGCCACCTCAGCCATATTCTTCTCCATCCCGGTGGGATAGGGACTCCTACTGCACGCTGCCACATTCGTCAGAAGTCAAGCCCCAAATTGACACGGAGACAGAGATAAATAAATAAAAATTAAACTTCAGTCGTGTTCAAAATGTATCAAAATGTCCACTGTTGACGACATTAGACTTTATTTTTATTCCTTTTTTCCTTTAATTTATTATATTGGATATTTAAACTAGAGTAAGGCCTCAGCTACGCATAGACTAATATTAATCAGAAACAGAGTGGACGCTCGGAAACGCGGTCCTGAATTTGCACAGTCGGCAAGTACCGGAGAACAGCAGAGGCCGGACTCTTCGAACACATGATTTATTTATTTATTTTAATTTTTTTTTTTACACCACGTATTTATTTTTATTTATTTATTCAAAACACAATGTAGTTTTACTCGCTAATTTCTAATAACTACATTTTTGTCTCATCTCCGGTGACGGTTATTTTGCAAGACTGCTTGTATTTAGATTAAAGTGTCATTTAAAGACATGACGAGATGATGTTAACCTGGAACTTTGGAATAATTAGTCAAGTTTTCGTGTAACTGATTTGTGTTGTGCATCTCCAAAAAAATATATATATAAAAAGTCTTTTGGAGGCTTATGATAAATGACCACTGAAATAATTTTTTTTTTTTTAAATTTAAAAATGAAAAACTAAAAATGTACAGCATGAACCGTCATAATGAAAACACGACAAAGCCATTTGACGGTCTTGTTCCTAAACAACGGTGTCCAGACTTTTCATATTAATGACCTTTCCTCAACATGAATACTTGCTTTTGAGCAATGGGCGATCCGTTTTGAGCGAGTGACATGCTTTTGCAGGTTATCAACTAGGTTTTGCCGTTTGTACTGATTGTTTTGAAAAAAAAAAAAAATACATTGAGGTCAATAGTGTTGGGAGGAAAAAAATAAATAAATAAAGATTGCACCAAAGTGACGGAGAAAAACTGTAAAGTGTGGCCTCTAAATGTAAAACGCCACTGTTTGGGAGATGCTCCATTCACCCTCTCTGCTCGAATGCCTACATACCTGACCGTCTGCTCTGCGATAAGGAAGTCCTTGGCTCTGAAGAAGTCGGCCAAGGAGCCGCAGGTGGGGTCCTCCTCCACAAAACTCCGCACCTCTGGACGAGGGCTTCCTCCGCGCCCATCATGCACTCCTGCCTCAGGTGCCCTCTGAGGTTTGTTTGAATCCTCTGGCACTTGAGGCAGTGAACGGCCCTCGACACTGGAGAAACATAAGAGCATCGGGGTGAATTCTCAGCACTGGCTATTGTGATAACTTTTAGGTGACATCATGCATGTATCGGCACTTACATTTGCCACTGTTCATCCTGGCGGGTCAACTGAAAACAACAGCAGGACCAACATCGTCAACTGTACTACAAATTCTCATGGAATGACAAACTTATTCCAACAGATGGATCAATTTAAAGAGGAAGACACAAACTTTCTCACTGCATTTTGAGTGTGTGTGTGTGTTTGTTTATTAGTCCAGTTTCTTCATGTTTATCAGTCTAGTTCCTTCATGTTTAGGAGTTTGATGTGTGTGTGTGTGTTCAGTTTCTTCATGTTTAGAAGTCTGATGGCTTGTGAGAAGAAACTGTTGCACAGTCTGGATGTGAGAGCCTGGATGCTTCTGTATCTCCTTCCAGACAGCAGCAAAGTGAAGAGTTTGTGTGAGGGGTGTGGGGGGTCAGCTACAATGCTAGTGGCTTTTCGGATGCAGTGTGTGGTGTAAATGATGGTTCCTCTGTAGAAGGTTGTGAGGATGTGTGGTGGAAGATGTGCTTTCCTCAGCTTCCTCAGAAAGTAGAGACGCTGCTGGGCCTTTTGTGTTATAGAGCCAGTGTTGAGGGACTAGGTGAGGTTCTCCGCCAGGTGGACACCAAGGAATTTGGTGCTCTCCATGATTTCCACTGAAGTGCCCTTGATGTTCAGCAGAGAGTGGAGGTGTTGTTTCCTCCTGAAGTCAACAACCATCTCTTGTTTTGTCAACATTCAGAGACAGGCTGTTTTCTTTACACCAGTCCGTCAACTTCTCCACCTCCTCTCTGTATGCTGTCTCATCATTCATGCCACGGTCATGTCGTCGGCGAATTTGACGATGTGGTTCGAGCTGTGCTACACAGTCGTGGGTCAGCAGCAGAGGTGGGTAGTAAAGAATTACATTTATTTTGTTACATTTACTTGAGTAAAATTGTTGGGTAACATGTACTTTTTGAGTACATATAAAAATGTGTACTTTTACTCAAATTATTAGAGAAAAATCATTACTCTTACTTCGCTACATTTGGCGGCGTTCCTCCGTTACTGTCAAATGATAATAAATATGATTCTTATGACTTGTTTGCAAATATCGCGAGGCGCCGCATTGGAGAGGTTGCTATAGAGACGTGTCTTCCGCTTTCGGTTCAAGCACGCGCGCTTCTGTTGGAATGATGGCTGAAGTTGAGGAAGATGTGCAAGTTTACACTGCAGTGACGGTCACGCCATGTCTCCATCTGTGGTTCCAAGAAGGACGGTCATACTGTCTGTGCAATGAGTTTATCGGACCAGGTTACCCGCTGCCTCAAGTTCAGTCTATGTTTTCACTCCAAGATGTTATGTAATGTGTATTTATATAGCGCATTTATTGTGTAAGATGTCAACAATAGTTTCATAATGCGATGCACGCTGTACATTGAACTGACATCACAACATATACATGAATGACAGCTCTAGTAGTAGTAAGTGTCAAAATGATCCCAATTTATGTTATTCGCACTGTTAACCATTAAAAAATGGTTTGCATAACACATGTAATATTCTATGTAACACATGCAGTATTCTACATGTCATTTAAAAATAACTTGTATTCTGTAAAATGAGACCATATTTAATCATTTATTCCAATGTATGCATGTGTAGGTGGCTTTTAAATCCAGGTATGTCATTTGTGAAAAAAAACAAAAAAACATAGACTCTAAAAGTACACTTTTGCACACATTGGTTAAATGCCTGTATCTCTGGATCTAAAAAAAAGTTAATCCAAAAAATTTTTTTTTCTTGTTTTTACTGCCACCTAGTGGAAAAAATGAGATCTTTAAAAAGGTGGACTAAACCAAAAACAACAGATTCTCAAATAAAAACCTAACAAAAAAAGGTACAAAATCTAACATTAACATGTAACATCTTATAATTTAGAGTGGTGTCTGTTAAGGATGGGCGATACCACAATTTTTTAATGCGATACGATATCGATACTTTTTGTTAAAAAAAATTTGATACCGATATTGATACCACTTGTTATTTAAAATGTTAATTTAAAAAAATCATAACATGTAAATATACATATATATATATATATATATATATCACATTTCTTTTTGGCTTAGTCCCTTTATTAATCTGGGGTCGCCACGGCGGAATGAACTGCCAATTTATCCAGCATTTGTTTTACGCAGCGGATGCCTTTTCAGCCGCAACCCATCTCTGGGTAACATCCATGCTTACACATTCACACTCATACACTATGAACAATTTAGCCTACCCAATTCACCTGTACCGCATGTCTTTGGACTGTAGGGGAAACCGGAGCACCCGGAGGAAACCCACGCGAACATATATATATTAAGGGTGTAACGATACGCGTATTCGTATTGAACCGTTCGGTACGAGACTTTCGGTTCGGTACGGATTACAAACCGAACAATTCAGACAAATTTCTAAAAAGATAAAAGAGAATAAGTGTACAGAATATAATGTTTTCAGTGCAACAACGCTCAACAAGGCATCCCAAATGACGTGACCCTGGACGTGACAGGCAACATGCTGCCTTTCCCGCCCACCTCCAAACATTAGGCCAGGGCTATTCAATTGGCGGCCCGCAGGCTGAACCCGGCCCCCGAGGCAATTTGTTCCGGCCCTCCAAATAGTGTGACCAAGACATCATGAATAAATTTAGTTCAGTCAAAAAACGCCCGCTATAGTTATGAAGTGACGTGCATCTGTTCAATACAGCATGAGCTGTGCAGAGCGTGAGTCACCTGACATTAAGCGAGTGGCGAGAGCAGCCGAATACATTTGAATATGTTTGTAGAAAAGGTCTTTTGTACAATGCACTGATATCGTTGTTAGGGATGCAACGATTAACCGATTTCACTATTAACTGCACTTTAATTTGTCACGGTTAATTAATCGTAAAGGCTTCTCTAAGCCGCATTTCCTCATTTCTGTTCTGCCGCACGAAATGAAACTGCTGAACAAAGTTAAGCCAAGTTGCCAACTGTGCGCTAGTTTAAAGTTCTGAGCTTGTCCACCGAAGCTAATACGCACGCACACTGTAATAACTATAGCCGCGGGCCGTTCCCATATCACGTCTTTCCCGCGCGCAAGTTTGTTATGTCGTAAGAATATATGCCAATATGCGGAGCAACGCGCTCACGGCTGTCTGGGCGCACGCAGTAGAAAACATCTCATGCTGTAGTGTTGAGAGTTGTGCTTAGCTTTCAGTGCAATGTAAACAAAAGACATGTTAGACAAACTATTATTAAAGTGATTATGTATGAA